>CAUDMG010001848.1:985000-1242500 GCA_958450375.1 Homarus gammarus
AATATAACTTTTGAACCACTTAAACACCTCATTACAAAAGCAACTCCGCATATATTTAGTTATTAAACAAACAGTAAAGAAACTCATCACGATAAACAAACAAGATACGGTTGGATTTAATGTCATAAACTAAATTTTGGAGACTGAGTTGAACACGGTCTGGGTTCCTCTCACCATACTCTGTACATAATGTGTGTGGGTGTGTGTGTGTGTCGTTGTGTGTGTAAATTTAGTTTTCTCTCTCTCTCTCTCTCTCTCTCTCTCTCTCTCTCTCTCTCTCTCTCTCTCTCTCTCTGGTTTTGTACTTACAAAGAATATTTATATCAGGAAAATCTTCGCATCTGTCACTCATCTGCTATACCTGTCACTCACATTTTTCCTAGGTTACGCATCTGTTATCTCGGTCACTAATCGGTTGCCTCGGTCACGCATCTGTTACCTTGGTCACTCATATGTTACCTCGGTCACATATCTGCTGTAACGGTCACTCATCGTTGTATCTGTCACCTATTTGCCAGCGCTGCTGCTCCACCACACTCTTCTTCCGACTACTCCTTTCCTCCTATTACTCCTCTCCCACTCTTATTTCATCTCCTCCATCCCCTTTTCTTCTTTTTTCCCTTTCCTCTCCCTCTCCTCCTCTTCTTTCTCCACCTTTTGTTTCTCCTTTTCTTCCATCTGCTCCTCCTCTTCCTCTCCATCCTCCTCTCCTCCTCCCAACCCCCCCCTTCTCCCCTGACAATAGTTCTACTACCATCTCCACTCCAACTTTTTCTCAACTTGTCCTTCCTCTTCTCCCCAGCAGTGTCCCTTCCTCCTCCTCCTCCTCCTCCCGTTTTTCGTCATCGCCGTCGTCATCCTCCTCCTCACCTCCCCCTCTACCCTTTATCCCAGCTTGACTTGTTTTTGTCAGGACTCGAGTATCAGCCCGAGTACGACCCCAGGTATCGGAAGGAGGAGCTTCGTGGAATACACCCCCCCCCCCTCCCTCATTGTGTGGTTCCAAGTGAAGATTTAAATCAAGTTCAATGTTTGGTTTTTGAATCAGTTATTGGTTAATAAATTTTTTATTATAGGTTCAAGAATTTTGGTCAGAGGTTCCGAAATTTCTAATTCGTTCAAAAAACTTAATACAAGAAAATACGGTTTAGATTATAGAACACAGTCATAACATCTCAAACAGGTGTATTAACTTATATACAATGCACTTACACTCAAGAACTAGTGTACTACTTATATATATATATATATATATATATATATATATATATATATATATATATATATATATATATATATATATATATATATATATATTTTTTTTTTTTTTTTTTTTTTTTTTAATGGCCTCCAGCCTCACCCAATAGCCATACCTTCGCCACCATTTTATAACCTAAATATTAAATATCCTAATATATAAGTAGCTATTCTAGCTGTGTTGAGTTAGTGAGCCACATATCTATGAGGCATTCAGTGACTGTTGTCTCATAATCAATATCTGCAACTGTTGTCGGCTTTGGGGCCGATACTCTCGTTCCCCTGAGGCAGAGCAAAGCCGACCTAAGGAGAGAGAAGGACAGTCGACATCTCATCCAGGCTGTAACATAACTTCTGGGCTGCTGCTTCAGTTTGGATATCACCTCCGCGAGTTTGGCATAAAAGTATCTTGCATTTGGTCCCATCCCACCAGAGGTTGTGAACACTAGAGGAGTGAAGCTGCCTTGATCAACGTTCTGAATTCTCTCTCCATATGCCCTTTTCTTGTCGTTTTCTTTTCTCCTGTGTGCAGCATCGAGAGCTAAGTTATTGTGACATGCGACCATGGGATCAAAAATACTGATGTCGAAGAAGGCTCGCTGTCCCGCGTCCAGAATCCTCGAGCACTGACGTCAACACGGGCTTCGTTGGATGTGTTTGAAGTCCTATGTTGGAAAATCTCACCGTCCAATGGAAGGAGCGTCGGTTCTACCCTGACATCACGGCAGATTTCCTTCAACATATTTGCTGTGAGATCCCTTACTTCGTCATGCCTCATGCATATGAAGCCCCCTTTCTTGCACACCATGGCGTGATCAACGTCATAGGAAGAGCCACATACGCATTAGGAGGGCAAACCTTCTACTGGCCTACTGTACCTTAGAGCATTGGCATCTGTAAATTCTTGTTTATTGAGACTGAAACCATTTGCTCTTATCGGTAACGTAGTTAACCAGTTCGAGCCGCCCACCTCCAGCGCTATAGCTACTTTTTTTTCTTCAAATTCTCTGGTACTTGCAGCAACGGTCGCTGCAACTTATCACTTTGGCCGTGCTCTCGTTCTGTCGTAATGGACCTTATTACTACTATTTTGCTGTCACTCGGAATCAAATATGACGATCATCAATACAATGGTATGGGTTATAGTGGATGTCACCTAGGTTGGTGAGTTGTGAGGTGACTCAAGGACCGATACGGGACGGGCAGGGTCGTTCACAGATGTTGCACTTGTGGAGGGCTACATCTAGTGTGGGAAGGGCGGCGGCAGCGTCTTTCCGGCGATGGCGCTTGTCTGCCTCATTATGAAATTGGGCTAATTTGAAAGTATTGTCACCTTCTTGTGTGGTGCTCCTCCAAGCGTTACGGTGTGGAGTAATCGTCTCCCAGATGAGGGGATCGATTTGGCACTTTTTCAGGTTTGTCTTAAGACTATCCTTATACCTTTTCAATTGCCCGACAGCGTTATGTTTACTTTTCGTTAGCTAGCTGTAAAGTAGCTGCTTTGGTAGTCTACTGTCGTCCATACGGATAACATGGCCAGTCCAGCGTAGTTGTTCATGGATAAAGGTAGCCTCGATGCTCCTACAGTTGGTGTCAGCAAGAATACTGGCATTTGTTCTCTTGTCTTCCCAGCGAACTCGGAGGATGGAACGTAGACTATGTTGGTGAAAGTTTTTAAGTGCTTTGAGGTGCCTCCTGTGTGTGACCCAGGTCTCGCTGCCATATAGGAAAGTGGGGAAGACCACTGCTCGATATACGTGTCACTTTGTAGATAATTTCAGCTCCCTACAGCTGAAGACATAGTTTCGAAGTCTGCCAAAGGCTTGAGATGCACATCTGATCCGTTGCTGAATCTCTTCATCGATGTCCGCTGTGATGAGAGCCGATATACCGAAAGTGAGTAGCATTAGAGAGGGTAGTACCGTTAAGCTGGATGGATGGTGGAGATGTGTCTGAACCAGGGGTAGGCTGAAAGAGAATCTGAGTCTTACGTACATTCACCTCAAGGCAGAAGTGTGCATATGCATCTGCATAGGTGTTCAGGAACTCCTGTAGGCCGTGTTCATTGTGAGCAACAAGGGTGAGGTCGTCTGCATACTGAAGCTCAGCAATGGAAGCTGGTGACACCTGTGTTCCTGCCTGAAGTCGTCTTATGTTGAAAAGAACCTTCATCCAGTACTCGATGTCCACCCCACCGGCTAAATTGGCACTGGCACGAGTAAGGAAAGCAGCCAGGAAAATGGAAAACAGAGTTGGTGCCAGTACACACTTTTGTTTAACCCCCGTTTGGATGGGAAAGAACTCAGACCGGGTGCCATTGTGCAAGACACTGCCTTTCATGTCATCGTGAAGTTATCTCACAATGGAGATGAATTTTGGTGGGCAGCCAAAACGGCTGACGTTCCACCAGAGGGGTTCCCTGTTAACTGAGTCGAAAGCCTTGGTTAGGTCGACGAAATCCATGTACAGGTCACGACGCTGTTCTTTGCACTTTTCCTGTACCTGGCGGGCAGCAAAGATCATATCAGTGGTGCCACGTGATGGTCTGAAGCCATATTGAGATTCTGGGAGTAAGTTTTCTTCCTCAGGAAGAAGTCTGTTTAGGATGACTCAGGCGATAATCTTGCCACCTACATACAAAAGCGAGATCCCGCGGCAGTTGCAACAGTCTGACATTCCCCCTTGTTCTTATAAATATTGATGATGGAGGCGTCTTTAAGAGCTTGGGGGATTTCCTCCTTTTCCTATATATTCTCCAAGAGAGAGTGGAGACGGCTGGTAAGCAGAGGTGCTCCTGCTTTATACACCTCGGCTGGGAATACATCAGGCCCTGAGGCTTTGTTATTTTTCATCTATTTGATGGCAGTAGCTACTTCATCCAGGGATGAAGGATAGCTGAGGTGGGTCAGCTCTGGATGCTGAGGGACCTGCTGGGCAGTCAGGACATCCACATCGGTGTTCCGGTTAAGCAGTGAATGGTAGTGCTCTTTCCAGTGCTGAAGGATGCCTTCATTGTCTTTAATGAGGGAGTAACCGTCAGATGATTGGAGAGAGGCTGCGCCACGAGTGATTGGTCCATAAAATGTTTTAGTGAAATTTAAAAATTTGCGCATCTTGTCCTAATCTACATTTTTTTGTGTTTCACGTGCTCTACTCTTAAACCAGTCGTTCTTTAGATTGCGAAGTTCACTCGGTCCGAGACTGAGGTCTGTTCTGCCAGTCAGTTAAAGCAGCACGTTTATCATCGACGAGTGCATTAATTTTCCGGGTCATTTTCATCAAACGAGTCCTGGTGTATTCTTTCGATCTGGCCGATGGTCTCTCTACAGGAGCAACTTATGTACCAGACACTTACACTCATGAATGAGTGTATAAACCTACACCGATGCACCGAATTCTTGGTTAATCTAAGTGTCCAGTGCAATACATCCATCGTGGTTTAACCTATCAGATCCCGGTGAGTATTTGGGTCTTATGGCGGGATGATCCTTCCTAGTATTTCCCTCACTTTTTATATCACCTCCATCTGAGTTAAACCTTATACCGGTCATTTGTTATTGATTCAACTGATGCTTTCTTTTATTTTGTTTTCTTTGATTTTCTTTGTTTACACATTTACACTGACTTTCTATTTTCAAAGTCATTTCTATATTGTGGGATGGTCGAGTGGATACATCACTCGCCTCGTGTCCTAAGGGTCACTGGCTCGCGCCAAGAAATCTCAAACGAAAACATTTCTGAAAGTAAAATAAAAGAAATAATAGTTAGTTATATTATAATATTTTTTATTAGCCGAATCTAAGAGGTGTAGACAGGTGGATAACTATAACAAACCACGCCGTACTAAGATAATGCCCTAACAAACCACGTCTATCTAAATTGCAACACACTAAACCCTGCCAAACCACGGCACACTAAACCCTGCCAAACCACGGCACACGAAACCCTGCCAAACCACGGCACACTAAACCCTGCCAAACCACGGCACACTAAACCCTGCCAAACCACGGCACACTAAACCCTGCAAAACCACGGCACACTAAACCCTGCCAAACCACGGCACACTAAACCCTGCCAAACCACGGCACACTAAACACTGCCAAACCACGGCACACTAAACACTGCCAAACCACGGCACACTAAACCCTGCCAAACCACGGCACACTAAACCCTGCCAAACCACGGCACACTAAACCCTGCCAAACCACGGCACACTAAACACTGCCAAACCACGGCACACTAAACCCTGCCAAACCACGGCACACTAAACCCTGCCAAACCACGGCACACTAAACCCTGCCAAACCACGGCACACTAAACACTGCCAAACCACGGCACACTAAACCCTGCCAAACCACGGCACACTAAACACTGCCAAACCACGGCACACTAAACACTGCCAAACCACGGCACACTAAACCCTGCCAAACCACGGCACACTAAACCCTGCCAAACCACGGCACACTAAACCCTGCCAAACCACGGCACACTAAATCAAACTCACCTTTATCACGATCCTACCATAATGAATTATTTCTCTTCATATTTGTCACAGAAAAAAATCACTAAAATTCACACGACTAATCTGTACCGACATAATCATCCGATAATGACCAATTAAAACCAACCGAGCCATCGTTGCCTCGTTCACTCGTAATCTGGCAATGACCTTCACAGCCACCATAACTAACACAGTTTATTGTCAATGTCATCAATACTCTATCTGCCACATGTGTTTGTATGCATCAATTGGGTTAAAATGAGACTTGGGCATTTACATCGTGTTGAGGTTGTAGTGGTGTTGTAGTAGCGGTGTTATGGTGGTGGTGGTGGTGGTGGTCTATCTTTCACTATGTCAACCACCACTATCACCATCACCAACACCAACCATCACCAACACCACTATCCATCACCCCTAATAATCACCACCATCACTACCACAACACCACTACTACCATCAGCGATCACCATCACCAACACCGGAACACCATAACACCATCAGCAACCATCATCACCGCTACCACCGTCACCTGACCACCACCACCACCACCACCATCAACCACCGCCATTCCCACCACCACTAGTATTTGCCCCAGAGCTGTTCCTAAAAAAATGGGACTCCTCCTGCCTAAAGCAGGGACAGATAACACAGAAAAATATGCTGTCTTAAAGTTTCATTGTATTCATTCCAAATATAGCGCTTAATTAATGGACATTGTTAATACTGACAGAGATACAGAGCGATGAAGGTGATGAGTTGGAACATGTCATCCCTCAGAGAACGATACCCTGACTTACACCACAAAGTTGTGACTGAGGACATCGATATTGTGTGTCTGCAGGAGTGTCTCACACCTTATGGTAAGACCCCACCCAGTCTGCCCAATTATGTGTATTATGATCCTAGTTCTACTCACACATGTTTTAGGTATGTAAATAAGTCACTACCTCTTGTATCAAAAAAGACTAGCAACCTTCAGTACCATGGGATCACTATCCACCTTGGTAACTCTACACTCAACGTGCTAAACGCATATGCTCCCGCAGATCAGCTTCAGTACACAGATCTCCCAGACTTCGTACACACTGAACCCACTGCCTTGAATGGTGACCTTACTAGACACAAGAAATTAGCTGACTCCACCACTAACACCAATGCTAGGAGACTTATCTCACTTCTCACCGTGTATACATGGTTAAATTATAGGTAATAATGAACCAACACACATCTATGGCGGGGCTCTAGAAAAGTGTGTTTTTTTGGTTTCTCATACACAACTCATACTGTACAGTAGCTCTGATGTAGTCACTGATCTGACGTCTGATCACAAACCAATCCATGCCAGTATACATGTAACCAATGCCACCCTCACTGGCGGTAAACCCAAGAATCAAGCAAGAACATGAAAGCAATTTCATAGAGTTCATCCATGACTGGTACAAGGATTACAAGCCCGACAACTACCAAAGTCTCCATGATGATCTGACTGATAGGACTTATACATACTTCACCAAAAATGCCTCCACTAAAATAAAAAAGGCGAAAATGTGGGCAGCATCATAAGAACAAACAGCGGTGCTATGATGACCCCAAACTGAAAAACTTAAGGCTATAGCCAGGCGTATAGGCAAGGGTTACAATCAAGTAAGAACACCTCATATGCTAAAATTGTTTCAATCCTCCATTGCTGCCGTTAAGGGACGTGCGAACGAACTCCGATTAAATGCATAGGAAAAATATGTCAACAGCCTGAACCAACACACTCCCATTTCCAAAGCCTAGAAAGACATAAACGCAATCAACGCTAAAAAAAGGAGACAAGTCTCCCATCGAAATCCGCTGCGAAAATCGAATGAGCTAATAACAAAGTGCGCTCATGTCTCTAGCTATGACATGTTATTAACTAGGACTCGGGACTCCTTGATGCGACGTCTGTAGAGAGAAGTAATTTCATTAACTTTATGTTGGACAAACAGCACGATGAGTGTGATGCTCCATGTACTAAGTGAAAGTTTGACGCCGTCCTCGCCAGGGCGAAGACTGAGTCACCTAAAATATTGTTAGACTACTAAGACGTGTGCCGGGCAATCCACTACTGGCATTGCACGTACAGTACAGACAACCTCGGTGTTATTATCGCCACTGAGAATACTAAGATGTTTAACAAATAAGCTGGCAACCGCAAACGCGGCCCCGCCAAGTTTAAGATAGGTAACAACACTATTGATTATGTCTCTTCTTTTAAATATCCTGGTGTCTCCATTCCTTTACCCTTGCCTGTCATACAACAGCTAACCTGCCACTGTACCGTCACACTGAAACCTCTTAGAAGTGTAGCGGGGTATACAACCCCTACTATGGTGCTAATATTAGAATTGTTTAAACAATGGAACCCAGACTATAATAAAATCTCTGATAGATTACCACACACTAGCCCTGGTCCTTCGTCACGGAGAAGGCATTGACACATCGAAAAACAAAACAAAAATACAGCCCCCAGAATTATCCCGGGCTGTCCCACAAGGAATGGAGTATATAATATGAGAAAAGAACGAGTTATACCCACCGTCAGAGATAGAATAATTAAAGTCAACCTCATGATATTCCTGAGGCTTTTGTGTGGTCATCCTGATAACATTGTTTCCTTAAAATTGCTAGAATGTCTGAGCCATGGTACTAGTGAAATTCAATGGACCTAAATTACAGCTACACATATGAGGATGTTTGTGCCTGACCAGCTTTACAAAGTTGAGACACACCATCACTTCCTACCATCCTGGCGGATAATTCCCTTCGAAATCACGGTACCAACACACCTGCCGAAACGATTAATTATGCAAGGTCCTTATCTCCAATACACCTCCAAAGTGAGAGATCTTGAACACATACACTCCTTACATACTGATGACATCATGCAGACCATTACACTGATAGATCCCATAACACTGCCTGTGGGAGGGCTGGAAGTGTTATCGTTGTGACTCAACCTTACGGTAATACAACTGAGAGAGCAGTTAGAATTAACAACTCGGTATCTATTTTACAAATAGAATTAGTTGCCATACTCACAGCTATTAAATTTATTGAAACCACTGTCACCGCTAGTCTCATCATCAGTGATTCTCTATCCTCACTACTTGCTCTTGACACCCTCAACTTAATTTGACACGCGCTTGTCTCTGAAGCCAGACACAAATATGCGTACCTTGTTGGCCGGGGTGTTAAGATCGAACTATTGTGGATCCCCTCTCACATAGGCCTCAAAGAACATAACAGAGTTGATGCCCTCGCCAAACTCGCGTTTAACAAAGTCACTGCTGAATACAATCTGGGTCTGTCAAAAAGAACCTTTAAATTTGTAATTAGGAAGGAACTTACTGATGAATTTGACGCAAGTAGACAAGTGCAAGCAGGAAATAGTAAACCATTTTTATCATGATGAGATGTATCAAGTGAAACATGTATATGGATCAAGTAACAAGATCATTTGTTCACACAATGCTGTAACCGCAAGACTATGATTATGATATAAGTACCTTTATCAATATATTCCTCAAGCAGATGTGAAGAAAACTAAACGTAAAGTGTGTGGCCAGACATATGGCCACACACTCGAGCACTACGTCCTCGACTGTATAAAGATAGAACCTTTTAGAGACAGGTCCAAGCACACTGTGTGTGAAATGGCACAACACTTTATCGCTAATGGCAAAATCGCCGACATATTACGACTGTATCCACTTGTTTGCACTTAGAAGCAAAGTAAATTCAAATAGACTTAAACACACTGATGTGAATTACAAAGTGTGCTGCCAGGCATATTGCCTCACACTGCTGTACTCCCTCAGTCAAGCCAGATGCCCAGCTGACTGGAAGACTTCATATGTGTCACCAGTGCCCAAGTCAACCAGCCCACAATCTTTAAATCAGCTACGACCCATTGCAATCACCCCAATACCCAGCATAATCTGTGAAAGTTTTGTGTTTGACTGGGATTATGCAGATATTGCAGGAGCCGTAGATCCTCAGCAATTTGGTAATATGAAAACTTCCTCCACCACTCACTGTCTTGTCAGCTTTGTCGACTACATATACCGCCATCTGAAGAAACGAAAAACGTCTGTAGCTGTCGCCTTCATCCACCACAATTTAATCATTAAAAAAGCAATCGACCTCGGGTTTCGAAGAAGTCTTATACCATGGCAAACAGACTTCCTCAGTAACCGACGCCAAGTTGTATGCTTCCGAGGGGCTGTCTCCACCTTTCAGTCATTCACCTGTGGGCGTCCCCCAAGGCACTAAGATGGGACTAGTATGCTTCCTTATGCTTATCAATGATGCCCTAAGAGAAACCCCTGCTAGCTGGAAATATGTCGACGACTCCACCATTGGGATCAGCGTCAACAATTCTGCTCCCGACTATATCGCCCTTCAGGATTTATGGAACAGTCTCCAAAACTGGGTCACCAACAACCACGTCACCATCAACCATACCAAGACCATGGTTATTAGGGTGTGTCATATGGAGGCGAATTTTTTTTTTTGAGTTTGAAAAATCGGCCCATGGTATTAATGATGTAGTTCTATGTGCAGAATCATGTGATATCTTCAGAGTTGGAAAGTTTTTATTTTTTGCTAGGTACATTTTAACTTGAAATCTTATGAAAATTCAGTATTCCCACCCTTTTACCAACACCACTAAATAGCTTATTTAAAGTAAAGTAAATGTATCAGGTTAATTTATTAGGATGAAAATGATCCAGAATAGTGGAACGAATGAACTTGACACATTTATTAAATTTAATATTCCTTTAGAAAACAAAATCATCAAATACAAAAACCGGTTTTACTACTACGACCCGGTGTTGCTGCACACCATAGAGAACATGTCTTTCTTGCTTCTGTTTCTACTCATCACCTCCCTGCTGACCGCCTGAGCTCGGATGTAGCCTTCCCTCCTCTCCTGGCTGTACACGTGACTGCTGGCCTCGCTCACTTGCTGTACACAACGCTCTATACTCTGGGTGTGCGAGGGCCAGGCAGGGACATGCATGGGGTTGTCCAGGAAAGCTCTGACTTGAACATTGGTGAGGCTGCAGGTAAGAGGGGGCTCACTGCCAGCCTGGATGTTATCCAGATCTATGAGATCAGTGAGGGTCTTGGCACCTAGATTGACTTCAGGAGTCTTCCTGACCCTGAAGGAATCGTCACCAACTGATTCGTCATGCCCAGATCCTCTCATAAGTCTCATATCCAAGATCTTTTTGACTGCCACTCTTCTCTCCTCCTCATCCTTACTGCAGAGCATTGTCTGCAGAACTGCCTCGGGATGAGCATACCAGGAAGATCTCCTCACAGTCTGCTCCACAATCTGAACAACCTTCCTTGGCTGACTCCTCAGGAGCTCAAGCTGGAAGAGAACATGCCTCGGACCTTCGGAGAACGATGACTTGACCTTGGTGTTGAACCAATTTGGCAAGTAGACACTCACGATGAATTGGACAATAAGTCTCAGGTTCTGAAGCTGGTTCCCTTTCAGTTTATGATGAGCGACCCAAATTCTGCAGAACCTGAGAGCCGTTGTGAGCCACCTAGAATGTGAGACTGGACCTATCTGCAGGTAAGCAAGTCTATCAGGCATGACCCCAGTTTTGATGGCACTGCAAATCATGTAACCATAGTACTGGTCAGTACTCAGGTCGTCAATGACAGTATGTGCAAGCTCAACGAGTGGAGGGCCAACTGTGATTTTTTCAAAGCTCGGATTTATTTTTAACTCAGTGGCAGAGTCCAGCATCTTGCCAAGAGGACGAGACCATCTGTTGTTTGAAAGAGTCTTGCCATCCAGCTCCTGGATCAGATGTCTGAGTGGCAACTCGTTGGTGTGGAGGTCACAAACAATCCAGACCAGCTTCCTCCCAATCTTCCGCTCTATTCACTGTATGACCCCCCCTTGCCACCCTGTGTTCGTGTTGGTGCTGTCCCCTCCAATGGCCTGCAGGGTCTGGTCTACGTTCCTCTCTCTGAGCCATTTCACAATGTTATCTGCCACTATCTCAGCTGGTTTCCTGATGTCATCTTTCTCTGGAGTGAAATGCCACAAATACTTCCGTCCTGGTTCACTGCAGCAGGAGTAGTGTTCCTCCTTCACCATGGCAGGGAACAACTTGTCAGAATCTCCAACTTTCATGAACACTTTAGTATCATCCCTTCTCCCATCAAAGAACAAACAATTGATTCCATTTTCTCTTATCCCCTTATCAAACTCCTCTTCTAGGTTACTGACAAGTTTCTCCTGAGCTCTCCTTACTTTGTTATGATCTATCACCAGGTGAACATCATCAGGTGTTATCAAACCACCGTCAATCCAGGCAGCTGTTGCTCTCTCTGCAGTTTCTCTGAGACCAGTGTGGTGTCACATGCTGGCCAGAGCTATGCTCGGGATATCTTTCCAATTTCGAATGTTATGCCTGGAAGGTTTGGGATCATTATTTTCTGGGTTAGGGACAAAGTCACCATTCTCCTGGTCAGCACTCGGATCAGCCATGGGGAAGTCATTAAACTCTGAATCAGCTTGACTCCAATCATCGGCCTTTTTTACCTCACCCTGGGCCTTCTCAAGTCGCTTTTCCTCGGCAACTCTTCTCCTCTTCTGTCTCTCTGTGGCAGCCTCCTGTCTCTTGGACTCCGGAATATCTTGGCTAGAAATCATGAGAGCCCCTATACTGCCAGTCTTCTCTCTCTGTGCTTTGACAAATGCCAGTTCGATCACAGGAATCTTCAGTTCACGCTTGCAAATACAGGAGATGTGAGCCTCGGATTTACAGTCACGATCGCATCCAAACTCAGGACAGAGAACAATTGGGCACTTGCAAGTAATTATGTCAATAACTGGTCCAGTTGCTTGGCAAAGCTGTCCTTAACTGCAAGTTTTCCTCTCCCAAGAGAGATATCTCTTGCCTTTTCCCAACTGGCTAGCAGTCTCTCACTAATCTTCTAATGACTTGTTATGACTGGAGGCTTGAACTGAGCGTTAGCCAGAGTGTACTGTGCCAAGACAGCTTTGGTCATATCACTGGCAATGTCTTTGTTTGTGTAAGTTCTTTGGTTCTTTTCACTGATTTGCCTGATTACAACACCGTATCTCAAAGCATCTCTCAATGTAGGCAACTCCGACTTCAGGAGCTCTCTCCCAGACCCAAGATAGTGACTGAGATGGCTGGATTTTTGGTTCCTCGTCCTGACACAAGCAGCCATCGCAAATATTATCAACTTATAAATGCATCAGAATCTGAAACAGAAAAAAATATTGTTAGTTGGGTTGTTAAAGAATGAAGTCAGAAAGCAATGTTCACTATTTAATTGTAATGCACTAATGCAGCTGTACGTTAGATTTTCGATAAATTTCACGCTAAAATTTACCAAGCAAAAGGTTGCAAAATATTGAAACTGAAATTATTTTCTGTTTATATACACTAAAATCTACCAAAAAAGTGATGGGCCATTAGTTTTAGCTGATCTTCCCTCCTATTACACACCCTAATGGTTATGCACATCAACCTCTCCTCCGACGTTGTCCCACCCCCTTCCATTACTTTAGGTCCCAACGCACTCCAGGTTGTAGATTCCACTAAGCTCCTAGGCGTCACCATAGACAACAAAACTATATTGGAAACCACACGTCAGTGAAGTTGTCAAATCCTCCAGTTTCCGTCTCCACCTCCTCCTCCGACTCAAGTCCCTCGAAGATCCTGCCCCCGAGCTCCTCAGTGTTTTACTCAACATTTTTACTTCCCAAGATCACCAATGCCTCCCCTACCTGGTCTTCCTCCCTAAATGCCACACAACGTAAACACCTAGAAAAAGTGCAAAAGAGGGCATGCAAGATTATTCTAACCCCTTCCTACTCCACTCATCAAGAAGCGCTCAACACAATGACCCTTTTGGCTTTCACTGACCATCACCACGACTTCATCTGCAAATTTGGTGAGAAGCTTCTGTACCATCCTCGACACCGGCTCCTACTACCACCCGAGATCCCTCGCCCGAGAACTGATGGTTGACACCACAACTGCATCCAGCCTATACGAGCACGAACTGATCGCTATAAGAGCAGTCCAGTCCCAACCATTGTAAAATTATCAATAAATTGTAATCAACCAGTGTATTCACTCCCAGTCAATCTTACTTTTAGCACTGTCACGATGTTAAAATGCCCTGTAGTATGACCTTCTCTCCACCGAGTTATTATATATCATATTTGTATCACTTATATTACTTGTATATTATTTGTAAATCAAGTGATCCATTCCCCAATTATGTAACGGTATATTTTCAGCTTTCCGGCTGCCATGCTCTTTCAATAAACCGTTAATTATTATTATTATTATTATTATTATTAAGTTACCCTCCATGCACAGAACTAAACAAACAATGTATTTGAAATACTCTGTAACATTCAATGCCATAATATCCTGACCACTGGGGTCTGTTATGAACACACTTTGTGACCTATATTGTATAATCCTTTTGCGCTACCGCTCACGGGAGTGAGTAAGAGGTGCACAATAAACTAGTCACTGTATATGGCAAAATTGGATTTCAATTTATCACCACTACCACCCATCACCACCCCCACCCATCACCACCACCTGACTATCACCACCACTTCACCACCAACCACCATTGTCACTATCACCACCACCACCAATTACCACCATCACTATCACCACCACAATCACTCTCACCACTACCACCACCAACCACCATCACCACCACCACCACCACCACCATAACCAACACCACCACCACCACCACCAAACACCATCACCACCACCAAACACCACCACCACCACTACCACCAGTTCCTCCTCCGTTAGATAGTGGTGCAGGAGGTATTAACACGGCTTTACTTTACCTTGGTGATAATGGTATGGGCAGGTAATGGTTGTTGTGAAGCCATAGATGAGATAGCCAGGAACTTCTTGCTTGTGTTGGAGTCATGGCCGCGCATAATGTGTGGTGGTGGTCCTGGGAAGAGAGAGAGAGAGAGCGAGAGAGAAAGAGAGAGAGAGAACGAAATTAATAAATAAACAGACAAACTAAGAAACGAAGAAAAAGAAATAAAAGGAGAGAAATAAAGAGTAAAATAAATAAAGTTAAAAGAAAGAGAGAAATAAAGAAGGAGACAGAGAAAGAATAAATGCAATATCCAAAACAACAGTGTCACCAACAGAAATCTTAAGCTGGGGAACAACGACGTGAAAATATTTTCCTGATAGCTCCTCCTCCTACAAGTAAAACCTCCTCCTCCTCCTCCTCCTCCTCCTCCCACTTCACCATCGTTTCCTCCTCTACCTTCTCTCCCTCCTCTACGTTCTCTCCCTCCTCTACGTTCTCTCCCTCCTCTACGTTCTACCCCTTCACCATTTCTTCTCCTCTTTTACCACCTCCACATCATTCCTCAGCCACCATCACCTCCTCCTCCACCACCAACCACCACCACCACCGCCACACTCAACACCCTCACCACCACCACTTCCACCATCACCGTCTCCACCACCACAACCATTTGTACTACCACCACCACTATTGTCATCACCTCCACCACCACTATCTTCACCTCCACCACAACCACCACCACCATCACCATCACTTCCACCACCACGTCACCAAGACCACCACCACATCCATCAGCACCTCCTCCACCATCACCCCACCTTCACCACCACCATCATCACCACCATCACTATCACCACCACCACCACCAACCATCATCATCACCACCACCTATACCACCACACCACCACGACCGCCAGCAACAACACCACTAACACTAACACCACCTCCACTAACACCACCACCACTAACAACCACCACCACCAACACTAACACCCCCAACACCACCACCTCTACCACCACCACCACTACCACCGCCAACCAACCACCTTCATCACCACCACCGGTGACCACCAACCAACCACCCTCACCACCACTACCGCCACCAACCAACCACCATCACCACCACCACCACCAACCAACCACCCTCACCACCACTACCGCCACCAACCAACCACCATCACCACCACCAACCAACCACCCTCACCACCACCACCTCTACAATATCATGCGTCGCACCTGCAACATAAACACGGTCCAAACTCAAGTGTTGACGACCCATAAACTCTGAGGTTGTCCTGGTTTTACATTCACCGGAGACTGTAGGTAATAGGTCACACCACAATCTTCCGTTCTTGGAATACAACACATATATAACCATCACCGAAACGTAATTGAACGGCTTAAGACACGTGACGGCCAGTAAAGATACTCAAACAAAGTCAGGGAAATTAATGTAAAAAAATAGAACCTAAACAAAAAATGTAGACTGAGTCACAGTAAACTGCGTTAAGACCATCAAAGAAGATTCACCAATGTAATTTTCTTCGCAATTGGAAAGGCAAAATAGTACTTACCTGTTTTACTTTAGTTATGGCCGAGCTTAACACTAATAGAGGTACTGTATTAATGGTGTACCCTAATTCAATGCAAATACCTCAGCTCTTTTTCAAGACAAAGTGTCCCAAAACACTCTTTGTGCTCCTCAACTCAATCTTAATGAGGTCGATGTATGTATGTATGTATGTATGTATGTATGTACGTAATAAAAACAAAAATAATAATTAACGGTTTATTGAAAGAGCACGGCAGCCGGAAGGCTGAAAATATACAGTTGCATAATTGGGGAATGGGACCCTTAATTTATAAATAATGTACAGGTAACATAAGTGATACAAATATGATATATAATAACTAAGAACCCTGCTTGTTGTAAGACATTCTTATATTTTTAATATATATATATATAAATATATATATATATATATATATATAGTCCCACCCAGTAGGTCGAGGGTTCGATTCCTTGCTGGTGAGGTCGTTGATTATATGTTCAAAGTCCGCGTGTTATATGGACTAAAAATGAAATATATATATATATATATATATATATCGAATCAACAGTCCATATACACGCGGACTTCCATATATAAACAATACCTCACTAGTCGGATATCGAGCCCTGGACCTCTGCGTGTGAACCGGGATCGTTACCACAGCGCAACACTGACAACAGACGCAATCCGAAGCTTTGTTATATTTCCTACAAATCCTGTTCATTCGTCTCATTCTACAGGAACGTAAACCTTTATCGGGAACTAACGATTGCAGCTAGGAAACACGAGTCTACACACACATATATATATATATATATATATATATATATATATTTCATTAGCCCAATAAAGCACGCGGACTTCTACATACAATCAACACCTCAACCCGCCAGGATTCGAACCCACGGCCCACAAGCCTATGACTGTGACCGGGGAACGCTAACCGCTGGACCACCAGGATACAAAAGCAGTCCTAGACTTTGTTATATTTCACACAAAGCCTGTTCAACGAGCTTATGGCGCCGTGAACCTCTAGATGGGGACCACCCGTACCACGTAGGTGGTCAGAGTAGCGTTTTACCAAATCCGGCTTCGAAACACGAGGATCCATATATATTTCATTAGCCCAATAAAGCACGCGGACTTCTACATACAATCAACACCTCAACCCGCCAGGATTCGAACCCACGGCCCACAAGCCTATGACTGTGACCGGGGAACGCTAACCGCTGGACCACCAGGATACAAAAGCAGTCCTAGACTTTGTTATATTTCACACAAAGCCTGTTCAACGAGCTTATGGCGCCGTGAACCTCTAGATGGGGACCACCCGTACCACGTAGGTGGTCAGAGTAGCGTTTTACCAAATCCGGCTTCGAAACACGAGGATCCATATATATTTCATTAGCCCAATAAAGCACGCGGACTTCTACATACAATCAACACCTCAACCCGCCAGGATTCGAACCCACGGCCCACAAGCCTATGACTGTGACCGGGGAACGCTAACCGCTGGACCACCAGGATACAAAAGTAGTCCTAGACTTTGTTATATTTCACACAAAGCCTGTTCAACGAGCTTATGGCGCCGTGAACCTCTAGATGGGGACCACCCGTACCACGTAGGTGGTCAGAGTAGCGTTTTACCAAATCCGGCTTCGAAACACGAGGATCCATATATATTTCATTAGCCCAATAAAGCAAGCGGACTTCTACATACAATCAACACCTCAACCCGCCAGGATTCGAACCCACGGCCCACAAACCTATGACTGTGACCGGGGAACGCTAACCGCTGGACCACCAGGATACAAAAGCAGTCCTAGACTTTGTTATATTTCACACAAAGCCTGTTCAACGAGCTTATGGCGCCGTGAACCTCTAGATGGGGACCACCCGTACCACGTAGGTGGTCAGAGTAGCGTTTTACCAAATCCGGCTTCGAAACACGAGGATCCATATATATTTCATTAGCCCAATAAAGCACGCGGACTTCTACATACAATCAACACCTCAACCCGCCAGGATTCGAACCCACGGCCCACAAACCTATGACTGTGACCGGGGAACGCTAACCGCTGGACCACCAGGATACAAAAGCAGTCCTAGACTTTGTTATATTTCACACAAAGCCTGTTCAACGAGCTTATGGCGCCGTGAACCTCTAGATGGGGACCACCCGTACCACGTAGGGAAACAACGGAGCACCTTAGATTTCGTCTTTTTTCAAGACATCTTCAGAGGCAACTGAATTACAAGGACTAAGAGAGGCTTATGTTACACAAATTTATTTGTCAGTGGCCCAAGGATAAAAATGCTTTGAAAGCATTTGAGGTAAATGAGGGATAGATGATTAGTGGGTCTCCTATTTTTCACCTGACTTGAGATGCGAGTTACGTCGCCCTTTCCTATAAGCTCCTTTTATGTTTACCGTGGTGGTGATGTGTGGATCAGTGGATGTCATGTTTTTGACCTGACCTCATGTTTTGTAAGGTCACCCTGTGTACACAAGCTCTCTCTCAGTCCTTGTAATTCAGTTGCCTCTGAAGATGTCTTGAATAAGGACGAAAGCTAAAGTGCTCCATTGTTTCCCTTTTCCCTGTGTGACATTATCAAGATATATCTTATCCATGTTTTCATTGTGGAGATATATATATATATATATATATATATATATATATATATATATATATATATATATATATATATATATATATATATATATATATATATACAAAGTTGATCGAGTGATACCTGCACCAGTACAAGCGTTAAACATGGCGGAGGAACAAGGATGACGAACAACGTTAGAGAATATTATCATATCTCTCATAAGTAATAAGATACAACAGGAGAGAACAAAATACAGTTATTTCACCTCAAAACTTAGATTTTTAAGTTTGCAAAGAAAGAAAGATACACCGAATTGAAACAGAGCAACCACTTTTTCTCTCTCACGTGTACTGTACTTTTTTTGAGCAATCTAATTTCTTAAAAAAATCTCATCCTGGGTGTGTAGAGAAGTGAGAGGTGAGGGATTACCTGAATTAATCTGGCCAGGTGCAGGGCAGCTCATCCTCGTCTCCCTAGCCAAGTGCGAGTATATGATTCTGTTTATATGATGGTTTTAAACGTCATTTTTTTTTTGCTACTTGTATAAGCAGGAAGCCCGAGGGGAGACCATGAAGATAAATATAACCGGGAGTGTGTATAGCGCGGAGTATAGTTAACACGGTATCATCCCGCATCCTGCTTATACGGCTTTTAATTTGTGGGATATATATGAATGGTCCTTTATAGAGGACTCGAGCTTTTTAAAAGAGCTTTATCATACGCAACAACAAAAACCGTAAATCATTTCGGTATATGTTTTGGTTCAGTACAGAGGAGGGAAATAAAGTGAAATATTATATTTCATTTTACTCGTCGTGTACAAGACCATCATTTGGAAAACTCTGATTTATGTACCGGCTATTTCAAACAGATATATAACCTTTTTCAATGGACTCACTTTTTCATTTTTCATTTGACATCCCCGCGTGATAGAACCTATATACTGTATAGTATGTATGCACACACACACACACACACACACACACACATATATATATATATATATATATATATATATATATATATATATATATATATATATATATATATATATAAAAATATATATATATATATATATATATATATATATATGTATATAGTGGGTGTGGTATGCATGTTTACCGAACTGTGTGTTAAGGCTGTTTATATACCAGTGTGTGTGTGTGTGTGACAGTTGTGCCAGTACTAAGAATAGAGAAAATCCTGTTTACATAATGTTCCACGCCACTTACTCTGCCCATAATAGAGCCAGAGAAAAATCAGATTTATCTTTGTGTGTGAGGGAGTCCCCGCCTACAGTCCCCCACAGTTCCCTACAGTCCCACAGCCCCCGCCTACTGTCCTCCACAGTTCCCAGCCACAGTCTCTTCCTGACAGTCACTTTGGCCTCCCAGAGACCTCGGGTAACCAGTCTTTTTCTGGTCGCAACATCTTAACTTACCACAGACGCCCACCAGACAGTGACGAGTCCAGAATCCCTTGTATATAATGACAACCCCTTGAGTACAATGAGCTAACCCCTTGTGTATACAATCCTATATGTATAATGACGACCCCTTGTGTATAATGACTTAACCCCTTGAGTATAATGAGCTAATCTCTTGAGTAGGATGACTTAACCCTTGAATACAACGACTTAAACCCCTGAGCACGATGACTTGACCCCTTGAATACGATAACTTAACTCCTTGAATACAATGACTTAACCCAGTGAGTTCAAATCACCGTACTCAAGAGATTCATTTCGCGTATTCAAAGGTTTAAGAAAGGCCATCTTTCTCTACACGAAAGAAAATACTCAAATATTGAAAGAACATATTATTTTTATTTTCGGAGATATGGATTAATCAGTAAGCAATAGTTCTATGTCGTATATTTGAAGAAAAAAAATCTTACATTCTCTGATGCCATAAAGATATGATATTGTTGATTACGTAAGAGCACTAAAAAAAGGCAAAATGGAGATTAAAACGGGAAAAAATAACTGTTATTAATCTCATTTTCATACTCAGTGGCATACCTAAGAATCACTGAACTATGAAGGTGCAACAAGATTATATGAAAAGGTTGGTAAAATATATTTTTTTTTTTTTCGGGGGTAAGATTTCCTAGATATTAATGGGTTGTTAAGTTGCTGCAATGAACTTTATTATAATTTAATTGAAATGAGGCGAAAGAGGTGGGAGAAGGGTGGTTGTCTGTGTGGAGGAGGAGGGAGGGACATGTGTGGAGGAAGGAAGGAGGGACATGTGTGGAGGAAGGAGGGAGGGACGTCTGTGTGGAGGAGGAGGGAGGGACATGTGTGGAGGAAGGAGGGAGGGACATGTGTGGAGGAAGGAGGGAGGGACGTCTGTGTGGAGGAGGAGGGAAGGACGTCTGTGTGGAGGAGGAGGGAGGGACGTCTGTGTGGAGGAGGAGGGAGGGACATGTGTGGAGGAAGGAGGGAAGGACATGTGTGGAGGAAGGAGGGAAGGACGTCTGTGTGGAGGAGGAGGGAAGGACGTCTGTGTGGAGGAGGGGGGAAGTACGTCTGTGTGGAGGAGGAGGGAGGGACATGTGTGGAGGAAGGAGGGAAGGACGTCTGTGTGGAGGAGGAGGGAAGGACGTCTGTTTGGAGGAGGAGGGAGGGACATGTGTGGAGGAAGGAGGGAAGGACGTCTGTGTGGAGGAGGAGGGAGGGACGTCTGTGTGGAGGAGGAGGGAGGGACGTCTGTGTGGAGGAGGAGGGAGGGACGTCTGTGTGGAGGAGGAGGGAGGGACATGTGTGGAGGAAGGAGGGAAGGACGTCTGTGTGGAGGAGGAGGGAGGGACGTCTGTGTGTGTGGAGGAGGAGGGAGGGACGTCTGTGTGGAGGAGGAGGGAGGGACATGTGTGGAGGAAGGAGGGAAGGACGTCTGTGTGGAGGAGGAGGAGGGAGGGACATGTGTGGAGGAGGAGGGAGGGACGTCTGTATGGAGGAGGAGGGAGGGACATGTGTGGAGGAGGAGGGAGGGACATGTGTGGAGGAGGAGGGAGGGACATGTGTGGAGGAGGAGGGAGGGACATGTGTGGAAGAGGAGGGAAGGACGTCTGTGTGGAGGAGGAGGGAGGGACGTCTGTGTGGAGGAGGAAGGAGGGACATGTGTGGAGGAAGGAGGGAAGGACGTCTGTGTGGAGGAGGAGGGAGGGACGTCTGTGTGGAGGAGGAAGGAGGGACATGTGTGGAGGAAGGAGGGAAGGACGTCTGTGTGGAGGAGGAGGGAGGGACGTCTGTGTGGAGGAGGAGGGAGTGACATGTGTGGAGGAAGGAGGGAAGGACGTCTGTGTGGAGGAGGAGGGAGGAACATGTGTGGAGGAAGGAGGGAGGGACGTCTGTGTGGAAGAGGAGGGAGGGACATGTGTGGAGGAAGGAGGGAGGGACATGTGTGGAGGAGGAGGGAGGGACATGTGTGGAGGAAGGAGGGAAGGACGTCTGTGTGGAGGAGGAGGGAGGGACGTCTGTGTGGAGGAGGAGGGAGGGACGTCTGTGTGGAGGAGGGAGGGACGTCTGTGTGGAGGAGGAGGGAGGGACATGTGTGGAGGAAGGAGGGAAGGACGTCTGTGTGGAGGAGGAGGGAGGGACGTCTGTGTGTGTGGAGGAGGAGGGAGGGACGTCTGTGTGGAGGAGGAGGGAGGGACATGTGTGGAGGAAGGAGGGAAGGACGTCTGTGTGGAGGAGGAGGAGGGAGGGACATGTGTGGAGGAGGAGGGAGGGACGTCTGTATGGAGGAGGAGGGAGGGACATGTGTGGAGGAGGAGGGAGGGACATGTGTGGAGGAGGAGGGAGGGACATGTGTGGAGGAGGAGGGAGGGACATGTGTGGAAGAGGAGGGAAGGACGTCTGTGTGGAGGAGGAGGGAGGGACGTCTGTGTGGAGGAGGAAGGAGGGACATGTGTGGAGGAAGGAGGGAAGGACGTCTGTGTGGAGGAGGAGGGAGGGACGTCTGTGTGGAGGAGGAAGGAGGGACATGTGTGGAGGAAGGAGGGAAGGACGTCTGTGTGGAGGAGGAGGGAGGGACGTCTGTGTGGAGGAGGAGGGAGTGACATGTGTGGAGGAAGGAGGGAAGGACGTCTGTGTGGAGGAGGAGGGAGGGACATGTGTGGAGGAAGGAGGGAGGGACGTCTGTGTGGAGGAGGAGGGAGGGACATGTGTGGAGGAAGGAGGGAGGGACATGTGTGGAGGAGGAGGGAGGGACATGTGTGGAGGAAGGAGGGAAGGACGTCTGTGTGGAGGAGGAAGGAGGGACATGTGTGGAGGAAGGAGGGAGGGACATGTGTGGAGGAGGAGGGAGGGACGTCTGTGTGGAGGAGGAGGGAGGGACATGTGTGGAGGAGGAAGGAGGGACATGTGTGGAGGAAGGAGGGAAGGACGTCTGTGTGGAGGGAGTGGAGAGGGACGTCTATTGGGTGGGAGAAGGGAAGGAGTTCTAGGTGGAGGGAGAGGGGAGGGAGTCCTGTGTGGGGGGAGAGGAGAGGGAGTCCTGTTTGGGGGGAGAGGGGAAGGAGTCCTGTGTGGGGAGGAGAGGGAGTCCTGTGTAGGGGGAGAGGGGAGGGAGTCCTGTGTGGGGGGAGAGGGGAAGGAGTCCTGTGTAGGGGGAGAGGAGAGGGAGTCCTGTGTAGGGGGAGAGGGGAGGGAGTCCTGTTTGGGGGGAGAGGGGAGGGAGTCCTGTGTGGGGGGAGAGGAGAGGGACGCCTGTGTGGAGGAATGAGACAGATCGGAGGAGAGAGAGAGAGGGGAGAAATGAGAGAAAAGAAGAAAGAAGAAGGGAGAGAGAGAATAAGAGAGACAAGAAGGGAGGAAGAGAGAGAGGAGAAATGAAAGAAGGAGACAAGAAGGGAGACACAATTAATCAAACAGAGACAGACTGACAGAGGAAAGAGAGAGAGAGCTATATCGTCAACTAGAAAGAAAGAGGAATCATTAATGAGAGTTCCGTGAAAGACTTTTAAGATGTATGAAACAACCAAGAAAAATATATGAACTGGTGTTCCGCGAATCACTTGTTTACTATGCCCAGGTCTGTCAGCGTAGGATATTGACTTTGACGTCCGCAACCTGCTAGTAAAAATGGTTTAATGCCTTGCCTCACACATACTATACATACACTAGTAATATCTATCTATCTATCTATATATCTATCGATCGATCTATCTAATTTGTTAGTACTTTACAATAATTTTTTTAAATATCTTAGCCCAGGCCAGATTGCTGCTGCCTATCTGGAATAAACACTACACTCACCCTCCCTGCTCCCTCTACCCTCCCCCTTCTTCCTTCCCTCTTCCCTTTTTCAGCCTCCCCTTTCCTCCTCCTTCTTCTGTCGTCTCACCTCTCTCCTCCTTCCCCATTATCAGGGAAACAAGGCCCCAAACCTATTATAAATGTTCTTCATAATGTGTTTGATGGTCGGTTGTGGTGACATTAGGAGACGTTGGCCCTTATCCTCCCTGGGGAACCAGTGATTTGATATTGAGATCTGTGACCACCACTACCACCACTAACCACTACCATTACCACCACTACTACTTCCACAACCACTACCACCACCATCACTACCGCCACCACCACTAACTACCACCACTACCACAACTACTACCACCACAACTATCATCACCACTAACTACCACTACCAGTACTACCACTACAACTACCACCACTATTACCACCACCACTACTTCCACAACCACAACCAACACCACCAGTAACCACCACCACCACCACCACCATTAACCACTACCTCCGCTAACTACCACCACCACTATCACCGCTACTACCACAACAACTACCACCACCAGTACCATCACCGCTACTTCTACAACCACTACCACCACCATCACTACCACCACCATCACTACCACCATCACTACCACCACCACCAACATCACCACCACCACTACGACCACAACTACCACCACAACTACCACTACCACCACAACTACCACCACCACTACCATTACTACCACCACCACCACTACCACCACCACTTCTACCACCACCACTACCAACACCACCACCACCACAACCACTAACCACCACCATCACTACCACCACCATCACTATAACCACCACTACCACCACCATCACTACCACCACCACTACTACCACCACCAACACTACCAGCACCACTACCACTATTACCACAAATACCACCACCACTACCACCACCACTACCACCACAACTACCACCACCTCTACCACTACTACCACCACCACCAGTATCACCACCAGTCCCACCACCACTTCTACCACCACCACTACCAACACCACCACCACCACAACCACTATCACCACCATCACTACCACCACCACCACTACCAACACCCCCACCACCAACACCACCACCTCTACCACTAACCACTACTACCACTACCTACCACCACTATCACCACTATTACCACCCCAACTACCACCACCAGTACCACCACCATCATTACCACCACTACCACCACCACCACAACTACCACTACCACCACAACTACCACTACCACTATCGCCACCACTACCACCACAAGTACCACCATCACTACCACTACTACCACCAACCACCACTACCACCACCAATACCACCACCACCTCTACTAGCACCACTACCAACACCACCACCACAACTACTACCACCACCATCACTACCAACATCATCACTACCCCCACCACTACCACGATCAGTACCACCACCACTACTACCACCACCACCACTACCACCACCAGTACCACAACCACTTCTACCACCACCACTATCACCACCACCACCACAACCACTACGAACACCATCAATACCACCACCACTACCACTACTATCATAACTACCACTACCACCACAAATACCACCACCACTACCATCACCACTACTACCACCACCACCACTACCACCACCAGTACCACAACCTCTTCTACCACCACCACTATCACCACCACCACCACAACCACTATCACCACCATCACAACCACCACCATTACTACCACCACCACTACCACCACCACACCACCACCACCACCACTACTATCACAACTACCACTACCACCACAAATACCACCACCACTACCATCACCACTACTACCACCACCACCACTACCACCACCAGTACCACAACCACTTCTACCACCACCACTATCACCACCACCGCCACAACCACTACCGCCACCATCACTACCACCACCATCACTACCACCACCACCACTACCACCACCACTACCACCACTACCACCACAACACCACCACCACTACTATCACAACTACCACTACCACCACAAATACCACCACCACTACCACCACCACTACCACCACAACTACCAATACCACTAACACTACTACCACCACTACCAACACCACCACCACAACTACTACCACCACCATCACTACCAACATCATCACTACCACCACCACTACCACGATCAGTACCACCACCACAACTACCACCACCTCTACCACTACTACCACCACCACCACTACCACCACCAGTACCACAACCACTTCTACCACCTACACTATCACGACCACCATCACTACCACCACCACTACCACCACACCACCACCACCACCACCACTACTATCACAACTACCACTACCACCACAAATACCACCAGCACTACCATCACCACTACTACCACCACCACCACTACCACCACCACCACTACCACCACCAGTACCACAACCACTTCTACCACCACCACAACCACTACCACCACCATCACTACCACCACCACTACCACCACCCCACCACCACCACCACCACTACTATCACAACTACCACTTCCACCACAAATACCACCACCACTACCATCACCACTACTGCCACCACCACCACTCCCACCACCAGTACCACAACCACTTCTACCACCACCACTATCACCACCACCACCACCACAACCACTACCACCACCATCACTACCACCACCATCACTACCACCACCAGTACCACAACCACTTCTACCACCACCACTATCACCACCACCACCACAACCACTACCACCACCATCACTACCACCACCATCACTACCACCACCACTACCACCACCCCACCACCACCACCACCACTACTATCACAACTACCACTACCACCACAAATACCACCACCACTACCATCACCACTACTACCACCACCACCACTACCACCACCAGTACCACAACCTCTTCTACCACCACCACTATCACCACCACCACCACAACCACTACCACCACCAATACCACTCTTGTCACTGCTGCCACAACTACCACCGCCACCACTACCTTCACCATCATCACCAGTGGGAGAGAATAGGAGGAGGATGGTGAGAAAGGAGGAGAGTGAGAGAGAAAAAGAGTGAGAAATAGACGAGAGATAGGAAGGGGGGGAGAGGAGGAGGAAGTGGAAAAGGAGGGGAGTTGGAAAGATATATAGCAGGAGGGGAGTGTTTTTAGGAAGAGCTAGGGGGGGAAGGGAGGGAGGGAAGGAGGGAGTGACGGTAAAAATCAGGGGGAGAAGTTTGGAAAGGGAAAGGAAATGGGCACCAGAGAGGGGAGAGGTAGCAGAGAGGAGAATGTGTCTCTTATCTTCTTCATCCATCCCCTCTCTCTCTCTCTCTCTCTCTCTCTCTCTCTTACACACACATACACACCTCTTCCTCACCTTGTAATTACTATCCCTCGACGTGTAGTCTTTAACACTCTCCCTTTCAATCTCTCCTTCCCTGCTTCTCTTTCCTTTATCACTCCTCTTCCTTATTCCTCGTCTTCCTCCTCCTACTCCTCCTCCCTCTCCTCCTCCCAGCATGCGTCTTCAATTTCTTATTTTGCATATGATTCAAAATTCTTTCATCAACGTGGCTTCTTTCCCCTTCCTGGCGAATTTTCTTCCTTTCCTCCCTCCTCCTCCACCTCCTCCATGGCCAATCTTCCTCTCTTCCTCTCCTCCTCCTCCTTCTCCTTGACGAATCTTCTTCTCCTCCTCCCTCCTCCTCCATGGCCAATCTTCCTCTCTTCCTCTCACTTTCCCTCCGCCACCCTGGCGAATCTTACTCTCCTCCTCCTTCCTGTCGAATCTTCCTCTCCTCCTTCCTCCTCCACCTTGGAGAATATTCCTTTCCTCCTCTCTCCTCAATTTTCTTCGCGAATCTTCTTCTCCTTTCCCTGCTCTTCCTTCTCCTCCTCCATGGCTAATCTTCCTATCCTCCTCCTACCTCTTCCTTTCTGACAAATATTCCTCTCCTCCTCCTTCCTCCTCCTCCCTGGTGAATATTCCTTTCCTCATCTCTCTTCCTCCTCCTTCCTCCTCCTTCCTCCTCCTCCCTGGTGAATATTCCTTTCCTCATCTCTCTTCCTCCTCCTCCTCCTCTCTGGCGAATATTCTTCTTCTCCCTCCTGGCGTATGATCTTCTCCTCCTCCCTCCTCCTCTTCTTTGGTGAATCTTCCTCTCCTCCTCCTTTCTCCTCTTCCCTGGCGAATCTTCCTCTTCTTTTCATTCCTCCGCCTTCCTCCCTTCTCTTCTGCCCTGGTGAATTTTCCTCTCCTCCTACCTCCTCCTCTTCCCTGCCGAATCTTCCTCCCCTTTTCTCCTCTGGCAAATCCCTGCCTTCTTCCCTCCCTGGCGAATCTTACTCTCCTCCTCATTCATCTGCCTTCTTCCTTCCTTCTCACTGGTGAATCTTCCCCTCCTCCTCCCTGGCAAATCTTACTTACCTCCTCCCTCTTCCCCTCCCTGGTGAATTTTCTTCTTCTCCTCCGTCCTCCTGCTCCTCCTTGACGAATCTCCCTATCCTCTTCTTCCTCTTCCCTGGTGAAAGCTCAGTATGCACCCACCTTATCAACTCTCACTACTGCTGGCTTTTTGCTTTCAGCGTCGTGTGAGCCAGCTCCCCAAAATCCCACTCTCACTCACTCCCACCCTGCCAACACCTTTACTGTACCGACTCCGCCGCCGACTCAAGTCCCTCGGAGTTCCTGCACCCGAGCTCCTCAGTGTTTACACAACATTCATACTTCCCAAGCTCACCTATGCCTCCCCTACCTGGTCTTCCTCCCTAAATGCCACACAACGTAAACACCTAGAAAAAGTGCAAAAGAGGGCATGCAAGATTATTCTCTCCCCTTCCTACTCCACATATCAAGAAGCGCTCAACACACTGACCCTTTCGACTCTCACTGACCATCACCACGACCTCATCTGCAAATTTGGTAAGAAGCTTCTACACCATCCTCGACACCGGCTCCTACTACCACCTGAGATCCCTAGCCCGAGAATTGCTGTTCGACACCACAACCGCATCCAGCCCATACATGCACGAACTGATCGCTATAAGAACAGCCCAGTCCCAACCATTGTAAAAATTATCAAAAACTTGTAATAAACCAGTGTATTCACTCCCAGTAAACACTACTCCTTGCACTGTCACTATGTTGAAATGAACTATAGTTTGAGCTTCTCCCCATCTAGTTATTATATATCTTATTTGTGTCACTTATGTTACTTGTATATTATTTGTAATTCGAAACCCATTCCCCAAATATGTAACTGTATATTTTCAGCCTTCTGGCTGCCAAGCTCTTTCAATAAACCGTTAATTATTATTATTATTATTATTATTATTATTATTATTATAATCCCCTAACTGTATAATAATCTCCATTCATAAATAATAACCTCCCTTAGTACACCAAAATCCTCCATAATGAATAATACCCTCCCTCAAAGTATAAACTCCCTAAAAAGATAATCTGCCTCAAAAGATATCCTCCCTCAAGGCTAAAATCTTGCAATGGAAAACCTTTATTAAATGATAGCCTCCCTCAAAGGATAGCCTTCCTCAAAGAATAACCTCCCTCAAAGGATAACCTCCCTCAGGGGATAATCTATTTCAATGAATAACGTCTCTCAAACGTTAGCCTCCCTCAAAGGATAAACTCCCTCAAAGGATAACCTCACTCAAAACATAACCTTACTCAAAGGATAACCTCCCTCAATGAATAACCTCCCTCAAAGGATAACCTCCCTCAAAGGATAACCTCCCTCAATGAATAACCTCCCTCAAAGGTTATTCTCCCTCAAAGTATAACCTCCCTCAAAGGATAGCCTCCCTCAGAGGGTAACCTCTCTTAAAGGATAACCTCCCTCAAATTATAACCTCTCTCAAAGTATAACCTCCCTCAAAGGATAACCTCCCTCAATGAATAACCTCCCTCAAATGATAACCTCCCTCAATGAATAACCTCCCTCAGGGGATAACCTCCCTCAAAGGATGACCGCCTTCAATAAATAACCTCCCTCAAAGCATAACCTACCTCAATGAATAACCTCCCTCAAAGGATAACCTCCCTCAATGAATAACCTCCCTCAAAGGATAACCTCCCTAAGTGAATAACCTCCCTCAAAGGATAACTTCCGTCAGTGAATAGCCTTCCTCAAAGGAAAACCTCCTTCAATGAATAACCTTCTTCAAAGGATAACCTCTCTCAAAGGATAACCTCCCTCAGTGAATAACCTCCCTAAAAGGATAACCTCCCTCAAATGATAACCTCCCTCAAAAGATAACCTCCCTCAAAGAATATTCGTTTCGATATCACAGTAATTGTTTTAATAATATTTTCGTTAAATTTCTGTTAGACATCTGCCTCGACCCGGATGCCCAGCTTGGATTGCATCATGGAAGAGGGTGAGGATGTTTTCATTTAGTGATGTAGGAATAACAATAGAGAGGTTGACTCTTGTGTTTTTATTGAGCGATATAGTATGTCGTGCCGTAGCTCAAACTGTGAGGGTGGTAAAGGTAGTTAGGGCACATTTACCCCGTTTCCTGATTCTAAGGCATAGATTACCATGGACCACAGTGGATCCTGTAGTTGTTCCGCCCTTAACTGTGATAGGGTGAACGTGGGTAGTGGCGTGATAGGAGCTTGTGTCAGGATACCGAATCAGCTACCACGTTCGCACGACCCAGCAAATACTTGAAGTCGGGTGCGAAATCCTGTATGGGAAGATACCAGCGCGCAAGACACCCTGATAGGTTTCTTCCCATGAAATAATTCTGTCACGCCTACATGATCTGTGTAGTCTTTGATCGGATATCAAAAAATGAGATCCCGAAAATGCTTGAGAGCCCACACTACAGCTAATGCTTCCCAGTGAGTAACTGAATTACGTGTTTCTGCATCGTTGAGCGTACGACTTGCTTATGCTATTACGCGCCATTTTCCTCGATCATGAATTTGCATGCGCACAACCCCTTGCCCTAATCTGGAGGCATCGGTTCACATGGTAAAAGGTTTGGTGTAGTCCGGAAAGACTAACACCGGAGCGTTCGTTAATGCGCTCTTAGGGGCATGAAAACTGTCCTCATGTTCCTTGTTTCACTTAAACTCTACGTCTTTTTGAGAAGTCTAGTCAGAGGTGAGGCTAACTTGGCATAGCCTTCAATGAAAGAACGGTAGTATCCTGATAATCCCCAGGAAACTACGAAGTTGATCTGCATTCTTGGGACAAGGAATCTGCTTCACCGCCTTTACCTTACACTCTACTGTGTGTATACCGTTGTTGCCATCCTCTACGTGTCCGAGAAATTGGATTCTGGATTTAAGAAATTCACATTTGGAATGTTTCACTTTCAATCCAGCTATTTGTAGCTGTGTGAAAACTTCTCGTAGTTTCTGTAAATGATTTTGTAAATTTTTGCTCACTATGATAAGTTCATCTAGATAGGCATAGACTGTGTTACCTATCATTCCGACAAACAAAGTATTTATAATTCTTTGAAATGTTAGCAGCGCATTCCTTAAGCCAAATTGCATTCGTAAGAATTCGAAACGTCCCATTAGCGTACTGAACGCAGTTACTTTGCGGGATTCCTTATGTAAAGGAATTTGCCAGTACTCGCTAAGCAAATCTAGGTTGCTGAAGACGGTGCTGTTTTTTCATATTGACTGTAGTAAGTCAGTTAAGACAGGCAGTGGGAACCTGTCTGGCACAGCTGCTTGGTTGACTCGTCTCCATCCTTCATCTTTCTTGGGAACTAGAAAAAGAGGTGAATTTCAAAGTGACGGAGAAGGTTGGATTAACTTTTGTTCCACCATGGCTTGTGTCCTTTGTTCGACTACAGTCCTTTGGCTGTGGGGTAGCCAATATGTTGATATGTAGATTGGGTGAGCGTCCGGTTTGATTGGAATGTGATGGGTTGTCAACCTTGGGGTTCTTCAGGTGACGCCATGACTTCCGTGAACTCGGCTAGCAATTCTAAGAGATCACTTTTACCTCGAAGATGATCGACAACTTTCACGTGTGGAGCTATTAACTCTACTTTAACTTGGATACGTGATTTATCAGTCGGTTCCCCTTGTGTTACACTACCTGTTGGAAATTTTGCGGGTTCCACGATGACTTCTTCGTCGTAAACAAGGAAATTACCCAAACAACATCCCGTTCTTAAAGTTATAGGTCCCCCAAGATGTATTCAGAAAAAGGGAATATGTGAGACTACCTACCTGACCTGATTGTGCTTAAGGTAGACTCAAGTGACAAGCCTTTCACTCGTACACTTTCACTCAGACACACAACATCTGTTCCTTCACTCACATTCGGCAATCGTACTGTGATTCCAGTTACTTCCTGTCTATGTAACCGTTGTACACCAATTGACACAGCAGGCGTTAAAATCCAGTTCTTGCCGCTTTCATCCCGAATGTCCTTTGAGCTACTAGGCTGAGTGACTCCTAACTAATTGCTTCAGTGCGATAGACTCCCCCTCGTCTGTCGAAGCAGCTATTACACGAACACCCGAGGTAAGCAATGGATGTGAAGTTTGCATTGCGTAATAAGTTTTACAGTTATGCGTTATGGTGTGATTTCTTGGCTAAACGTTAATGTTGTTGCTTTAGTGTGGCAGGACCGATTAACCCATCCGCTGGCAAAGAGAATGCCTTTACTATGTTGACATCCCCCAGAAAAGCTTCACTGGACCTAGAAAAACGGATTGGCAGTGTTGTCACCCCCCGCTATGTCTAATTGGATTACTGACACACAAGACAGAGGAATGTCTGTAGGTCTTATTGGCCACTTGTTAGGAGGATATCGTCGCTTGAGTTCACTGAACGACACTAACAAGATAACATTGACACAGGCTCCTGTAACTATGTCTTAGGACAACTGATTGTTACCTATCCTCACTGGTACAGTCAACACCTCCACTTTGTTTAACGTGGCGATTAATGAGACTGTCATGGAAGTGTTGTTTTCTTGCACCGTTAACAATATCCCAGATCGTGTTGCTGGACGCGCGCATCTTCCACAGAAGTCTGACTACGTGTCTCCCGTCGGCTGGCATGCTCTTGCTTCATCCGTTATATGTTCATACAATCTTCTGTATTATGGTATGGGGGTTCATGTAGTACACACCATTTATTCGGAGTGCCTTTAGTGTTTGTAGGCATTTTATTTGCTGTGTATTGTCTTTGTGGACTTTTTGGTTTGGTAGGACACTCAAGATTTTTAAGGTCTAGGGAGGATCCTTTCCCTTGATCTTGCCGAGGGCTAGATGGGGATTCGTCTTTTTGTCCGGCAAACCAACAATTAGCTGCGGCATGTCCCTTACGTTTGCAAAATTTGCAAAAAGGTGCCGTTGTGGGTTTGGTTCCGATGGTAGTTTATTGTTGTTCCTTAGAACTGGTTATGGGTGCTACTAACAGTGCCCTAGGAGTAGTTTCCACATGCTTTGCGTGTAAGTTTCTTGTAACACCATGATAAACTGTTGGAACTCAATTATCTTGTTGAAATTTTCCATAGTTATATTTCCTTGGTCCTCAAACCAATTTGAGGATGTCATGTAGGATTTGAGATCCATCATAGTGTGTCCGGCTATAGCCTGTGCTTTCATGTGCGTCATGAGCAAACACACTGGTACGTGTACTCTCTGCCATCTTGAAGATCCAAGTGAGTGACTCCTTTTGTTCCTTACCCGAAAAAGGATATGAAATTATTCCTAAACGTTCTATAGTCAAGGGTTTCATCATCAACGGCTGTAGCGTACATCGTTCTATATGCCCGACTACCGGTTTTGACGTTGCTTCAGACGTAAGAGATTTTATCCCTATCGTTAGTAACATCATTGTTTTGTATTACGTCTTCGCACTCAAGCAGAAATGTTAAGGCGATACAATCTGCATCTCCACCTGTAAATTCCTGCACCTTGATGATATTTGAAAGTATTTTTACAGTTTGATAGACCGACGAGGTCTGTGGGTTAGTAGAACCACCTGTAGCCATTTTTGCTGTATTAGTTAAAGCACTAGCGTTGTTCGCAGGTAAAGGTAATGGGTAAGTGTTACCTGACCTAAGTTGTCTACTGCAAAAGTACTTGAACTGAGTTCAGGAGTCAGTAGGTGTTAACTCTATTTGGCTAATTTGTGGTAATTCTTCACTAGCAGTTGCAGCTAGCTCCTTTGAGTCTGTAGATGACTATTTTTTATTCTGGGTCACTAATTTCCTGTTTGAAACCCAAAATTTTTGGAAGAGGGTCCATGAATAGGGATATGTATCACTTTACGTTCAGCATAACACACACTAAGTTGACCACTCTAGGAGTAATGCAAAAGTATTTATAATGCGTTATGGAAATAAAGAGAAAGAGAATTAAAAGTATAAATACTTTGTGTGAGGCTTCTCTTACTTTACAAATGTGTTTATTTAGTTTAGTGAAGATTTCTGGAAGTGCACTTGCGTTCGTATAGTCTGCAAAATAATGATTGTTTGTGATCAACCTGACTGTAGAATCCGTAGTATTTCGAAGACAACTAGTGACGTCAGAATTCGATGACGTCCTACTCAGGGAAGGACAACGTCACTCGTCTTCCTGCGATTAACCTGGGGTGCTGACCTTTCTTACGGCGATCAACGTGGGGCTGACCTTTCTTGCGCACTGGAGAGGCTTGAGTGTTTAAGCAAAAGGCTGCTTGCTTATCTGCTTGTCCAGAACTACGATGATAGCCTTCCTGGTACTCCTGTATTGTAGTGCTGACTATTGGTTGGCTGGCTGTTTGGTTGGCTGGTCGTTAGCTGTCTGGGACACTAAGACAACACTCGGGTAGGCTCGGCTGTGTGTCGGCTCCACTCAGGTCACCATGAGCTGTGCGCTGGTGCTGGGGGGTTGACTGCTATGTCAGCAAGTCTTTATATTGTCTTTGTTACTACTGGATTTCTGTGTACACATTTTGAAAGTGTTTATAACCACTGTCCACTTATTTTTAGAAAATGTTTTGTTTGGTGATAATTCACTTAGAATGTCACTTGTGTCACGAGGGTCATCAATGATTACTTGCATACTGCACTACGTTATAGTATTTGTCTCACTGTTTGCCACCAAGTGTGATAGCTCTTTGGGTATCACACTAATCGTTTTAATTAAGTTCTGGAACTCTTAAGTGGCAGGGCTTGGTGTAAACACTTCTGGGCGTTTTCTGTTTTATTGCCAAAGCAGGTATATACTGTACACAGGTACAACCTGAGAGAATATATTGTGAATTCTCTCCAGGGAAGTGTTGTGAATAACACTTTCAGATAACACTTGAGCTAAGTGGCCAGCTTCCCTGTCCAGTGGTAGTAGTGAACTGCCACTCCCCGGACGTGTGAGATGGAGCCTGTGTTTGCTAAATCAGCTGACCCTTGTTCGACCCTTGAGAAAGATGCAAGCCAAGTAATCTAGTCCTGAATAACATGGTGAATCACTTGGTGAATAACTTGGTGTTATTCATTTGGGTGTATTTATATAAAGCAAAGGTACTGTTACTTCAAACGGATAACCTCCTTCAAGGGATAACCTCTCTTAAAGGATAACTTCCTTTAAAGAATGACCTCCCTCAAAGGATAGCCTCCTTTAAAGAATGACCCCCCTCAAAGGATAGCCTCCTTCAATGAATAACCGCCCTCAAAGCATAACCTCCCTCAAAGGATAATCTCCCTCAAAGGATAACCTCCCTCAAAGGATAGCCTCCTTCAATGAACAACCGCCCTCAAAGGATAACCTCCCTCAATGAATAGCCTTCTTCAATGAATAACCGCTCTCAAAGGATAACCTCCCTAAAAGGATAACCTCCCTCAAAGAATAGCCTCATTCAATGAATAACCTCCCTCAAAGGATAAGCTCCCTCAAGGGATAATCTCCCTCAAAGGATAATCTCCTTCAATGAATAACCTCTCTCAAAGGATAGCCTCCTTCAATGAATAACCGCTCTCAAAGGATAACCTCCCTAAAAGGATAACCTCCCTCAACGAATAGCCTCCCTCAAAGAATAGCCTCCTTCAATGAATAACCTCCCGCAAAGGATAACCTCCCTCAAAGGATAATCTCCTTCAATGAATAACCTCTCTCAAGGGATAACCTCCCTCAAAGGATAACCTCCCTCAAAGGATAATCTCCTTCAATGAATAACCTCCCTCAAAGCATAACCTCCCTCAAAGGCTAACCTCCCTCAAAGGATAACCTCCCTCAAAGGCTAATCTCCTTCAATGAATAACCTACCTCAAAGGATAACCTCCCTCAAAGGATAGCCTATCTCAAAGGACAGACTTCTTCAATAAATAACCTCCCTCAAAGGCTAGCCTACCTCAAAAGCTAGCCTCCCTCGAAGGACAGCCTTCTTCAATAAATAACCTCCCTCAAGGGATAGTCTCCCTTGCATCACGATAACGGGGATGGTGAGTTGGCACATCCATCACTGGGCCCAAGTTTTATTGAGAACTCCAACCTGGCACCATCAATTCAGACACACTCCTCTCTCTCTCTCTCTCTCTCTTTGTGTGTGTGCTGCCGGTCATTAATTTTATTCATCATTTATGAATGTATGTATATGTATATATGTCTGTATGTATGTATGTATGTATGATTGCATGTATGTATTTTTGTTTTACGGGGATTAGCCCATCCGGGCACAGTTCACTGACCCATATCGAGGCCTGGGGACAAAAGTGTAACAATAATAATAATAATAATAATAATAATAATAATAATAGTAATAATAATTCATAGTAAATAAAATTTAAATAAAATATAACAATAAAATAATAAAATGATAATGATAATAATAAAAATAATAATAATAATAATAAAGAACCATAAAGACAAAAAATCAGTAGTGAGAATCGATATATGTATGTTGTGCTGTCAAAGTAAGAGAAATTTTTGAGACCCTGCAATTGTGTGTAAATGAGGCAGAAAGTCAGTTGAGCAACCTGGGACTTGGTCACAATTTTTGTGATGCCATATAGCAGCAGGGTCTACCATTAGACAACACATTATGCTTCCAATATCTTCCCAGGCGGTAGTACCTCCCTGTTTGTATGTATGTATGTATGTATGTATGTATGTAACTAATGCCTGGAAGGCACCAAGACTTTCCTTAATAAAAACTTGATATTTCTTACACAGTAAGTGTGGTGATCCTGTGGGTACAGAGCTCATCTTCTGTTTTAAGAGCCACCAGTTTAATACTGAGGTACTCACAGTCAACCCAGCCGTTGATGGGTTTCTAACTTTTCTACTGGGGAAGTGAAGGAGGCTGATTGTAGTGTCGGTGACCTTGTCATCTTGTGTACCAAAGGCTTACTGCACAGTCAGGAGTATAGGACCCACTTCCAGACACTTAACTGCGAACAAATATATCACAGAGACGAGAAGGATTACCGTAGTAAAAGTTGGCCTGGGGATTTGTGTAACTGAATGAGGTAGAATGAAAGAATGCAAAAAAAAAGTGGGTCGATAATTACGTAATGAAGTAATGAGGAGACTATGGTTTGCCTCCTGCACCTCCCTACCTGTGCCTTCTACCTTTGTCTCCTTCACTCTAATACCTGTGTCTTCTTCATCCTACCACCTGTGTTTTCTTCATCCTACCACCTGTGTTTTCTTCATCCTACCACCTGTGTTTTCTTCATCCTACCACCTGTGTCTTCTTCATCCTACCACCTGTGTTTTTCTTCATCCTACCACCTGTGTCTTCTTCATCCTACCACCTGTGTCTTCTTCATCCTACCACCTGTGTCTTCTTCATCCTACCACCCTACTGTCTGTGTCTCCTACCTGTGAGTCCCTCAACCTTTAATGTGTAAAAAAGGTAAAGTATAATTTTTGGATCAAACCACCACCCCACTAAGAACGACAGCTACCATAACACCACACTACCACCCCACTAAGACCCTCCACGACCACTTACACCAACAAAACACCTTAACTCCAACAAACACACAAACCACATTATAGTTACAGTACAATAATTCTTCTACTGTGTATTAAGACAAACCGGCTTTATAAGCCACGCCGATGAACCAAGCCGTGATACAGAGGTTTCTCCACTCAACTCACTTCAACCACCCACCTTTAAACCGTGAACTAACAACGCCACTAAACACATCCTCTCGGCGCCATAATATCGTGATGGTGATGAGGATGATAGTAACGATGGTGGTGACGATAGTGGTGATGAGGATGGTGGTGACGAGAGTGGTGATGAGGATGGTGGTGACGGTGGTGGTGAAGTGTTATATTGCCCATGTGTGGACTGGGACATATATATATATATATATATATATATATATATATATATATATATATATATAATATATATATATATATATATACTGCAGTGGGAGCGGGTAAACAAGACGAAAGATTACAGGGAAATAGTGTTAGGAATGATGACATAACTAAATTAGACAGGGAGTTTAAAACTAAACGCGGTAAGGGAAGGACTCAGAACACGACTAACTTAAATGTATATTACGCGAACAGTAGAAGTATGAGAAACAAAATGGATGATATTAGGGCCTTGGTATGTACCGAAGAAATCGATATAATTGCATTCACTGAAACATGGATCAACCTAGACACACGTGAATTACCAGTCGAATACCAAATTGCGGGTTACAAACTGTTCCATACCGATAGGCAGACCAGGAAAGGAGGCAGAGTAGCAATCTATGTTAGGGATAACCTGAAGTGTGAAATAAATAAGGAAATAAAAACTGAGAGGAATAAAGAAACAATTTGGATAGAATTAAGCGACAAATGTAAAGTACTCAGTATAGGAAATGTAAACAGGGAAACCAGATACCAGATGAACAACGATGCCATAGAGAAATCCGACTGCGAGAGAGATTTAGGAGTAATGATAAGTAGGAACCTTAAGCCAAGTAAACAATGTGTTTTTGCTCGAAACAAGGCTAATAAAGTACTTGGGTTCATACAAAGGAGTGTTAGTTATAAGACTAACGAGGTCATCCTAAAACTGTATCTTGCTCTTGTGAGACCACACCTGGATTACGCAGTCCAGTTCTGGTCACCGTATTACAGAATGGATATAGAATCCTTGGAAAGAATTCAGAGGAGAATGACAAGACTAATCCCGGGTATCAGGAACCTTGAGTATAGAGACAGGTTAAAGCATCTTAATTTGCACTCCCTTGAGAGACGTAGAGCGAGGGGCGACCTGATAGAGGTGTATAAATGGAAGGCAGGGCTAAACAAAGGGGACATTACAAAGGTACTCAAATTATCCAACCAGGAGCGAACTCGTAACAATGGTTTTAAATTGGACAAATTTAGATTTAGGCGTGAAATAGGTAAACACTGGTTTGGAAACAGAGTAGTGGATGAATGGAACAAGTTACCAAATATCATCATTAACTCGAATACGCTGAATTGCTTCAAACATAGGTTGGATGCTCATATGAGCAATAGGGGTTGGGTGTAAACGGGACTGCCAGTATGGGCCAATAGGCCCGCTGCAGTTTCCTCCATTCTTATGTTCTTGCATATATATATATATATATATATATATATATATATACGCTTTTTGGCGAAATCGGTTATTTTGCAAAATTGCCGGCATGCATGCTATTAATTTTGCAAAATAACTTACAAACGGACTAACCAAAATTAGAAAAAAGAACAGGACCACTAAACTGTGTATCAATCTACACGAGCTATCCTAACTTAAAATAACCAAACCTAACCTAACCTCTCACTTAACCTGGTGAGGTCGTTGATTGTATGTTCAAAGTCCGCGTGTTAAATGGACTAAAAATGAAGTTTATATATATATATATATATATATATATATATATATATATAATATATATATATATATATATATATATATATATATATATATATATATATATATATATGCAAGTAAATCACTGTAGGTGCGCGTGATCCAGGTATATGCTGATAACCACAAGGAAACAAGAAAACAAGAAGTTCCCAAGCGCTGTCGTGTAATTCATATCTTCACGGGTGAGTACAGACTAAGGAGTAATACTTGACAAGGCTAATAAATACAGTAGAGGAGAGTGAGATCAAGTCCCTAGGGGACAGCAGGGGTCCACAATGTTCCGGTCATAAGGCAGTGACCCTTACTAATCTTCTTAATAAAAAAATTGACCAGGCCATCTCTAAGCACAGCAGCTGTCTGTAGTCAGGTCATAGGGTAAGATGACCCAACCCTCTTACCTGGTTACAAATCTTCTTAATCACAAAATTATCCAGTTTGTACATACCATTACTCAAATTCATGTTGACAGATTCGGTATGTTTAACGAAACTGAATTCTACAATGTTCCTACTGACAATTGAATTACAAGGTAATATTGAGGAGGCAATATCCCAGTCAATGCAATGCTTATCATCACTCATATGAATGAACAGAGCATTGGATTCCTGGCCTGTCCTAACACTATATTTATGCTTTTTAAGTCTAGTTATAAGATCTTTACCTGTCTGTCAAGTATTACTCTTTAGTCTGTACTCACCCCTGAAGATGTGAATTACACGAAAGCGCTTGGGAACTTTTACGGATCACCTGAAGATTCGACACACTAACTTATTTCACCTGATGAATATACACCCTGACTCTACCTTGGTTACGTTACGTTACGTTTGGTTTGGTATAACGTGGCTAATATTAAGGTGAAATAAACTGGGCCTAATTTTATGATGATCCAATGCATACAATCTAACACCCTTCCCTCCCTCCCTTCCCTTCCTTTCCCTCCCGCTCCCCTCCCTCACCACACAAGGAAGATAATAATAGACAGTTGGCGTTAATAAGTCAAGAGCCCCTCCGCCTTTACAAGACAAACACCCGCACGTCGTAAAACAAACACTACTGCTTCACAAGACAAACACGACAACTTACCAAAGACAAACTTCAGACGAATTATAGTTGACTAAGATAATAATCAAGGGTCGAGTCTCATCACTAATCATTCTTGGTCCTCAGATGGTGGAAACTGCCTGCAGGATATATAGTGAGGGTGTTTATCATCAACTTGGACTCTTAGTTGAGAGATGAATTGTGTGGTTTTCATCCAAGAAAGACGGTGAGTTGTGTGGTCCCTTCTGGGGTCACTGATGATATGGGTGTAAAGATGATTTCCTCCGTCTCCTCCTGGGTCAAATTCATTATAGGGTATGTGGTGATGCACACACACACACACGCACACAATATACCCGCATACACTTAAACACTTACTGACACCTAACCTAACCTAACATAACTAGAACTAACATAATCCGTGACGCACCAGAAACTTCTTCTTTGACACGGTTATCTTGAATATACGATAAGAAAAAAAATAGTCTTGATTGGTAAATTTCAATGAGAAAATAATTATTGCCTTCATTTATATCCTAACTAGAAAATTAATTGGTTCGAGATAATATATGTATTCATTTAGTATCAGTATATAGCCAAGTAGAATTAATCGTACCTAGCAAATATCATGATATTATAGACTTCATTCTGTATACGATGAGATAATTAATTGCCATCACATATAATTATAAACACCAAAAGCAAGATTCTCACTAAAAAACGCTCGTCTGGTAACAAAGACGAGTGTGGTGTAACGTTTTTCAAAATTCGTGTTCATAAAAATAGCTCGAGTCTTTTAAGCTTTTCGAGGTATCAGTGAAAACATCGTATATAAAACTTTGATGTTGGTCTTATCAGTAAATGGAGACCTTACGAGAAAATATTTGGTGGAGCTAAAAATATTAGCATCGAGTATTGATGTTTCTTTTTGTACTGGTAAAGATGGGAGTTTTTATTATTTATTATTTTTCTTCTGATGGGCGACACACACACACACACACACACACACACACATACAACTGCCGCTATGATAGACACCCTAAACACTTTTACTCATAACAGGGTGTTGTTCTAAACCGTTTTATGTTTCAAGTCAAAGACAAACTCGCCCCTGATCTGTACGGGTTCATGCCCGGGCGTAGCACACAGACATGCTTTGCAGAATATCTTGTTCACTCAAAGATAAGACACAAACAGCCTTCATAGACCTTAAATCAGCCTTTGATGTAGCTAATGGAGACTTTATACTTGAGCAACTAGCTAATTTTGGCATCCAAGGTAACCTCCTGACATGGACAAAGGGTTATCTGTCCAACAGGTATGCCAGTGTTCTGTTTAGGGGCGTTAAAAGTGCCAGAATGAGATCATTTGAGCTTGGCACGCCTCAGAGGGAGTGTTAAGTCCTATGCTCTTTAATATACTGATGCACAATCTTATTGCTGACATTCTAGTTCAGCCAAACGAAACCATAATATGCTATGCTGATGATATATCTGCATTATGACACAAACCAAGCTCAGACTTCAAGCCTTGCTGGATGTATTTGCTCTGAGGACTGTGGAATGTGGTCTCATATTATTTGTTGACAAGACGAGGGTCCTCAATCCTCGTCCTGCTCACCCTCTGCCTCTTGACTATAACATTAACAGCATGCCCTTCGAACTATGTAGCTCCTATAAATATCTTGGAATTTGTGTGAATGATGCAAACTTTGTCGGCAACCTTCGTGCCAAACTAATGCAGGCCATTAAACCCCTCAGAACCCTTATTGGCAAGGGCTATGGAATTAACATCACATATGCTCGTACTTTTTATCTTCACTTCATTTGTTCTGTAGTTGACTCAACTCAACTCAACTCAACAGCCTTGAGGTAGTGGAAAATGAAGCCATGCTCATCATTCTAGGTTGCCCAAAATCAACCAGAATTGTAAACATGAGGAAAGAGCTCGGACTGCCCTCCCTATCTGAGAGGATAGCTCTACTTAATACCATGTTTTGTGTAAAAGTTTTGAAGAACAATGGTCCGCAAACTACAGCTCAAACTGAGTTGATGTTCTATCTAAGTAATCCCGACTATCTCGCTAACCTTCCACAAATGACTCTCTTTGGGGCCTGGCTTCATAAAAGAGTTGAAAGTGAATGTCCCAATCACCCCAGGCGAACCTATTAATGCCATTCCTCCATGGCTGGATATATCAGTTCCTATTAATTACACTCCTATTGGTAGTAAGCAAATGTTAAACACCGATGTGGTTCGATGTATCACACTAGAAACTATTAACAGACACATAGAGAGTATTAAATCAAGTGAATGTTATGCTTTTACTGATGGTTCTGTGCAGACAAACACAGGTAGAACAGGCTGTGAAATTGTAACATTTAAAGAAAAAGAGATGATAGTGTCAAACAAGCAAAGGCTGAACAATTGGGCCAGCACAACACAAAATTAACTAACTGGAATCTACTTAGCCACAGATTACCTTAAAGAAAATGGAGGTGGGGTGATATTCTGTGACTCTCAAAGTCCTTTGAAATCAATGAACAGCCCGTCAGGCTCTATGTCTAAAGTTGTATGTGATATTAAAAGGAATGTGATAACTGCCAATGAGAACAACTTTCGTATCGAATTTGTGTGGATTCCGTCCCATGGAATCAGGTATCATGACCGTGCTGATAGACTGGCCAATGAGGCATGTAAGAAAGAAAATGTTGACCGTGACCTTGACCTGTCCAGTGCTGTAATTAAAAACATTCAAGTCAGAGTCATGAACTCTGATCTAGAAGAAGTGAGAAATGCAGAGAGACCTGGCAGTTGTAGCATTAGTAAATATTACAAATTTTGTGACAAGAGGTACTGAAAAAATCGATAAAATAGCATTCACTGAAACATGGATCAACCTAGACTCACGTGAGTTGCCGGTCGAATACCAAATTGCGGGTTACAAATTGTTCTATACCGATAGGCAGACCAGGAAAGGAGGCTGAGTAGCAATCTATATTAGGGATAATCTGAAGTGTGAAATAAATAAGGAAATATAAACTGAGCGGAATACAGAAACAATTTGGATAGAATTAAGCGACGGTAGGGAAAAATTAATCACAGGAGTAATATATACACATCCCAATCTTGATAGAGTCAATGAGCAACTTTTCTAGGATGAAAAATCGGCCCATGGTATTAATGACGTAGTTCTATGTGCAGAATCATGTGATATCTTCAGATTTGAAAAGTTTTTATTTTTTGCTAGGTAAATTTTAACTTTAAATCTTATGAAAATTCAGTATGCCCACCCTTTTACCAACACCACTAAATATCATATTTAAAGTAAAGTAAATACATCAGGTTTATTTATTTGGATGAAAATGATCCAGAATAGTGAAACGAATGATCTTGACACATTTATTAAATTTAATATTCCTTTAGAAAACAAAATCATCAAATACAAAAACCGGTTTTACTACTACGACCCGGTGTTGCTGCACACCATAGAGAAAATGTCTTTCATGCTTCTGTTTCTACTCATCACCTCCCTGCTGACCACCTGAGCTCGGATGTAGCCTTCCCTCCTCTCCTGGCTGTACACGTGACTCCTGGCCTCGCTCACCTGCTGTACACAACGCTCTATACTCTGGGTGTGCGAGGGCCAGGCAGGGACATGCATGGGGTTGTCCAGGAAAGCTCTGACTTGAACATTGGTGAGGTTGCAGGAAAGAGGGGGCTCACTGCCAGCCTGGATGTTATCCAGATCTATGAGATCAGTGAGGGTCTTGGCACCTAGATTGACTTCAGGAGTCTTCCTGACCCTGAAGGAATCGTCACCAACTGATTCGTCATGCCCAGATCCTCTCATAAGTCTCATATCCAAGATCTTTTTAACTGCCACTCTTCTCTCCTCCTCATCCTTACTGCAGAGCATTGTCTGCAGAACTGCCTCGGGATGAGCATACCAGGAAGATCTCCTCACAGTCTGCTCCACAATCTGAATAACCTTCCTTGGCTGACTCCTCAGGAGCTCAAGCTGGAAGAGAACGTGCCTCGGACCTTCGGAGAACGATGACTTGACCTTGGTGTTGAACCAATTTGGCAAGTAGACACTCAGGATGAATTGGACAATAAGTCTCAGGTTGTGAAGCTGGTTCCCTTTCAGTTTATGATGAGCGACCCAAATTCTGCAGAACCTAAGAGCCGTTGTGAGCCACCTAGAATGTGAGACTGGACCTATCTGCAGGTAAGCAAGACTATCAGGCATGACCCCAGTTTTGATGGCACTGCAAATCATGCAACCATAGTACTGGTCAGTACTCAGGTCGTCAATGAGAGTATGTGCAAGCTCAACGAGTGGAGGGCCAACTGTGATTTTTTCAAAGCTCGGATTTATTTCTCACTCAGTGGCAGAGTCCAGCATCTTGCCAAGAGGACCAGACCATCTGTTGTTTGAAAGAGTCTTGCCATCCAGCTCCTGGATCAGATGTCTGAGTGGCAACTCGTTGGTGTGGAGGTCACAAACAATCCAGACCAGCTTCCTCCCAATCTTCCGCTCTATCCACTGTATGACCCCCCCTTGCCAGCCTGTGTTCGTGTTGGTGCTGTCCCCTCCAATGGCCTGCAGGGTCTGGTCTACGTTCCTCTCTCTGAGCCAGTTCACAATGTTATCTGCCATTATCTCAGCTGGTTTTCTGATGTCATCTTTCTCTGGAATGAAATGCCACAAATACTTCCCTCCTGGTTCACTGCAGCAGGAGTAGTGTTCCTCCTTCACCATGGCAGGGAACAGCTTGTCAGAATCTCCAACTTTCATGAACACTTTAGTGTCATCCCTTCTCCCATCAAAGAACAAACAATTGATTCCATTTTCTCTTATCCCCTTATCAAACTCCTCTTCTAGGTTACTGACAAGTTTCTCCTGAGCTCTCCTTACTTTGTTATGATCTATCACCAGGTGAACATCATCAGGTGTTATCAAACCACCGTCAATCCAGGCAGCTGTTGCTATCTCTGCAGTTTCTCTGAGACCAGTGTGGTGTCGCATGCTGGCCAGAGCTATGCTCGGGATATCTTTCCTATTTCGAATCTTATGCCTGGAAGGTTTGGGATCATTATTTTCTGGGTTAGGGACAAAGTCACCATTCTCCTGGTCAGCACTCGGATCAGCCATGGGGAAGTCATTAATCTCTGAATCAGCTTGACTCCAATCATCGGCCTTTTTTACCTCACCCTGGGCCTTCTCAAGTCTCTTTTCCTCGGCAACTCTTCTCCTGTTCTGTCTCTCTGTGGCAGCCTCCTGTCTCTTGGACTCCGGAATATCTTGGCTAGAAATCGTGAGAGCCCCTGTACTGCCAGTCTTCTCTCTCTGTGCTTTGACAAATGCCAGTTCGATCACAGGAATCTTCAGTTCACGCTTGCAAATACAGGAGATGTGGGCCTCGGATTTACAGTCACGATCGCATCCAAACTCAGGACAGAGAACAATTGGGCACTTGCAAGTAATTATGTCAAATAACTGGTCTAGTTGCTTGGCAAAGCTTTCCTTAACTGCAAGTTTTCCTCTCCCAAGAGAGATATCTCTTGCCTTTTCCCAACTGGTTAGCAGTCTCTCACTAATCTTCTTCTGACTTGTCATGACTGGAGGCTTGAACTGAGCGTTAGCCAGAGTGTACTGTGCCAAGACAGCTTTGGTCATATCACTGGCAATGTCTTTGTTTGTGTAAGTTCTTTGGTTCTTTTCACTGATTTGCCTGATTAAAACACCGTATCTCAAAGCATCTCTCAATGTGGGCAACTCCGACTTCAGGAGCTCTCTCCCAGACCCAAGATAGTGACTGAGATGGCTGGATTTTTGGTTCCTCGTCCTGCCACAAGCAGCCATCGCAAATATTATCAACTTATAAATGCACCAGAATCTGAAACAGAAAAAATATTGTTAGTTGGGTTGTTAAAGAATGAAGTCAGAAAGCAATGTTCACTATTTAATTGCAATGCATTAATGCAGCTGTACGTTAGATTTTCGATAAATATCACGCTAAAATTTACCTAGCGAAAGGTTGCAAAATATTGAAACTGATATTATTTTCTGTTTATATACACAAAATCTACCAAAAAAGTGATGGGCCATTAGTTTTAGCTGATCTTCCCTCCTATGACACACCCTAATGCGCAGGGCTTCCATTCACAACAAAGTCTGTATAGTAGGCCACTTTAACCTTGGCCAAATAGATTGGACTGACCATCCAGGACTGTTTCCTAAATCAACATATAACCGAACCCACACGGGGTAATAATATACTCGATTTAGTTCTGTCAAACAGAGAAAACCTCATTAGCAATGTCCAGGTAGGGAACGAACTTGCAAACAGTGATCAAAAAGAAATTAGATTCCAGTTAGATTTTCAGGACAGACGTAAGGAAAATTCCACTGAAGTACCAGATTTCAGAAGGGCAAACTTTGACAATTTAAAGAGACAGCTGAGAGAGGGGGTGTCGTGCTTGGCCGTGAACCTGACAGATGACTCCGACCTGATAATGAGATCTGAGATTACCGAGTTCCAAGACAATTTAAATAATGAGTTACTTAATGCACAAAGGCAGAACATACCATACAAAAAACTCAGATCAGACAACAATGACCCAAAATGGATAAATAATTATTTAAAGAACATCATTGGCCAAAGGAAGGCTATAGGTAGAAGGATAAAGCGTGGCGAAATTTACCTCCAGTATTATTATAAGATATTGGCGAGTAGGGTTAAAACCGAGATAAGGAAAGCCAAGAGGAATAATGAGGTAAGGCAAGCAAGGGAGGCGAAGGCAAACCCCAAAGGATTCTACCAAATGTATCAAACTAAATCACGAGAAAAGATTGGACCAATACGGTCAGATACAGGCGAGCTCACTGATAACGACAGAGAAATGAGAGATGATTTGAATAAAAATTTTTCAACAGTTTTCATCACTGAAAATTTAAACATGATACCCGAGGCACCGACTCTATTCAGAGATAGTGAAGAAAACAAATTGAGCGAGATAGTAGTGACTAGTAACGATGTTAGTAAGCAAATAGACAAACTAAAGCCTAATAAGTCACCTGGTCCTAATGAGATATTTGCCAGAGTATTAAAGGAATGTAAGGAAGAGCTTAGTATGCCCTTAGCAAAGTTGTTTAACATGTCCTTAAAAACAGGTGTAGTACCAGAATCCTGGAGGATAGCGAATGTAATACCGATTTTCGAGAAGGGGGATAGATCACTATCCTCTAACTACCGCCCAATCAGTCTAACATCAATAGTAGGCAAATTACTGGATTCAATCATTTCAAACTCTATTCGATATCACCTGGAGAAGCACAGATTGATCAATGATTCCCAGCATGGCTTCACAAGCAGACGTTCTTGTCTAACTAATCTATTAACATTCTTTTCATCAGTTTTCGAATCGGTGGACGAGGGGCACAATTATGATGTGGTATATCTCGACTTTAGCAAAGCCTTCAACAGAGTCCCCCACGAAAGACTAATTAGAAAGCTAGAAGCACATGGCATCAAAGGTAACATCCTTAAATGGATTATGGCGTGGTTACAGGACAGGAAACAGGGAGTGAGCATTAACGGCACAGAATCCCATTGGAGCAACGTCACAAGTGGAGTTCCCGAAGGCTCAGTACTTGGACCATTATTATTTATTATATACATAAACGACATAGATATCGGCATAGACAGCAACATAAGTAAATTTGCTGATGACACTAAAATAGGACGTGTTATTAAATCTGACGAGGACTCTGCAAAACTACAGGAAGATCTAAACAAATTATTCGAATGGTCGGAAAAATGGCAGATGAAATTCAAGGTATTACAAATGTAAAGTACTCAGTATAGGAGATGTAAACAGGGAAAACAGATACCAGATGAACAGTGATGCCATTGTGGAATCCGACTGCGAGAGAGATTTAGGAGTAATGATAAGTAGGAACCTTAAGCCATGTAAACAATGTGTTTTTGCTCGTAACAAGGCTAATAAAGTACTTGGGTTCATACAAGGGAGTGTTAGTTACAAGACTAGCGAGGTCATCTTAAAATTTTATCTAGCTCTTGTGAGACCTCACCTGGATTACGCAGTTCATTTCTGGTCACCGTATTACAGAATGGATATTGAATCCTTGGAAAGAATCCAGAGGAGAATGACAAGACAAATCCCAGGCATTAGGAACCTTGAATACAGAGACAGGTTAAAGCATCTTAATTTGTACTCCCTCGAGAGACGTAGAGTGAGGGGCGACATGATAGAGGTGTATAAATGGAAGTCAGGGTTAAACAAAGGGGACATTACAAAGGTACTCAAACTATCCAACCAGGAGCGAACTCTTAACAATGGTTTTAAATTAGACAAATTTAGATTACGGCGCGAAATAGGTAAACACTGGCTTGGAAACAGAGTATTGGATGAATGGAACAAGCTACCAAATATCATCATTAACTCGAATTCGCTGGATAGCTCCAAACATAGGTTGGATGCTTATATGAACAATAGGGGTTGGGTATAAACAGGACTGCCCAGTATGGGTCAATAGGCCTACTGCAGTTTCCTCCATTCTTATGTTCTAATGTTCTTATTGCCCACATGAATCTGACCTCTATAAAAATATAGCTGTTAATGAATATGATGTACTTCTTTGAGTATGAACCTCTGTCCTGCATGGTAGTGAGAAGTGATACTACCCTCAGTGTCAAGACCTGACTGAATTACTCAGAATAGGCAAACTGTACTCCAAGCTTTTTCAATAAATTTGTTAAACTAAAACTTAAATTCCCTAAAAGATAAAGTATCATTTAGTGTTTACAATTTACAGCCCAGAGTTGTAAATTGACTATATCTTGTTAATTGTTCCTACAACACACCTAGTCGTTAATTGATTGTTAAAGGGATAGAGGACGTAATTAGGGAAGGGGCTTGTTAATGGAGGGAAGAAAGGGAAGGGTGGAGAGAGGGCGGGAGGGGGAGAAGGGAGGGAGGGGTGGAGGAAGGGTGCAAATGGAGAGGGAGAGAGAAAATGTTGTTAGTGAGGGAGGAAGAGAGAGGGAAGGTTGTTAAGGGGGAAGGATTTAGTTGGTGAAGGGGACTTATTAATGGAAAGGGAAGGGTAGAAAGACTGAAGGAGGGTAGGGAGAGGGGAAGGGAAGGGAAAGGGAAAGTTGTTGAGGGGGTATAGAGGAGTTAGGAGGGGGGGGGGGGGTCTAGGATTTAAGTAACAGCTGGCGACGCATAGAGTATAAATCCCAGTACTTTAGGTTAAGATGTTCAATACTGTTTCTGCCAGACTATAATGTGTCTTTCTTATTCTCGTCTGGAAATAAGGAATAGGCCAACCAAAAATGTCGTGGTCGAGTCTTTTTTCAACAATATGTAAAAAATATAAAAAATAAAAAATATTATTATTATTAGTAGTAGTGATAGTATTGTTATTAACAGTCAACATAATTTTTTGCTTTAGCACAAATAGTATTTTTGGCCTTTTTTCACACGTATTCGCAACCTTGAATGAATCTTTTATTTACTTTTTCCTACTTCCTTAGTTTTTATCTTTCATAACGTTAGAAAGTCAATATCGGCTTTATTATTTTTAGTGGTGTCTTTCTGTAAACCTTGTGTCACGGGTAGGAAGAGGATAAGGAGGAGGAGGAACAGAAGGAAGAGGAGGAGGAGGTGGAGGAGGGGGAGGAGGAGGAGAAGGAGGAGGAGGATACGACTGCCAGCCAATGTTTTCTTCAGCATCTTTTAGAGTCAACAGAGCGTAAGAGGATGAGAGACTGGGCCTCGGCTGTGTTGCATTAATCTTAAGTTCTTGACCAAAAGTTTATAAATTAGGGGCGAAACTATGGTGATTTATCGGCTCCATGACTCTCTACACACACACACACAAACACGTCCTTCAGCCTTCATAGGGTAAGGACGTGTGTAGTCGACGCTGCCCGCTAACGCGGCTGTGGTGTCTTGAACATAAGAACATAAGAACATAAGAATGGAGGAAACTGCAGCGGGCCTATTGGCCCATACTGGGCAGTCCCGTTTACACCCAACCCCTATTGCTCATATGAGCATCCAACCTATGTTTGAAGCAATTCAGCGTATTCGAGTTAATGATGATATTTGGTAACTTGTTCCATTCATCCACTACTCTGTTTCCAAACCAGTGTTTACCTATTTCACGCCTAAATCTAAATTTGTCCAATTTAAAACCATTGTTACGAGTTCGCTCCTGGTTGGATAATTTGAGTACCTTTGTAATGTCCCCTTTGTTTAGCCCTGCCTTCCATTTATACACCTCTATCAGGTCGCCCCTTGCTCTACGTCTCTCAAGGGAGTGCAAATTAAGATGCTTTAACCTGTCTCTATACTCAAGGTTCCTGATACCCGGGATTAGTCTTGTCATTCTCCTCTGGATTCTTTCCAAGGATTCTATATCCATTCTGTAATACGGTGACCAGAACTGGACTGCGTAATCCAGGTGTGGTCTCACAAGAGCAAGATACAGTTTTAGGATGACCTCGCTAGTCTTGTAACTAACACTCCTTTGTATGAACCCAAGTACTTTATTAGCCTTGTTACGAGCAAAAACACATTGTTTACTTGGCTTAAGGTTCCTACTTATCATTACTCCTAAATCTCTCTCGCAGTCGGATTTCTCTATGGCATCGTTGTTCATCTGGTATCTGGTTTCCCTGTTTACATTCCCTATACTGAGTACTTTACATTTGTCAGTGTTGAATTTCATCTGCCATTTTTCAGACCATTCGAAAAATTTGTTTAGATCCTCCTGTAGTTTTGCCGAGTCCTCGTCAGATTTGATAACACGTCCTATTTTAGTATCATCAGCAAATTTACTTATGTTGCTGTCTATGCCGATATCTATGTCGTTTATGTATATAATAAACAATAATGGTCCAAGTACTGAGCCTTGGGGAACTCCACTTGTGACGTTGCTCCAATGGGACTTAGTGCCGTTAATGCTCACTCGCTGTTTCCTGTCCTGTAACCACGCCCTAATCCATTTAAGGATGTCACCTTTGATGCCATGAGCTTCTACCTTTCTAATTAGTCTTTCGTGGGGTACTCTGTCGAAGGCTTTGCTAAAGTCGAGATATACCACATCATAATTGTGCCCCTCGTCCACTGATTCGAAAACTGATGAAAAGAATGTTAATAGATTAGTTAGGCAAGAACGTCCGCTTGTGAAGCCATGCTGGGAATCATTGATCAATCTGTGCTTCTCCAGGTGATTTCGAATAGAGTTTGAAATGATTGCTTCCAGTAATTTGCCTACTATTGATGTTAGACTGATTGGGCGGTAGTTAGAGGATAGTGATCTATCCCCCTTCTTGAAGATCGGTATTACATTCGCTATCCTCCAGGATTCTGGTACTACACCTGTTTTTAAGGACATGTTAAACAACTTTGCTAAGGGCATACTAAGCTCTTCCTTACATTCCTTTAATACTCTGGCAAATATCTCATCGGGACCAGGTGACTTATTAGGCTTTAGTTTGTCTATTTGCTTACTAACATCGTTACTAGTCACTACTATCTCACTTAATTTGTTTTCTTCACTATCTCTGAATAGAGTCGGTGCCTCGGGTATCATGTTTAAATTTTCGCTGGTGAAAACTGTTGAAAAATATTTATTCAAATTATTGCTCATTTCTCCGTCGTTATCAGTGAGCTCGCCGGAGTCTGACCGTATTGGTCCAATCTTTTCTCGTGTTTTAGTTTGGTACATTTGGTAGAATCCTTTGGGGTTTGTCTTTGCCTCCCTTGCTATCCTTACCTCATTATTCCTCTTTGCTTTCCTTATCTCGGTTTTAACCCTACTCGCCAATACCCTATAATAGTCCCGGAGGTGAATTTCGCCACGATTTATCCTTCTACCTATAGCCTTCCTTTGGCCAATGATGTTCTTTAAATAATTATTTATCCATTTAGGGTCATTGTTGTTTGATCTGAGTTTTTTGTATGGTATGTTCTGCCTTTGTGCATTAAGTAACTCACTATTTAAATTGTCGTGGAACTCGGCAATCTCAGATCTCGTTATCAGGTCGGTGTCATCTGTCAGGTTCACGGCCAAGCGCGACACCCCCTCTCTTAGCTGCCTCTTTAAACTGTCAAAGTTTGCCCTTCTGAAATCTGGTACTTTAGTGGAATTTTCCTTACGTCTGCCCTGAAAATCTAACTGGAATCGAATTTCTTTGTGATCGCTGTTTGCAAGTTCGTTCCCTACCTCGACATTGCTAATGAGGTTTTCTCTGTTTGACAAAACTAAATCCAATATATTATTACCCCGTGTGGGTTCGGTTATATGTTGACTTAGGAAACAGTCCTGGATCGTCTCGAGAAAATCCTCTGATTCTGAGTTTCCCGTAAGGTCGGTCCAATCTATTTGGCCAAGGTTAAAGTCGCCTACTATACAGACTTTGTTGTGTATGGAAGCCCTGCGCATTTCATCCCAGATAAGTCGCTCATTGACTCTGTCAAGATTGGGGGGTCTATATATTACTCCTGTGATTAATTTTTCCCGACCGTCGCTTAATTCTATCCAAATTGTTTCTGTATTCCTCTCAGTTTTTATTTCCTTATTTATTTCACACTTCAGATTATCCCTAACATAGATTGCTACTCCGCCTCCTTTCCTGGTCTGCCTATCGGTATGGAACAGTTTGTAACCCGCAATTTGGTATTCGACTGGTAATTCACGTGTGTCTAGGTTGATCCATGTTTCAGTGAATGCAATTATATCGATTTCTTCTGTACATACCAAGGCCCTAATATCATCCATTTTGTTTCTCATACTTCTACTGTTCGCGTAATATACATTTAAGTTAGTCGTGTTCTGAGTCCTTCCCTTACCGCGTTTAGTTTTAAACTCCCTGTCTAATTTAGTTATGTCATCATTCCTAACACTATTTCCCTGTAATCTTTCGCCTTGTTTACCCGCTCCCACTGCAGTCTCCTCCACCCCCGTGCCCCTATGTTCTCTTAGCAGTTTAAAGACTTCGATATCTTTTGAACTGCCCCCTCTAGAGCCCCAGCCAGGGTTGCTACTCCATCCCTAGACAGGTGCACCCCATCCCTAGCATAAAGGTCCCTTCTGCCATAGAAGTTGTCCCAGTTGTCAATGAATGGGACTGATATTGACTTGCAATATCTGTCAAGACGGTCGTTAACACCAACCGCCCTTGACAACCATTCACTGCCAACTCCCCTTCTAGGCAGGACACCGCATACGATAGGGATCCCTCCCTTAGTCCTAATACGATCTATGGCTGCCTTGAACTTATCAAGAAGCTCCTCGCTCCTACACCGGCCAATATCATTGCCTCCTGCACTGAGGCAGATAATGGGTTTGTTCCCATTACCAGACAAGATATTGTCCATCCTGTCAATTATATCCCCCACCCCAGCTCCTGGCAAACACACCCTCATCCTATTTTTGTTTTTACCACAAAAGGCCCTGTCCATGTACCTTACCTGTGAGTCACCAACAATTAAAGTTTTTATACCTTCCTTGTCATCCCTGTCTGTACTAACGTCCAATTCGTCTATCAAGGGACTGAACGGGTTGGTACACTTAGCTGTTGTTGTCGTTGTTGTCGTATCCTTGGTGTGCTTCTTCACCAAAAGCTTTGTCTTCCCACTACTCACAATTTTCCACTCGCTTGATTTTTCGTCAGCCACTGGCTTTACTCGTCCAGCCTCTCCTTTTAACATCGCCAGCTCTTCCCTTAATTTCAAGTTCTCCAACTTGACCTTCGCCAATTCTTCAGTGGACCACTCCAGTTTGGTCACCAAACTCTCATACCCAAGACCGCACCTTGCTCTGGCCATATCTGATAATTATCCCTCCGGAGCTAACCCTGCCGTGACCTTTCCCCTAGTGAGGTCAGAACACGAGGAGACAGCTGCCAGTCTGGTCTCTCGGTTCCATGACAAAACCCCAACAGACAAATCCCCAACGGGGTTGTCATTTGTCAACACTAACGTAACCTAAACATAAAAGTGTTTTATTTTATATTTTATATATGAGACTGGGGTTTTGTCCGTTGGGGTTTTATCCGGTCACCGGTCTGTCTGGCCCTCCCCTTCCCCATCTCCTCCCTCCAATCTGGATTTATCAACATCCTCACACCAACAGTACAGTGCAAAGATTGATGATAACTCACACGTGATACACAAAAGTGACAATTTCAACTCGAAAGAAAGAAACAAATGTTAGTGACAACTGTGCTTAGCGGTCAGTGTTGACCTGACCCTTGACGTGACACACCCAGCCCCCAGTACACTCGCCACCACCAACACTAGATCAGAACCCAAGAACACTCCAAACATAAGAACATAACAACATAAGAAAATAAGGAGTCTGCAATAAGCCGGTTGGCCTGTGCATGGCAGCTCCTGTCGAGAGTTACTACCACTCTCTATCATCCATGAATCTATCTAGCCTCATTTTGAAACTTTCCAGCATTCCAGCACTTACTACAAAGTTGCTAAGCTTGTTCCACTCGTCCACCACCCTATTTGTGAACCAGTTCCTTCCTATCTCCTTCCTAAACCTAAACTTATCCAACTTAAATCCGTTGCTCCGAGTCCTATCTTGCTGGGATATTATAAGAACTTTATCTATATCCCCTTTATTGATTCCTTTCACCCACTCAAATACTTAAGAACATAAGAACATAAGAATGGAGGAAACTGCAGCGGGCCTATTGGCCCAAACTGGGCAGTCCCGTTTACACCCAACCCCTATTGCTCATAGAAGCATCCAACCTATGTTTGAAGCTATTCAGCGTATTCGAGTTAATGATGATATTTGGTAACCTGTTCCATTTATCCACTACTCTGTTTCCAAACCAGTGTTTACCGATTTCACTCCTAAATCTAAATTTGTATAATTTAAAACCATTGTTACGAGTTCGCTCCTGGTTGGATAGTTTGAGTACCTTTGTAATGTCCTATTTGTTTAGCCCTGACTTCCACTTATACACCTCAATCGGGTCGCCCCTCACTCTACGTCTCTCGAGGGAGTGCAAATTAAGATGCTTTAACCTGTCTCTATACTCAAGGTTCCTAATGCCCGGGATTAGTCTTGTCATTCTCCTCTGAATTCTTTCCAATGAGTCTATTATCCATTCTGTAATGCGGTGACCAGAACTGAATTGCGTAATCCAGGTGTGGTCTCACAAGAGCAAGATACAGATTTAGGATGAACTCGCTAGTCTTGTAACTAACACTCCTTTGTATGAACCCAAGTACTTTATTAGCCTTGTTACGAGCAAAAACACATTGTTTACTTGGCTTAAGGTTCCTACTTATCATTACTCCTAAATCTCTCTCGCAGTCGGATTCCACAATGGCATCGTTGTTCATCTGGTGTCTGTTTTCCCTGCTTACATCTCCTATACTGAGTACTTTACATTTGTCCATGTTGAATTTCTTCTGCCATTTTTCAGACCATTCGAAAAATTTGTTTAGATCTTCCTGTAGTTTTGCTGAGTCCTCCTCAGATTTAATAACACGTCCTATTTTAGTGCCATCAGCAAATTTACTTATGTTCCTGTCTATGCAGATATCTATGTCGTTTATGTATATAATAAATAATAATGGCCCAAGTACTGAGCCTCGGGGAACTCCACTTGCGACGTTGCTCCAATGGGACTTAGTGCCGTTAATGCTCAATCTCTGTTTCCTGTCCTGTAACCCCGCCCTAACCCATTTAAGGATGTTACCTTTGATGCCATGTGCTTCTAGCTTTCTAATTAGTCTTTCGTGGGGGACTCTGTTGAAGGCTTTGCTAAAGTCGAGATATGCCACATCATAATTGTGCCCCTCGTCCACCGATTCGAAAACTGATGAAAAGAATGTTAATAGATTAGTTAGACAAGAATATCCGCTTGTGAAGCCATGCTGGAAATCATTGATCAATCAGTGCTTCTCCAGGTGATTTCGAATAGAGTTTGAAATGATTGCTTCCAGTAATTTGCCTACTATTGATGTTAGACTGATTGGGCGGTAGTTAGAGGATAGTGATCTATCCCCCTTCTTGAAAATCGGTATTACATTCGCTATCCTCCAGGATCCTGGTACTACACCTGTTTTTAAGGACATGTTAAACAACTTTGCTAAGGGCATATTAAGCTCTTCCTTACATTCCTTTAATACTCTGGCAAATATCTCATCGGGACCAGGTGAATTATTAGGCTTTAGTTTGTCTATTTGCTTACTAACATCGTTACTAGTCACTACTATCTCGCTTAATTTGTTTTCTTCACAATCTCTGAATAGAGTCGGTGCCTCGGGTATCATATTTAAATTTTCAGTAATGAAAACTGTTGAAAAATATTTATTCAAATTATCTCTCATTTCTCCGTCGTTATCAGTGAGCTCGCCGGTATCTAACCGTATTGGTCCAATCTTTTCTCGTGTTTTAGATTGATACATTTGGTAGAATCCTTTGGGGTTTGTCTTCGCCTCCCTTGCTTTCCTTACCTCATTATTCCTCTTGACTTTTCTTATCTCGGTTTTAACCCTACTCGCCAATATCTTATAATAATACTGGAGGTAAATTTCGCCACGATTTTTCCTTCTACCTATAGCCTTCCTTTGGCCAATGATGTTCTTGAAATAATTATTTATCCATTTAGGGTCATTGTTGTCTGATCTAAGTTTTTTGTATGGTATATTCTGCCTTTGTGCATTAAGTAACTCATTTTTTAAATTGTCGTGGAACTCGGCAATCTCAGATCTCATTATCAGGTCCGAGTCATCTGTCAGGTTCACGGCCAAGCGCGACACCCCTTCTCTCAGCTGTCTCTTTAAACTGTCAAAGTTTGCCCTTCTGAAATCTGGTACTTCAGTGGAATTTTCCTTACGTCTGCCCTGAAAATCTAACTGGAATCTAATTTCTTTGTGATCGCTGTTTGCAAGTTCGTTCCCTACCTCGACATTGTTAATGAGGTTTTCTCTGTTCGAGAGAACTAAAGGGAGTATATTATTACCCCGTGTGGGTTCGGTTATTTGTTGACTTAGGAAACAGTCCTGGATCGTCTCGAGAAAATCCTCTGATTCTGAGTTACCCGTAAGGTCAGTCCAATCTATTTGGCCAAGGTTAAAGTCGCCTACTATACAGACTTTGTTGTGTATGGAAGCCCTGCTCATTTCATCCTAGATAAGTTGCTCATTGACTCTATCAAGATTGGGAGGTCTATATATTACTCCTGTGATTAATTTTTCCCAACCGTCGCTTAATTCTATCCAAATTGTTTCTGTTTTCCACTCAGTTTTTATTTCCTTATTTATTTCACACTTCAGATAATCCCTAACATAGATTGCTACTCCCCCTCCTTTCCTGGTCTGCCTATCGGTATGGAACAATTTGTAACCCGCAGTTTGGTATTCGACGGGTCAACTCACGTGAGTCTAGGTTGATCCATGTTTCAGTGAATGCTATTATATCGATTTTTTCGGTACATACCAAGGCCCTAATATCATCCATTTTGTTCCTCATACTTCTACTGTTCGCGTAGTAGACATTTAAGTTAGTCGTGTTCTGAGTCCTCCCTTTACCGCGTTTAGGTTTAAACTCCCTGTCTAATTTATTTTTGTCGTCATTCCTAACACTATTTCCCTGTAATCTTTCACTTTGTTTACCTGCTCCCACTGCAGTCTCCTCCACCCCCGTGCACCTATGTTCCCTTAGCAGTTTAAAGACTTAGATATCTTTTGCACTGCCCCCTCTAGAGACCCAGCCAGGGTTGCCACCCCACCCCGAGACAGGTGCACCCCATCCCTAGCATAAAGGTCCCTTCTGCCGTAGAAGTTGTCCCAATTGTCAATGAATGAGACAGATATTGACTTGCAGTATCTGTCAAGACGGTCGTTGACACCAGCCACCCTTGACAACCATTCACTGCCAACTCTCCTTGAGGCAGGACACAGCATATGATAGGGATCCCTCCCTTAGACCTAGTATGATCTATAGCTGCCTTGAACTTATCAGGAAGCTCCTCGCTCCTACACCGGCCAATATCATTGCCTCCTGCACTGAGGCAGATAATGGGTATGTTCCCATTACCAGAAAAGATATTGTCCATCCTGTCAATTATATCCCCCACCCCAGCTCCTGGCAAACACACCCTCATCCTATTTTTGTTTTTACCACAAAAGGACCTGTCCATGTACCTTACCTGTGAGTCACCAACAATTAAAGTTTTTATACCTTCCTTGACATCCCTGTCCCTGACTGTACTAACGTCCAATTCGTCTATCAAGGGACTGAACGAGTTGGTACACTTAGCTGTTGTTGTCGTTGTTGTCGTATCCTTGGTGTATTTCTTTAACACCAGCTTTGTCTTCCCACTCCTCACAACCTTCCACTCGCTTGAGTTTTCGTCAGACACTGGCTTTCCCTGTCCCGCCTCCCCTTTTAACCTCGCCAGCTCTTCCTTTAATTTCAGGTTCTCCAACGTGGCCCTCTCAATTTCTTCCTTGGCCCTCGCCAATTCTTCCATGGACCACTCCAGTTTGGTCAACAAACTCGCACACCCAAGACCACACACAGCACTGGCCATTTCTGATAATTATCCCTCGGGAGCTTACCCTGCCGTGACCTTTCCCCTAGTGAGGTCAGAACACAACTTCTATCATATCTCCCCACACTCTTCGTCTTTCTAGGGAATGCAAGTTTAGTTTCTTTAACCTATCCTGATATGGAAGGTTTCTAAGTCCCGGAATCATTTTCGTCATTCTTCGCTGCACCAGAACTGAACCGCATAATCGAGGTGCGGCCTGACTAGCGCAAGATATAGTTGCAATAAGACCACTGCACTCTTATTACTTACACTTACTTCTAGATATAAAACCCAATACTCTGATTGCCTTATTTCGAACATTAACATTCTAGGCCGTAGGTCCGGGCTTACAAGTACCCCTAGGTCTCTTTCACAAGTCGACTTCTCTAGGTTGATGTTGTTAAGGCTGTATACATTGACAGTAGTTGTTCTTCCAATATTAAGTACGCTGCACTAGCTGGTGTTGAATTTCATTTGCCATTTTTCAGACCACCCCTGCAGTTTATTTAGATCCTCCTGTAATGCATGTGCATCCTGCCCTGAATTAATCTGCCGCCCTATTTTGGTGTCATCCGCAAATTTGCTTATGTCACTGCTGATCCCAGTATCTAGATCGTTTATGTAGATTATGAACAAGAGTGGGCCTAGTACTGAACCCTTGGGGAACCCCACTGGTTACACGGCTCCACTCAGATTTAACACCATCTACACTGACCCTCTGCTTTCTATTGGTGAGCCATGATTTTATCCAATTTAAAACTTTCCCCTCGATACCATGAGCCTTAATTTTTCTCAGAAGCCTCTGATGCGGTACTCTGTCAAATGCTTTGCTAAAGTCTAAGTAAATAGTATCGAAAATTTCGTCATTATCTACTACCTCGAAGACTTTCCTAAAAAACGTCAGCAGATTTGTTAGACAAGATTTTCCCTTTGTAAACCCATGTTGAGAGTCGTAGATTAATTTGTTTTTCTCTAAATGCGATCGGATGCCATCTGCTACAATTGATTCAAGAAATTTCCCCACTACTGATGTCAAACTGATCGGCCGGTGAGGACTCCCTACTCCACCCAGGTGAGGACTTATGAATTCCTAACTACATCACAAGAGGAACAAGAACCATCTCCAACACACTGTGTGAGCTGGAGGACCTACCCGGACCGCGTGGTGCATCTGCAGCTGTAGTGAGGTAGCGGCTTAACAGCCAGGCTTGGCGCCCATCAGGTTACAAGAATGTCTTCAAGACCAGCTCCCACAGTACCAGATCCATATAGTTAATCTATATGTTGACTCTATGATTCTTATGTTTTTGTATTGAGAGCTTTTGTCAATCAAGTGACCCACTCCCCGATTTCACCATATGTAACTTATCATCTGTGCTCAATGTTTATTTTCAGCTTTCGGGCTGCCTTGTTATCTTAATAAATCGTTAATTATTATTATTATTATTATTATTATTATACACACACACACACGCTCTACAACTCCAATTGACCTCCCAATCAAAATTTGCAAGGAGTTTGTAGTCGAACTTGCCACCCCCCTCTGTTTCATTATTAATGCATCCCTCAGACAAAGCAAATGCCCTAATGAATGGAAAACCGCATATGTCACCCCTATCCCCAAGGTCTCCACCCCACAGTCCCCTAGTGACCTCAGGCCAGTTGCCATCACCCCCATACCCAGCCTACTCTGTGAAGACTTTGTTTTTGAATTGGCAATTGATCCACAGCAATTTGACAATAGGAGGACCTCCTCTACATCACACTGCTTAGTTAGTTTCCTGGATTTTCTGCACAAAAACCTGGAGAAATGTAAGACATCACTGGCCGTTGCCCTTGTTGAATTCAGAAAAGCTTTTGACCGTGTTGATCACTGCACTGTTATCAACAAGGCCATTGCATTAGGGCTGCCCAACAACCTAGTCTCATGGCTCGCTGATTTCCTGAGTGAGCATTGTCAGGCAGTGAGGTACCAGGGTTCTGTCTCCACAATCCAACACCTCACCTGCCGTGTTCCCCAGAGGGCTAAGATGGGACCACTGTGCTTCCTAATCCTGATAAACGACGCTCTATCAGACACTCCTCACAGGTGAAAGTACGTGGATGACTGCACTGTGGGGGTTACAGTGGACAACACCTCACCGGACTACGCATCGCTACAAGGCACCCTGGAAAGGCTACAGGCATGGACAACGGAGAACACGGTCACCATCAATCACACCAAAACTGTAGTCATGCACATCAACACGGCCACCACTCGAGTGCAAGCTCCAGCAATTACAGTGGGTGCCCATCCTCTCCAGTTAGTGCAGTCTGCCAAACTCCTGGGTGTAACTATAGACCACAAACTGGACTGGAAGGCCCATGTAAACAACACTATCAAGGCAGCCTCGTACCGATTCTACATGCTACTATGACTCAGGTCACTTGGGGCACCCACGCCAGAGCTGAGGACTATCTACAACGCATTTATACTCCCAAAATTAACGTATGCGTCATCAACCTGGTCGTCTTCTCTCAACTCTACCCAACTACGTCAGCTAGAGAAGGTACAGAAGAGGGCCTGCAGAATCATGTTCGGCTCAGACTACTTCGGCAACATCAACACTCTCTCCACCCTGGAAATGCCATCCCTCAGTGACCTCCACCACCACGCACTAGCAAAGTTTGGTAGTGGACTCCTGCACCATTCTCGTCATCGCCACCTACTACCACCTGCAGTACCCTGCCCACCTCGTGCAGTCTGCCAATACAACAAAATTCAGCCCATAAGAGCCTGCACTGATAGATATAAGAATAGCACCATCCCATCTATTGATAAAATAATAAACAGCTCCTGATTTATGTACTGAACAACCCTGTAAATGTATTGAACGTATATTATTCGGCATAAATCACTTGCAAGTTTTGTTTATTTTCAGCCACCGGCTGCAACTCTATTAATAAACCGTTTATTATTATTATTATTATTATACATACACACACACACACACTGGATGAGAAGCCAAGAAAGACTCCAAACTACATCATGAGAGAAATGAGGACTCCTTACTCCATCCAGGTGAGGAATTATGATTTCCTAACTGCATCACATGAGGAAAGAGGAACATCTCCAACACTTTCGGCCATTTTTTTAAACCAAATTTTGTCGGGTTACCATTTGGTAGTCCGACAATATAATTGGAAAGTTCGGGATAAATCCTCGGGTGTGGGTAGGCACCCGAAAGACTTATCCCGAATGTTCAAACTAGTTATATATGAATAGAAAACGTCTCTGAAATACACTATATGTAAATTAAGATGTGATGATAAAGAAAACAAATATTTAAATGTCCTAATAACAGGTTCCAATGGAAATTTATATATTTTTAAGAGACCGCCGTGTTACCCCCGTGACGTCGTACCTTCAACTCCGATTATTTTTAGTCTCCTTATAGCCCTTCTCCAATTTTATCAAGCATTGCATTCCTACAATCATCCTCTTATAGCTGCAAGTACGGTAAGTAACGCACTTTTGTTTGTGATAGATAGATGTAATGCAATTTCCAATTCGCCAATATATTATATAGGGAAGATATAAGATGAGCCAAATGTACTAGGTTGATGCTGTGATAATAGTTTACAACAAGTGTCGTCTGTGACCCACGCTGATAAATTACCCTGGAAAAAAATTTCTCCTGCTATATTTCACTGTTTGGGCTGTTGTTCCGGTTGTGTTTAGGTACTACCAATATTTGTAAGTTTAGATTAGGTTACGTAAAATATTTTTTAGAAGAAATGTTCGAACTCAGGGTTAGAATAAAGTGCCAAAATTGATTACTGAAGTTTCAATCACTCGATTTAAATCGTGTCAGTCCTAACTTACATCACTGGAACAAAAATAAAAAAAAGTCAAATATACTATGGACAAATTTCTTAAGGAAATTCTCTGAAATAGCAATGCAACAAGCTTGTTTTTTTAGGAAAGTCTTCGGGGTAGTAGATAATGGCGAAAATTACAATGTTATTTACTTAGACTTTAACAAAGCGTTTGACAGAGTACCTCATCAGAGGCTTCTGAGAAAAGTTAAGGCTCATGGTATCGAGGGGAAAGTTTAAACTGGATAAAATCATGGCTCACCGATAGAACACAGAGGGTCAGCGTAGATGGTGTTAAATCTGAGTGGGGCTGTGTAACCAGTGGGGTTCCCCAGGGGTCAGTACTGGGCCCACTCTTGTTCATAATCTACATAAACGATCTAGATACTAGGATCAGCAGTGACATAAGCAAATTTGCTGATGACACCAAAATAGGGCGGCAGATTAATTCAGGGCAGGATGCAAATGCACTACAGGAAGATTTAAATAAACTGCAGGAGTGGTCAGAAAAATGGCAAATGAAATTCAACACCAGCAAGTGCAGCGTACTTAATATTGGAAGAACAACTACTGTCAATGTATACAGCCTTAATAACATCAACCTAGAGAAGTCGACTTGTGAAAGAAACCTAGGGGTACTTGTAAGCCCGGACCTATGGCCTAGAAAACATTGCGTTAATGTTCGAAATGAGGCAAACAGAGTATTAGTTTTTATATCAACAAGTGTAATTAATAAGAGTGCAGAGGTCTTATTGCAACTATAGCTTGCGCTAGTCAGGCCGCACCTCGACTATGCTGCTCAGTTCTGGTGCCCTTATTATAGAATGGATATCAATTCACGAGAGTCGGTGCAGCGAGGAATGACGAAAATGATTCCGGGACTAGAAACCTTCCATGTCAAGAAAGGTTAAAGAAACTAAACTTGCATTCCCTAGAAAGACGAAGAGTGCGGGGAGATATGATAGAAGTATTTAAGTGGGTGAATGAAATCAATAAAGGAGATATTGATAAAGTTCTTATAATATCCGAGCAGGATAGGACTCGTAGCAACGGATTTAAGTTGGATAAGTTTAGGTTTAGGAGGGAGATAGGAAGGAACTGGTTCACAAATAGGGTGGTGGACGAGTGAAACAAGCTTAGCAAATTTGTAGTAAGTGCTGGAATGCTGGAAAGTCTTAAAAGGAAGCTAGATAGATTCATGGATGATAGAGAGTGGTAGTAACTCTCGACAGGAGCTGCCATGCACAGGCCAACCGGCCTATTGCAGACTCCTTATTTTCTTATGTTCTTATGTTCTTATTATCAAAAGTAATTTACTTAAAATACAATAGTTACCGCAAAATTTAGATAATAGCTGTTAGAGTTTGTTTTATTTTTATCTTCTTCACGGCTCATATTCTGCTTTGATTTTGGCGCGCTGATGACCTGTTTATTTACATTAATCTTGGATAACGCATACCAACCCTCTCGAGTTGCGGCGTTCCGGTTACTAAATAGTAACCCGATGTTCGGGAGTGGTATTCGAGCTTGCTGCCCCGAGTGCTTAAAAAACTGGCCACCTGTGTAAGCTGAAGGACCTACACGAACCACGTGGTGGATGTAGTGAACATTTGCAGCTGTAGTGGGATGGCCTCTCACCTTACCAGATCTATAGTTAATCTATATGTTGACTCTATGTTTCTTATCTTTTTGTACTAAAAGCTTTTGTCAATGAAGTGACCCACTCCCCAGTTTCACCATATGTAACTTATCATCTCTTTTTATTGTAGGTTTTCAGCCTTCTGGCTGCCTTGTTATCTTAAGAAACCGTTAATTATTATTATTATTATTATTATTATTATTATTATTATTACACGCATATACAGACACACATAATTAAACTTGGTTGCAAGCCTGATACCCCAACCCTAACCTCTCCTAACATTTAATCTCTCCCTAATAATAAACAGTGATTGATATTATATAAAGGACTGTACATACTATACTACAATAATAATAATAATAATAATAATAATAATAATAATAATAATAATAATGATAATAATAATTATAATAATAATAATAATAATAATAATAATAATAATAATAATAATAATATCAGTTTCCCGCAAAACACGTAATTGCCCTCTCTTACCGACCAATCTACAGTACTTTCCTATTGGCTATACATTCCATCCTTGTCATCCTAATGGTAATTTTGTTGTCACCTTGCCGTTCCACTGGCTGGAATTTTTCATCAATTCTGTATTCAGTCACCAGAGGGAAGAGCATTGAAGTTTTCTACAGTCCGACTTTCAATACACCTACACCATGATACAATACGACTACACCATGATACATTACTGTACACCTATACAATGATACAATACACCTACACCATGATACAATACAACTACACCATGATACATTACTGTACACCTACACCATGATACAATACACCTACACCATGATACAATACAACTACACCATGATACATTACTGTACACCTATACCATGATACAATACAAGTACACCATGATACAATATTGTACACCTACATGATGCAATACAACTACACCATGATACAATACAACTAAACTATGATACAATACAACTATACCACGATACAATACACCTACACCATGACACAATACACCTTTACTATGATACAATACAACTACACCATGATACAATACAACTATACTATGATACAATACGCCTACGTCATAATACAATACACCTGCACCATACAATATAATTACGCCATAATAAAATACAATACAACTACACTATGATACAATGCACCTACACCAGGATACAATACAATACACCTACACCACGATACAATACAACTACACCATAATACCATACACTTATACCATGATACAATACATCTACACCAGGATACAATACAATACACCTACACCATTATACATAATCAATACACATACACCATGATATAATACACCTACACCATGATACAATACACCGACACCATGACACAATACACCTACACCATGATACAATACACCTACACCATGACACAATACACCTACACCATTACACAATACACGTACACCAGGATACAATACACTTTACCTACACCATGATACAACTACACTATGATACAATACACCCACACCATGATACAATACAACTACACCATAATACATTACAATACAACTACACCATTATACAATACACCTACACCATAGGTGTATTGTATTATGGTGTAGTTGTGTTGTATCATGGTGTAGGTGTATTGTATTGTATCCTGGTGTAGGTGTATTGTGTCATGGTGTAGGTATATTGTATTGTATCCTGGGGTAGGTGTATTGTATTATGGTGTAGGTGTATTGCATTGTATCCTGGTGTAGTTGTATTGTGTCATGGTGTAGGTGTTTTGTATTATGGTGTAGTCTCATTGTATCATAGTGTAGTTGTATTATAATGTATTATGGTGTAGTTGTATTGTATCATGGTGTAGTTGTATTGTATCATGGTGTAGGTGTATTGTATCATAGTGTAGTTGTATTGAATCATGGTGTAGCTGTATTGTATCATGGTATAGGTGTACAGTATTGTATCATGGTGTAGTTGTATTGTATCATGGTGTAGCCGTATTGTATCATGGTGTAGTCGTATTGTATCATGATGTAGGTGTATTGTATCATGGTGTAGGTGTATTGTATCATAATGTAGTTGTATGGTATCATGGTGTAGTCGTATTGTATCATGGTGTAGGTGTATTGTAAGACGGACTGTAGAAAACTTCAATGCTCTTCCCTCTGGTGACTGAATAGAGAACTGACCAAAAATTCTAGCCAGTGGAACGGCAAGGTGACAAAAAATTTGCCATTAGGATGACAAGGATGGAATGTAAAGCCAATAGGAAAGTAGATTCGTGACCATAGGAAATGGCCGCTGTGGAGCGTTGTGTTGTGGGGGAAGAGGGACGGTGTGTCAGGAAAGATGACCCCCTGGCCACACTGTTAAGTCAGCTAGAGCAGTATAGGAGCGAGATAGGCGTGTTAAAGGGGGAAAACGAAGCCCTCAGGACTGAACTCTTCCAGGTAGGTATCCTGCCTAGCAGGACACCTGCGAAGGAAGATCAGGAGTAGTAGGGGTAGAGAGTGGTTGTCTCCAAGGGGACTAGGGTCACACTCCGGAAAGCTGACCAGGGTGTGGAGTGCAGTAACCCATACCAGGTGTTGGAGGAAGCTGGCGAGGAAGAGAAGAGGCAGGACGGTATGGTGCCAGGAGAGAAAAGGGCAGTTATTCAAACCCTGCCCAGTGGTAAGGTCGTGGTAGTTGGGGACAGCCAGGTGAGGTTCTTAGATAGGACTTTTTTGTGCAAGAGATAGGAAAAGTAGGACAAGGGTGTGTTTTCCTGGGGCTAGGATAGGGCATGTAGCTGAGAGGGTAGATAGGGTTTTGTCAGGTGAGGGTACCAAGCCATTAGTGTGTCTTAGTGTGAGAGGAAACCACATAGGAAAGATTACGAGTGAGGAACTTTTCAAGAGGTATAGGGAGGCGCTAGGGAAGGTTAGAGATAGGGGAGGGATCCCGATAGTATGTGGTGTCTTGCCTAGAAGAGGAGTTGGCGGTGAATGGCTGTCCAAGGCAATTGCTATAAATTGCAGACTGGAAAAACATTGTGTGCAAGCAATGGTTGGGCGATCATTGATAACTGGCAACCATTCTATGAAAGCGATTACCTGTACAGTCGTGACGGAATACACTTGTCTCGTGCAGGGATAAAGACATTGTCTACATCCCAGGGGCGTGAAATTGTCACACTAAAGGGGACGTTTCGCCAGTAGAGAGAGGTCAGGGTAAGTGGGAGTAAAAAAAAACAAGCAGGTCCTGGGGAGTAAAATTGGTTACTCAGGACAAGGGGTAAAACTGGACCAGGGAAGAGTAGATTTAAATGTATACTATACAAACAGTAGGAGCGTTAGAAATAAAATGGACTTGCTGAGAGCGGTTGTATGTACAAAGAATGAAGACGTCGAAGTAGATAGTAGGCAGCTACCAAACAGGGAGGTACTACCGCCTGGGAAGATTTTGGAAGCATACTGTATTGTCTAATGGTGGACCCTGCTGCCATATGGCATCACGAAAATTTATGTATTCATTTATGGTTCTTTATTATTATTATTATTATTATTATTATTATTATTATTATTATTATTATTATTATTACTATTATTTTATTATTATTATTATTATTATTATTATTATTATTATTATTATTATTATTATTATTATTATTATTATTATTGTATTTTCGCCCCCTAGGCCCCGATATGGGTCAGTAACCTGTGTCCGGGTGGGCTAATCCCCGTAAAAAAAAAAACAAGAAAAAATAAAAATAAAGTCACCGAAACTTGGATGAATCTGGCGAGCAAGAACTTTTTATCAGAGTACCACATAGAAGGGTACAACCTTTTTCACAAGGACAGAGAAAGTAGGAAAGGGGGAGGGGTCGCCCTCGTCGTCAGGGATACATTAAAATGTTGTATAAATAATTCAACAATGGGTGAAATAGGAACCGAGTCTGTATTAGTAGAAATTGCGGAAGGAAGAGAAAAACTAATTATGGGAATGATTTAAAGGCCCCCCAATCTTAGGAAAAAAGCAGCCCAGCCCATATAGCAGGAAATGAGTAGAGCAATAAAATACAACAACCTGTGCATTATCGGGAATTTCAACTTCAGAAATATTGACTGGGACAACATTGTAGGTGACTATGAATCTGAAGACTTCCTAGACGTAGTACAGGACAATTTTTTTAAACAACTAATTACAGAACCTACTAAAGGTGACACTATATTAGACCTAGTATTAGCAAAAAAGAAAATATTTTCAGATATATCACAATAGGGGAAGAACTAGGGAACAGTTATCACAGAGAAATCAAGTTACAATAAATTGTGAAACAAAAAACAATGAAAATATGGTCAGGGTCCCAGGCTTTCGATTGACGAATTATGGGAGGTTAAAAATATACCTAGGTGAGGTCGCCTGGGAACAGTCAGGTTAGTTCCCGGTAGGAACGTGTGAGGTCACCGGCGACACAACAATCGATCATGACTATAATCTATTCACTAGTATACTACGTAAAGGACAGGAACAAACCATACCATACAGAAAAATTACGTCAAGGTGGATGAGCCAAGGTGGATGACCAAAAAAATTAAACATGACATAGGAATAAAGAAAGAAATTTATGAGAAATTAAAGGGAGGGGAGGAGCATCTCAGAAATAGGTATAATGAACTATCTAGGAACGTTAAGAAAAATGTAAGGAAGGCAAAGAGGGACTACGAAATCAGGATAGCAAGACAATCCAAGGCGAATCTCAATGGATTTTTCCAGGTATATAGGACAATGGTCAAGGACAAAGAGGGGACTTTAAAGTCAGAGAGAGATGAAGTGATCGATGATAGTGAGAATATAAGCAAAACATTAAACAACTACCTCTTGTCAGTTTTCACAGAAGAAATACACGAGGAAATGCCAGAGGTGGAAATGATATTTAGGGGAAATGAAGAAGAGAAATTAAAGAAGACAAAATCCCCAGGGGAGGATGAAATTTTCTCTCGAGTTTTGAAAGAGTGTAAGGAAAAGATTAGCGGACCCCTCGTAAATTTATTTACAAAATCATTAGACAATGGGAGTTGTGCCAGACTTGTGGGAACAGGTAAATGTAGTACCCATATTCAAAAAGGGAGACAGAACATCAGTGTCAAATTACCGGCCGATTAGTTTGACGTCAGTAGAGGGGAAATTTCTTGAATCAAATATAGCAAATAGCTTCCGATCCCATTTGTAGAAAAACAAATTAATCTACGACCCTCAACATGGATTTACAAAGGGAAAATCTTGTCTCCCAAATCTGCTGACGTTTTTTAGGAATGTCTTCGAGGTAGTAGATAATGACAAAAATTATCATTGTTATTTACTTAGACTTTAGCAAAGCGTTTGACGGAGTACCGCATCAGAGGCTTCTGATAAAATTTAGGGCTCATGGTATCGAGGGGAAAGTTTTAAATTGGATAGAATCATGGCTCACCGATAGAACACAAAGGGTCAGCGTAGATGGTGTTAAATCTGAGTGGGGCTGTGTAACCAGTGGGGTTCCCCAGGGGTCAGTACTGTTGTTCATAATCTCCATAAACGATCTAGATACTGAGATCAGCAGTGATATAAGCAAGTTTGCGGATGACACCAAAATAGGGTTGCAGATTAATTCAGGGCAGGATGCAAATGCACTACAGGACTGGTCTTAAAAATGGCAAATTAAATTCAACACCAGCAAGTGCAGCGTACTTAATATTGGAAGAACAAATACTGTCAATGTATACAGCCTTAACAACATCAACCTAGAGAAGTCGACTTGTGAAAGAAACTTAGGGGTACTTGTAAGCCCGGACCTACGGCCTAGAAAAAAGTGCGTTAATGTTCGAAATAAGGCAAACAGAGTATTAGGTTTTATATCTACAAGTGTACTGTAAGTAATAAGAGTGCAGAGGTCTTATTGCAACTATATCTTGTGCTAATCAGGCCGCACCTCGATTATGCAGTTCAGTTCAGATGCCCTTATTATAGAATGGATATCAATTCACTAGAGTCGGTGCAACGAAGAATGACGAAAATGATTCCGGGACTTAGAAACCTTCCATATCAAGATTAGAAAGATAGATTAAAGAACCTAAACTTGCATTCCCTATAAAGACGAAGAGTGCTGTGAGATATGATAGCAGTATTTAACTGGGTTAAAGGGATCAATAAAGGAGATATAGATAAAGTTCTTATAACATTCGAGCAGGATATAGGACTCGTAGCAACGGATTTAAGTTGGATAAGTTTAGGTTTAGGAGAGAGATAGAATGGAACTGGTTCACAAATAGGGTGGTAGACGAGTGGAACAAGCTTAGCAACTTTGTAGTAAGTGCTGGAATGCTGGAAAGTATTAAAAGGAGGCTAGATAGATTCATGGATAATAGAGAGTAACTCTCGACAGGAGCTGCCATGCACAGGTCAAGTGGCCTATCGCACACTCCTTATTTTCTTATGTTCTTATGTTCACCTCCACCATGATACAATGCATCTACACCATGATACAATATAGCTCCACTATGATACAATACAACTACACCATGACACAATACAATACATTTACCCCATTTCACAATACAATACACCAGCACCATGACACAATATACCTACACCATGATACAATACGCCTACACCATGACACAATACAATACACCCACACCATGCTACAATACAATAAGCCTACACCATGATACAATACAATACATCTACACCATGATACAATACACCTACACCATGATACAATACAATACGCCTACACCATGATACAATACAATACACCTACACCATGATACAATACACCTACACCATGACACAATACACCTACACCATGATACAATACACCTACACCATGACACAATACTCCTACACCAGGATACAATACAATACACCTACACGATGATATAATGCACCTACACCATGATACAATACAATACACCTACGCCAGGATACAATACAAAACACATGCACCAATACACAATACATTGCAATACACCTATATCATGATACAATACAATACAACTACACCTGGATACAATACAACTACATCATGATACAATACACCTACACCATGATACAATACATCTACATCATGATACAATACAATACAACTACACCAGGATACAATACAATACACCTACACCATGATACAATACACATACACCATGATAAAATACACCTACACCATGATACAGTACCCTTACATCAGGATACAATACAATACACCTCCACGAAAATACAATACAATACACGTACACCATGATACAATACAATACACATACACCATGATACAATACAATACACCTACACCAAGTTAAAATACAATACAATACACCATGATGCAATACAACTACACCATGATACATTGCAACTATATCATGATACAAAACAGCAACACCAAGATACAATGCAATACAACTACACCATGATACAACACAATACAACTACACCATGATACAATGCAACTACACCATGATACAATACAACTACATCATGATACAAAACACCTACACCAAGATACAATGCAATTCACGTACATCATGATACAATGCAATACAACTACCCTAAGATACAATACAATAGACCTACACCATGATACAATACATCTGCACCATAATACAATACACCTACACCAGGATACAATACAATATACCTACACCATGGCACAATGCAATACAAAACACCTACACCATGATACAATACAATACACCTACACCAAGATACAATAAAATGAAAAACACCTACGCCAGGATACAATACAATACAACATGATACAATACAACTACATCACGATATAAAACACCTACACCAAGATACAATAAAGTACACGCACACCATGATACAATACAACTACATCATGAGACAATGCACCTACACCATGATACAATACAACTTCATCATGATACAATACACCTTCACCATGATATAATACAACTACTTCATGATTCCTTACACCTACACCATGATACAATACAACTACATCATGAGACAATGCACCTACATCATGATACAATACAAATACATCACGATACAAATACACCTACACCATGATACAATACAGTACGACTGCACCATTATACAACACAATACAACTACATCAGGATACAAATCAATACAACTACACTATTACACAATACTATACAAGTTGTATAGTATACAACTACACCATGATACACTACACCTACACCATGATAAAATACAATATCACGATACAATACAATATAAGTACACCATGATACAATACAATACAACTACATCACGATACAATACAATACAACTACACCATGATACAATACAATACAACAACACCATGATACAATACAATACAACTACATCAGGATACAATACAATACAACTACATCATACACCTACACCATGATGCAAAACAATACCATGAAACAATACTATTCAACTACACCATGATACAATACATTGTAACAAAGTGTAAAGGTGAAAGGCAAGTTAAGATGATTAGGGGAAAATATGAACTAATAACCAGATGAGGCGGAGGGGGTGGGATGAGAGATCCAAGGACTAAGGAGAGAGAGAGAGAGATAACGTTCCTTGAAAGAGAGATAATACGCTTTTAAAACTTTGTGAGGTAAACATAATTGAGAAATAGAGATAGCAAGAGAGAGAGAGACCTATTGGCCTGACGAGACGATGAAAGGAGACAGACTGAGATACGAGGGTCAATCAGTCAGGCAAGAAGCTAATTTTCAGATAACGTAATTCTGTATGTTTGAGTATATTTTTCAGTTCATTTGTTAATTGTGATCGTTTTTATTTTACAGAGAGAGAGAGAGAGAGAGAGAGAGAGAGAGAGAGAGAGAGAGAGAGAGAGAGAGAGAGATTAAAATATGACATCTGAAGAACTTTTACAGATTCGGGGACAGAATGGAGCATCGTAGTGTGTTAAAATTCCTAGCAAAAGAAGCAGAGAAAATTCATCAAGCTTCCTGAATTTTATGAATCCAATCCAGCTAACTTTTTTTCTAGCCTGGTGACGACGGGAGATGATACCTGGATTCATCATCATTAGGACCCCGAATTCTATGACCTTCACGAAATACAGAAGTCAGCCATTTACTGGAATTCCAAAGGGATTCTTTTGATATGCTTGCCCAAGTAATGTAGACAAACACGCGATTTTAATGCTTACATTATGGGGATACTACGACAGGAGATGCTGTTACTCAGATGTTTGTTCACGACTCTTGCTCCGAGCAACTCAACACATCCTCCCTCCATCCCCAGACCTGAACTATAACTGACTAATACCTGTTTTGAAACCTGAAATTCCACCACCGACGACGAACTATTATTAGGCAGGTGAGAAGCCGAAGGAAATGGTTATTGAGTTGTTGTTTGAGGAGCTAAAGGAAATGGTTATTAAGGAGTGGTTTGAGGAGATGAACATAAGAACATAAGAAAATAAGAAGTCTGCAATAGGCCAGTTGACCTGTGCATGGCAGCTCCTGTCTAGAGTTACTCTCTATTATCCATGAATCTATCTAGCCTCCTTTTAAAGCTTTCCAGCATTCCAGCTCTTACTACAAAGTTGCTAAGCTTGTTCCACTCGTCTATCACCCTATTTGTGAACCAGTTCCCTCCTATCTCCCTCCTAAACCTAAACTTATCCAACTTAAATCCATTGCTACGAATCTTATCCTGCTCGGATATTATGAGAACTTTATCTATATCTCCTTTATTGATTCCTTTCACCCACTTAAATACTTCTATCATATCTCCCCGCACTCTTCGTCTTTCTAGGGAATGTAAGTTTAGTTTCTTTAATCCAGCTTGATATGGAAGGTTTCTAAGTCCCGGAATCATATTCGTCATTCTTCGCTGCACCGACTTCAGGGACTTGATATCCATTCTATAATAAGGGCACCAGAACTGAACAGCATAATCGAGGTGCGGTCTGACTAGCGCAAGATATAGTTGCAATATGACCTCCGCACTCTAATTACTTAAATTTCTAGATATAAAACCTAATACTCTGTTTGCCTTATTTCGAACCTTAACGCACTGTTTTCTAGGCCGTAGGTCCGGGCTTACAAATACCCTTTAGTCTCTTTCACAAGTCGACTTCTCTAGGTTGATGTTGTTAAGGCTGTATACATTGACAGTATTTATTCGTCCAATATTAAGTACACTGCACTTACTGGTGTTGAATTTAATATGTCATTTTTCTGACCACTCCTGCAGTTTATTTAAATCCTCCTGTAGTGCATTTGCATCCTGCCCTGAATTAATCTCTCGCCCAATTTTGGTGTCATCTGCAAACTTGCATATGTCACTGCTGATCCCAGTATCTAGATCGCTTATGTAGATTATGAACAAGAGTCGGCCCAGTATTGACCCCCTGGGAAACCCCACTGGTTACACGGCCCCACTCAGATTTAACGCCATCTACGCTGACCATCTGTTTCTATCGGTGAGCCATGATTTTGTTCAATTTAAAACTTTCCCCTCGATACCATGAGCCTTAAATTTTATCAGAAGCTTCTCATGCTGTACTCTGTCAAACACTTTGCTAAAGTCTTAGTAAATTATCTACTACCTCGAACACTTTCCTAAAAAAAAACGTCAGCAGATTTGTTAGACAAGATTTTCCCTTTATAAACCCATGTTGAGAGTCATAGATTAATTTTTTTTTCTCTAAACGCGATCGGATGCTATATGCTATAATTGATTCAAGAAATTTCCCCACTACTGACGTCAAACTAATCGGCCGGCAATTTGACTCTGATGCTCTGTCTCCCTTTTTGAATATGGGTACTACATTTGCCTGTTTCCACAAATATGGCACAACTCCTGTGTCCAATGATTTTGCAAATAAATTTACGAGGGGTCCGCTAATCTGTTCTTTACACTCTTTCAAGACTCGAGGGAAATTTTTTTAATTTATTTATCTTCTTAAGAACATCCTCTTCTCTGATAGTGATATTGCTTAATTTCTCTTCTTCATTTCCCCTAAATATCAGTTCTACCTCTGGCATTTCCTCCTGAATTTCTTCTGTGAAAACTGATAAGAAGTAGCTGTTTAATGCTTTGCTTATTTCCTCACTATCATCGATGATTTTCCCTCTCTCTGACTTTAAACGCCCCACTTTGTCCTTGACCTTTGCCCTATATACCTGGAAAAATCCCTTGGAATTCGCCTTGGATTCTCTTGCTATCCTGATTTCGTAGTCCCTCTTTGCCTTCCTTACATTTTTCTTAACATTACTAGATAGTTCATTGTACCTATTTCTGAGATCATCCTCCCATCTCTTTAATTTCTTATAAATTCCTTTCTCTATTCCTATGTCAGGTTTAAGTTTTTTGGTCATCCACCTTGGGTCATTCTTATTTGACCTAATTTTTCTGTATGGCATATTTTGTGCCTGTGCTTTACGCAGTATACTAGTGAATATATATTGTAGTCATGATCAATTGTTGTGTTGCAGGTGACCTCACCCATTCCTACAGGGGACTGACCTGACTGTTCCCAGGCGACCTCACCTAGGTCCCTTCTTAACCCCTCATAATCCGTCGATCGAAAGTCTGGGACCCTGACCATGTCGTCATTGTTTTTCGTTTTCCAATTAAGGGTGAACCTGATTTCTCTTTGATAACTGTTCCCTAGTTCTTCCCCTATTGCAATATCTCTGATAATGTTTTTTTTCTTTTTCGTGAATACTAGGTCTAATATATTGTCACCTTTAATAGGTTCTGTAATTTGTTGTTTAAAATTTTTCCTGTACTGCGTCTAGGAAGTCTTCAGATTCATAGTCACCTACAATGTTGTCCCAGTCAATATTTCTGAAGTTGAAATCCCCCATAATGCACAGATTGTTGTATTTTGCTCTTCAACTCATATAATATACTATGTGTCTGTCTGTCTGTCTGTCTGTATGTCTGTCTGTCTATCTGTCTGTTTGTGTGTCTGTTCTGGGTAGCCGAAACGGCACAATCGTTTTTCATCAAACTTGGTGGAAAAATCGCAAAAAAATCGTAGATTGGAACAAACCTGGTCCCATGTCGATGGTTTATTTAGGAAGGCACTAATTAACCATTGTAATTAAGCGGGCAAAAGATGTCGCTGTACGCTGTCAGCCTAACGATTGCCGTTATCGTACGGCTCCCTCCTCGTCCCCCCACTTTTTCTCTTAGCCTAAGGTTTTTTTTTTTCATGTTGTTTGCATTAGTAAAGGAAGGAAGATGAGTAAATAGAAGAATAAAGAACGGGAAACAGAAAAAAATTAGAGATAACAGGTGGGGGGAGCTGAGTTTCATCATGCGTCTAGATGCGCAGTTTCAACGTTACCAGAGCATTTTCGGACCTTACGAGGCTACAGTGTATACTTATTCCTGTGGCTGACTGTACATGGTAAAGGAGAAGAGATGAAAAGATAATAACAGGAATACATGGAGAAGATAGAAAGGGAGAAGAAGAGAGACTGAAGAATTATTATCCTTAAGAGGCGAGCAAGGAAAGGAGATGGGAGAGAGGGATAGTGAGAGGTGGAGGTATGAATGGAGGAATGTGTTTTTTAAAGTTCCCAGAATACCATATTAAAATCACTTATTTAATAAGGAAGAAAAAGTACTAAATATGATGAGTAGTGTATTGGAGAGACATAGAGATATATAAATAAAGATAGAGATAGTACAGATAAAAATGGAGAGAGAGACAAGCGGACAAACAAAAGACATAATACAGACAGATTCAAGGACACACAGAAAGACAGACAGATAAACAGACTTATGAAAGACAAAGACAACATATAAGACAGACACATTCATTCAGACAGACAGAAATGACTACAAAAGACACAGGGTGAATATAGACAGTGAAACGGACAGGAGGTTGACAATAAATAGACAGATTCATACATGCACAAACAGACAACATGGCAACTAACATGACAGACAGACAGACAGACAGACAGACAGGTTGACAGCTGACTGACTGGTTCACATTAGACAAACAGGAAGACACACGCCAACAACGGATAAGACAGACAGATTTGACGACACAAAGAGTAAAGACAGGCGCACGGTCAAACACCACGCAGACGAACAGACAGTTGGGATGGCAATAGACAGGATGGATAGACTTGAGACAGATTAGAAGGCATTTATAAACAAGAATAACACCAAATTGACCATAGCTGCGTCAGTGAGGGTAGCTGGTCTTACATCCACCAGCGTAAATAATAAGACGCTTTGAAAACAAACATCCTCGCGCAGAAAGAACATCGATGGTCGGTCAGTCATGTGAGATGGGCCTAAAACTGACTAACGTAGATGATGACTATGATGACTTAACACAGGTGATGTCTTAAGCAGATGGTGACTAATATAACCAGAATCAAGGTCACTTCTCTACATAATATAATTTATCTCGGAATGATCATCGGTCATTCATAATAATTTTTTTTTTTTAAGATTTTAACCTCTCCTTATGGCGAATATTTCTTTAACTAATGATTATAACCTATATTCTCTTCCTTCCTATAGCCATTGGAAATGTGATTAAATGTTTTGTTATTAATCCAGTGTGAAATGTATCGGTATTGGTGGTACAATCCTAATGGTCTCTAATCCTGTTGATTAGGTGAGGTTAATCTGGGTTTATTGAGATTAAAGATTAGGTGTGGGGTTTATTCTACCTGTGTTAGTCTCAGGTACGACCCTTATTGTAACAATCACGACCATGATTATAACAATCACGACCATGATTATAACAACCACGACCATGATTATAACAATCACGACCATGATTATAACAATCACGACTATGATTATAACAACCACGACCATGATTATAACAACCACGACCATGATTATAACAACCACGACCATGATTATAACAACCACGACCATGATTATAATATCCACGTCCATGATTATAACAACCACGACCATGATTATAACAACCACGACCATGATTATAACAACCACGCCCATGAATATAACAATCACGACCATGATTATAACAACCACGACCATGATTATAACAACCACGACCATGATTATAACAACCACGACCATGATTATAACAACCACGACCATGATTATAATATCCACGTCCATGATTATAACAACCACGACCATGATTATAACAACCACGACTATGATTATAACAACCACGACCATGATTATAACAACCACGACCATGATTATAACAACCACGCCCATGATTATAACAATCACGACTATGATTACAACAACCACGACCATGATTATAACAACCACGACCATGATTATAACAACCACGACCATGATTATAATATCCACGTCCATGATTATAACAACCACGACCATGATTATAACAACCACGACCATGATTATAACAACCACGACCATGATTATAACAATCACGACTATGATTATAACAACCACGACCATGATTATAACAACCACGACCATGATTATAACAACCACGACCATGATTATAACAACCACGACCATGATTATAACAACCACGACCATGATTATAATATCCACATCCATGATTATAACAACCACGACCATGATTATAACAACCACGACCATGATTATAACAACCACGACCATGATTATAATATCCACGTCCATGATTATAACAACCACGACCATGATTATAACAACCACGACCATGATTATAACAACCACGACCATGATTATAACAACCACGACCATGATTATAACAACCACGCCCATGATTATAACAATCACGACTATGATTATAACAACCACGACCATGATTATAACAACCACGACCATGATTATAACAACCACGCCCATGATTATAACAATCACGACTATGATTATAACAACCACGACCATGATTATGACAACCACGATCATGATTATAACAATCACGACCATGATTATTACAACCACGACCATGATTATAACAACCACGACCATGATTATAACAACCACGACCATGATTATAACAACCACGACCATGATTATAACAACCACGACCATGATTATAATATCCACGTCCATGATTATAACAACCACGACCATGATTATAACAACCACGACCATGATTATAACAACCACGCCCATGATTATAACAATCACGACTATGATTATAACAACCACGACCATGATTATAACAACCACGACCATGATTATTACAACCACGACCATGATTATAACAACCACGACCATGATTATAACAACCACGACCATGATTATAACAACCACGACCATGATTATAATATCCACGTCCATGATTATAACAACCACGACCATGATTATAACAACCACGACCATGATTATAACAACCACGCCCATGATTATATCAATCACGACTATGATTATAACAACCACGACCATGATTATAACAACCACGACCATGATTATAACAACCACGACCATGATTATAATATCCACGTCCATGATTATAACAACCACGACCATGATTATAACAACCACGACCATGATTATAACAACCACGACCATGATTATAACATCCACGACTATGATTATAACAACCACGACCATGATTATAACAACCACGACCATGATTATAACAACCACGACCATGATTATAACAAGCACGACCATGATTATGACAACCACGACCATGATTATAACAACCACGACCATGATTATAACAACCACGACCATGATTATAACAACCACGACCATGATTATAACAACCACGACCATGATTATAACAACCACGACTATGATTATAACACCCACGACCATGATTATAACAACCACGACCATGATTATAACAACCACGACCATGATTATAACAACCACGACCATGATTATAACAACCACGACTATGATTATAACACCCACGACCATGATTATAACAACCACGACCATGATTATAACAACCACGACCATGATTATAACAACCACGACTATGATTATAACACCCACGACCATGATTATAACAACCACGACCATGATTATAACAACCACGACCATGATTATAACAACCACGACCATGATTATAACAACCACGACTATGATTATAACACCCACGACCATGATTATAACAACCACGACCATGATTATAACAACCACGACCATCTGGAAAACTATGTAGCTGTACTCTGTCAGCCGGAGGGCAGTTGCTCCCTAGCCAAGCAAGAGCATTTAATCTTTTACGCCTCGGTAAACTGTACCACCGGACTCACCACCCGGCACGAAGGGCCCACGATCACGTGTTTCCTGCTATATGGGCTGGGCTGCTTCTTTCCTAAGACTTGGGGCCTTTAAATCACTCCCATAATTAGTTTTTCTCTTCCTTCCGCAATTTCTACCCATATAGACCTGTTTCCTATTTTTCATCCCTTATTGAATTATTAATACAGCATTTTAATGTATCCCTGGCGAAGAGTGCGACCCCTCCCCCCTTCCTACCTTCTCTGTCCTTGTAAAAAAAGTTGTACCCTTCTATGTGGTACTCTGATAAAAGGTTCTTGCTCGCCATATTCATCCAAGTTTCGGTGATTACTACTATGTCTACATTCTCGGTTCATACAACCCCTCTCAGCAAGTCTATTTTATTTCTAACGCTCCTACTATTTGTATAGTATACATTTAAACCTACCCTTCCCTGGTCCTGCTTTACCCCTTGTCCTGAGTAACCAATTTTTCTCCCCGGGACTAGTTTGTTTTTTTAACTTCCACTTACCCTGACCTCTCTCTACTGGGGACCCCCCCCCCCCCTTTGGAGTGACAATTTCATGCTCCAGGGATGCAGACAACGTCTTTACCCCCCCCCCCCCCCCACAAGACAAGTGTACTCCGTCACAACTGTACAGGTAGTCGTCGCCATAGATTGGTTGCCAGTTATCAATGAACGCCCAACCATTGCTTGTACAATGTTTTTCCAGTCGGCAATTTACAGCAATTGCCATGGACAGCCATTCACCGCCAACTCCTCTTCTAGACAAAACACCACATACTATCGGGATCCCTCCCCTATCTCTAACCTTCTCTTGCGCCTCCCTATACCTCTTGAAAAGTTCCTCACTCCTAACCTTTCCTATGTTGTTACCTCCTATACTAAGACACACTACTGAAGGAAATGGTTATTTAGGAGTATTTTGAGTAGCTGAAGGAACCAGTTATTTACGAGTAGTTTGAAGAACTGAAGGAAGTGGTTAATGAGGAGTAGTTTGAGGAGGTGAAGGAAGACGTCATTAAGGAGTAGTTTGAAGAGCTGAAGGAAATGGTTATTAAGGAGTAGTTTGAGGAACTGAAGAAAGTGGTTATTGAGGAGTAGTTTGAGGAAGTGAAGGAAAACGTCATTAAGGAGTAGTTTGAAGAGCTGAAGGAAGTGGTTATTAAGGAGTAGTTTGAGGAGCTGAAGGAAGGCGTTATTAAGGAGTAGTTTGAGGAGCTCAAGGAGGAAATCTAGTATAGTGCGTCTGAAGGACGAGTGAGGACGTGGACTGAAACCAAAGGAATTATGGTTCTGCGTGTGTGTTATACCCAGATGGTTAAAACCTCTTGATCACCCATCGTACCAGAGAGACGACGAGACATAGGAGAGATAGAGAGCCAAACGAGAGAGAGATAACAGCCTTAGGCGCGTAACGATCCTCAAATGAGATACTTAATGTGTTGATAGTAGAGCCACTCCATACAGTTGTGTGCAAAATGTCTCTCGCCATCAGAGAATAAGATGTGTTTTCAAGAGACGTCAAGAGCTCGTTGGTAAACAAGTGGATGGTCCCTAAAACCCCTGGGAATATTTATGGCGTCGCTGAGTGGAGTTACTATGGCAGGGGGTGATCAATACACACACACACACACACACACACAGTGTTCTTGTGTATGGGTGTGTGTTTAACACCTACTGTAAACACACACACGCTAGATCAAGGAAGATCAGATAATTAGTAATAAGTTTGTTGTAACAGGTAGTTTCTACCTACTAATAATAATAATAATAATAATTAACGGTTTATTGAAAGAGCTTGGCAGCCAGAAGGCTGAAAATATACAGTTACATATTTGGGGAGTGGGTTACGAATTACAAATAATATACAAGTAACATAAGTGACACAAATAAGACATATAATAACTTAGATGGGGAAAAGCTCAAACTACAGTTCAATTCAACATAGTGACAGTGTTACAGTATTACAAGTTATTGATAATTTTTACAATGGTTGGGACTGGGCTGTTCTTATAGCGATCAGTTCGTGCACGTATGGGCTGGATGCGGTTGTGGTGTCGAACAGCAATTCTCGGACGAGGGACCTCGGGTGGTAGTAGGAGCCGGTGTCGGGGATGGTGTAGAAGCTTCTTACCAAATTTGCAGATGAGGTCGTGGTGATGGTCAGTGAGAGTCGAAAGGGTCAGTGTGTTGAGCGCTTCTTGATATGTGGAGTAGGAGGAGGAGAGAATAATCTTGCATGCCCTCTTTTGCACTTTTTCTAGGTGTTTACGTTGTGTGGCATTTAGGGAGGAAGACCAGGTGGGGGAGGCATAGGTGAGCTTGGGAAGTATGAATGTTGTGTAAACACTGAGGAGCTCGTGTGCAGGAACTCCGAGGGACTTGAGTCGGCGGAGGAGGTGGAGACGGAAACTGGAGGATTTGACAACTTCATTGACGTGTGGTTTCCAATTTAGTTTGTTGTCTATGGTGACCTGTCTGTCTGTCTGTCTGTCTGTCTGTCTATCTGTCTATCTATCTATCTATCTATCTTTCTATCTATCTATCCATCTATCTATCTATCTATCTATCTTTCTATCTATCTATCTATCTATCTACCCTATTATCAACTAAACAACATGCACAAGTGTATATAATTATAAATAATAACTCTCCAGCTAATAAGGATTTCAAATAAAAATTTCCTCAAAATTATTTAGTTAAGGCAAGACATTAACATAATTGATTCGTAAGGAGTCAATAAAGGCAAAGTTTATTTAATTATGGAAAGTTACCGACACTTTTTAATATCCTGCTATTATTATTATTATTATTAATATTATTATTATTATCTTCAGTAGTAGTAGTAGTAGTAGAAGTAGTAATAATAGTCCTTTTTTCTACTTAGGTCTGCATTGTTTTGCCACAGGGGAACGAGATCTCCGGCCCCAAAGCCAAGAACAGTCGCTGGCAATGAGGCAACAGTCACGGAATGCCGCATTGATTTGTGGCTTAACTCGGCTAAAGCAGCTACTTTTGTATTAGGGTATTTAATATTAAGGTAATAAAATGGTGGCGAAGGTGTGGGTACTGGGGGAGACTGGAAGCCACGTTAAAAGTGATACCCCTTTTTGCACTTTACTCCCAGGGAAATTCATAAAATATAGACAATATTTTGCATTATACCAGATTACATCGTCAGACTTGTAGATATTACGCCGACAGATAACCAAAATACATAGTCATATTTAATTATCCAGGACAAACAGACATATACTATCAATAAACATTGTCACTTTCTACGGTACTGCTGGTGTTTCGTTATAATCTTAGGTGCCAACCATAGGTATGAATATGGGTGTCATACGGTATTCGAACCCATAAAGCTCTCAGTCTTCTAGCAATATGGCATTCCATTTTCGATAATGTTACCGTGTATATATTGTAATATTATCAGTGTTAATAATATTTGCCCTATTAACTCACATATTTTAATAAAATTTCTGTACAGACACACTTTGTCTAACAGTCAAACTGTTGTGAAGCGTGTCTCGAGGATTGTTTAAATGATATTCTTTTTTATGAAACTAATTCGAATGATACTTAATTGTTTCGAGTTTTGCGCTCTGTTCAAAATAAACTGAAAAGTAGTTGGAGCAAAGTGAAAAAGGTGTAGTAGTAGTAGTAGTAGTAATAATATTTATAGTTGTAGGTCATGTAACAGATTTTCTTTTCCTAATTGTTAATAAAGCAGTTATTTAATTATACATTTATTTGCGATTATGTATGCAAATTTAGAATAAGTTTTGTTTATATTGTTAGGTTATGGTGTGTTACCTTTGAGTAGGTTAGGTTAGGTTAGGATATGAGAGTACTGATGCTATTACATACCGTATATAATGTATTTTGTTCAGTTCACCTGAGTTCACCTTATTGTCAGACAGTCACTCTGTCAGTCAGTCAGTCAATCAGTTAGACAGTCAAACAAGTCTAGCATTTATGGAGTTGCCTAACATAGACATTAATTAAAATTTCCTACACACACACACACACACGCAAACGCACTCGCAGGCAAAAAAAAAAAAAAAAAAAAAAAAAAGCCCTCTTCAAAAAATTGTTTAGTAAATCACCTGTCTTATTCGCGAGGACACAGGAATGAGATGGTGATTGGTCAATATTTCGTGGAGTGTAGAGAGGAGATGGCCAAACCCAGCTCGCCTTAATATGTACTTGCTAGGCGTCTTGAAGAACCTCGCTTATACCTAGCCGCAGGTAACTGAGACGGAGAGAGAGGGAAAGAGGGAAGACGGAAAGAGAGAGAGAGAGAGAGAGAGAGAGAGAGAGAGAGAGAGAGACTGTAGAAAGAAGGGAGAGTGAGAGGGGGAGAATGAGAGAGAGAGAGAGAGTGAAACTGTAGAAGGAAGGGAAAAAGAGAGGGAGATAATGAGATTGGGAGAGAGAGAGGAAGAGGGTGAGAAGTAGATATAGATAAAGAAACAGTGAGTAAAAGAGTGGGGAAAGAATGGGAAATTCTGTAGAAGGAGAGAATAAAACATAGACGAGAAAGAGAAAGAAGGAAAGATAGGATGAAAGAAAGAGGGTAGAGGAGAGAAGAATGCTAGATACAGGAGAAAGCGGTAACTAGATGAGAGAGAATGAGAGAAGGGAGAGGAGTGAATATAGGGGAAGAGAAGATAGAGTGAGAGAGAAGGTGTGCGTGTGAGGGATAAATGGAGGACAGAGAAGAGAGGGTGTGGAAACGAGGGGAGAGAGATAGCGAGAAAGGGGGGAAAGAGAGAATTGGGTTGAATAAAGGGGCTACTGATGAGAGAGAGAGAGAGAGAGAGAGAGAGAGAGAGAGAGAGAGAGAGAGAGAGAGAGAGAGAGAGAGAGAGAATAATGTAAATGAATGGGGAGAAACAAAAGGATAAGGGTAGTAGATGAAAGAAACAGAAATAGACAGACAGACAGACAAGCAGACAGACAGACAAAGAGCACAGGTGGTAACAAGAGCACAGGTGGTAACAAGAGCACAGGTGGTAACAAGAGCACAGGTTGTAACAATAGCAAAGGTGGATAAAATAGCAGAGGTGGTGACAATGGCACATGGGATAACAATGGCACAGGTGACAACAATGGCACAGGTGATAACAATGGAACAGGTGATAACAATGGTACAGGTGAAAACAATGGCACAGGGGATAACAATAGCACAGGTGGTTGCAATAGCACAGGTGGTAACAATAGTACAGGTGGCAACAATAGTACAGGTGATAACAATGGCACGGGTGATAACAATGGCACAGGTGATAACAATGGTTCAAGTGATAACAATGGTACAGGTGGTAACAATAGTACAGGTGATAACAATGGTACAGGTGATAACAATGGTACAGGTGATAACAATGGCACAGGTGATAGCAATCGTACAGGTGATAACAATGGCACAGGTGATAACAATAGCACAGTTGAAAACAATATCACAGGTGATAACAATGGCACATGTGATAACAATAGCACAGGTGGCAACAATAGCACAGGTGGTAACAATGGTACAGGTGATAACAATAGCACTGGGGATAACAATGCCACAGGTGGTAACAATAGCACATGTAGTAACAATGGCACAGGGGATAACAATGGAACAGGTGATAACAATGGCACAGGTGACAACAATAGCACAGGTGGTAATAAAAGCACAGTTGATAGCAATGCCACAGTAGGGTGTGTCATAGGAGGGAAGATCAGCTAAAACTAATGGCCCATCACTTTTTTGGTAGATTTTAGTGTATATAAACAGAAAATAATTTCAGTTTCAATATTTTGCAACCTTTTGCTAGGTAAATTTTAGCGTGAAATTTATCGAAAATCTAACGTACAGCTGCATTAGTGCATTACAATTAAATAGTGAACATTGCTTTCTGACTTCATTCTTTAACAGCCCAACTAACAATATTTTTTTCTGTTTCAGATTCTGATGCATCTATAAGTTGATAATATTTGCGATGGCTGCTTGTGTCAGGACGAGGAACCAAAAATCCAGCCATCTCAGTCACTATCTTGGGTCTGGGAGAGAGCTCCTGAAGTCGGAGTTGCCTACATTGACAGATGCTTTGAGATACGGTGTTTTAATCAGGCAAATCAGTGAAAAGAACCAAAGAACTTACACAAACAAAGACATTGCCAGTGATATGACCAAAGCTGTCTTGGCACAGTACACTCTGGCTAACGCTCAGTTCAAGCCTCCAGTCATAACAAGTCAAAAGAAGATTAGTGAGAGACTGCTAGCCAGTTGGGAAAAGGCAAGAGATGTCTCTTTGGGAGAGGAAAACTTGCAGTTAAGGACAACTTTGCCAAGCAACTAGACCAGTGATAACAATGGTACAGGTGATAACAATAGCACAGGTGATAAAAATGCCACAGGTGGTAACAATAGCACAGGTAAAGCAATGGCACAGGGGAAATCAATAGCACAGGTGGTAACAATGGTACAGGTGATAACAATGGTACAGGTAGTAACAATAGTACAGGTGATAACAATGGCACAGGTGATAACAATGGTTCAGGTGATAACAATAGCACAGGTAAAGCAATGGCACAGGGGAAATCAATAGCACAGGTGGTAACAATGGTACAGGTGATAACAATGGTACAGGTAGTAACAATAGTACAGGTGGTAACAATGGCATAGGTTTGATAACAATGGTACAGGTGATAACAATGGTACAGGTGATAACAATGGTAGAGGTGATAACAATAGCACAGGGGATAACAGTAGCAGAGGTGATAACAATAACACAGGTCATAACAATGGAACATGTGATAACAATAGCACAGGTGGTAACAATAGCACAGGTGGTAACAATGGTAAAGGTGATAACAATACCACAGGTGGTAACAATAGCACAGGAGGTTACAATAGCAGATGTGATAGCAATGGCATATCTGATAACAATAGCACAGGTGTTAACAATAGTACAGGTGGTTACAATACTACAGGTGATAACAATGGCACAGGTGATAACAATGGTTCAGGTGATAACAATGGTACAGGTGGTAACAATAGTACAGGTGATAACAATGGTACAGGTGATAACAATGGTACAGATGATAACAATGGCACAGGGGATAACAATAGCACAGGTGGTAACAATGGTACAGGTGATAACAATAGCACAGGTAAAGCAATGGCACAGGGGAAATCAATAGCACAGGTGGTAACAATGGTACAGGTGATAACAATGGTATAGGTGATAACAATGGCACAGGTGATAACAATGGTTCAGGTGATAACAATGGTACAGGTGGTAACAATAGTACAGGTGATAACAATGGTACAGGTGATAACAATAGCACAGGTGATAAAAATGCCAAAGGTGGTAACAATAGCACAGGTAAAGCAATGGCACAGGGGAAATCAATAGCACAGGTGGTAACAATGGTACAGGTGATAACAATGGTACAGGTAGTAACAATAGTACAGGTGATAACAATGGCACAGGTGATAACAATGGTTCAGGTGATAACAATAGCACAGGTAAAGCAATGGCACAGGGGAAATCAATAGCACAGGTGGTAACAATGGTACAGGTGATAACAATGGTACAGGTAGTAACAATAGTACAGGTGGTAGCAATGGCATAGGTTTGATAACAATGGTACAGGTGATAACAATGGTACAGGTGACAACAATGGTAGAGGTGATAACAATAGCACAGGGGATAACAGTAGCAGAGGTGATAACAATAGCACAGGTCATAACAATGGCACATGTGATAACAATAGCACAGGTGGTAACAATAGCACAGGTGGTAACAATGGTACAGGTGATAACAATAGCATAGGTGATAACAATGGCACAGGGGATAACAATACCACAGGTAGTAACAATAGCACATGTGGTAGCAATGGCACAGGTGATAACAATAGCACAGGTCATAACAATGGCACATGTGATAACAATAGCACAGGTGGTAACAATAGCACATGTGGTAACAATGGCACAGGTGATAACAATGGCACAGGTGATAACAATAGCACAGGTGGTAACAATAGCACAGTTGTCAGCAATGCCACAGGTGATAACAATGCCACAGGTGGTAATAATTGCACAGGGGTTAACAATGGCACAGGTGCTAACAATAGCACAGGAAATACCATTGGCACAGGGGATAACAATAGCACAGGTGGTAACAATAACACAGGTAATAGCAATGCCACAGGTGGTAATAATAGCACAGGTGGTAACAATAGCTCAGGTGATAACAATAGCACAGGTGATAACAATGGCACAAGTGGTAACAATAGCACAGGTGATAACAATAGCACAGGTGGCAACAATTTTACAGGTGGTAACAATAGCCCAGTTGATAGCAATGCCACAGGTGATTACAATGGCACAGGGGATAACAATAGCACAGGTGGTAACAATAGCACAGGTGATAACAATAGCACGGGTGGTAACAATGGCACAGGTGGTAACAATAGCCCAGTTGATGGCAATGCCACAGGTGGTAATAATAGTACAGGTGGTAACAATAGCAAAGGTGATAACAATAGCACAGGTGATAACAATAGCACAGGTGGTAATAATGGCACAGGTGGCAACAATAGCACAGTTGATAGCAATGCTACAGGTGATAACAATGGCACAGGTGGTAACAATACCACAGGTGATAACAATAGCACAGGGGATTACTTTGGCAGAGGTGGTAACAATAGCACAGGTGATAACAATGGCACAGGGGATAACAATGGTATAGGGATTAACAATTCCACAGGTGATAACAATATCAAAGGTGATAACAATGACACAGGTGATAATAATAGCACAGGGGATAACTTTGGCATAGGTGGTAACAATAGCACAGGTGGTAACAATAGCACAAGGGATAACAATGGTACAGGGGTTAACAATACCACATGTGATAACAATATCAAAGGTGATAACAATGACACAGGTGATAACAATAGCACAGGTGATAACAATGGCACAGGTGGTAACAATAGCACAGGTGATAACAATAGCACAGGTGATAACAATTGTACAGGTAGTAACAATAGCACAGTGGATAACAATACCACAGTTGATAACATTAGCAGAGGTGATAACAATGGCACAGGTGGTAACAATGGCACAAGGGATAACAATGGTACAGGTAGTAACAATAGCACAGTGGATAACAATATCACAGGTGATTACAATAGCACAGGTGGTACTAATAGCGCAGGAGATAACAATGGCAATGGTTATAACAATAGCGCAGGTGATAACAGTAGCACAGGTGGTAACAATAGCACAGGTTGTAACAATGGTACAGCGGATAACAATGGTACACGGGATAAATATTGCACAGGTGATAACAATGGCACAAGTGGTAACAATGACACAGGTGATAACAATAGCACAGGGGATAACAACAGCACAAGTGGTAACAATAGCACAGGTGATAACAATGGTACAAGTGGTAACAATAGCACAGGGGTTAACAATACCACAGGTGATAACACTAGCAGAGGTGATAACAATGGCACAGGTGGTAACACTAGCACAGGTGGTAACAATAGCACAGGTGATAACAATAGCAGATGTGATAACAATGACACCGGTGATAACAATAGCACAGGTGGTAGCACTAGTACAGGTGGTAGTAATAGTACAGGTGATAACAATGGCAATGGTTATAACAATAGCGCAGGTGATAACAGTAGCACAGGTGGTAACAATAGCACAGGTGATAACAATGGTACAAGTGGTAACAATAGTACAGGTGATAACAATGGCACAGGTGATAACAATGGCACAGGTGATAACAATGGTGCAGGTGATAACAATGGTACAGGCGGTAACAATACTACAGGTGATAACAATGGTACAGATGGTAACAATAGCGCAGGTGATAACAATGGTACAGGTGATAACAATGGTACAGGTAGTAACAATGGTACAAGTGATGACTATGGTACAGGTGATAACAATGGCACAGGGGATAAGAATAGCACAGTTGATAGCAATGACACAGGTGGTAACCATGGCACAGGTGGTAACAATAGCACAGGTGTTAATAATAGCTCAGGTTGTAACACTAGTACACGTGGTAACAATAGATCAAGTGGTAACAATGGTATAGGTGGTTACAATGGCACAAGTGGTAACAATAGCACAGGTGGTAACAAAAGCACAGGTGGTAGCTATATAACAGGTGGTAACAATAGCACATGTGGTAACAATAGCACAGTCGGTAACGACTTTGGCAGCGACTGACCTTACTGTGGTTGTCAGCTCGTTAAACTTATTAGCTTGGGAAGTGATGTTGGAGAGCAGTAAAGACGGGACATCATACCATATCCAGCGTCGTTGCCATTTGTGAGGGTTGGCAAATTGTGCCTGAAACTTGTCATATTGAGGGATATCAACTCTTTAATCATCTTCGTTCACATGGACGCGGGGGCGGGGGGCATTGCCCTCTTCTGTCAAGATGACCTGTGTGTGGGTGTGTGTGTGTGTGTGTGTGTGCGGTTTACATTGTGTGTGTGTATGTGCTGTATACATAAATGTGTGTGTGTGTGTGTGTTGTGTACAGACATGTGAGTGTGTGCTGTGTACATATGAGTGTGTATATGTGATGTGTACATTTATGTGTGTGTAAGTGCTGTGTACATATGTGTCTGTATGTGCTGTGTACATAAGTGCGTGTGCGTGTAAATGTCCTGTATACCTATATGTGTGTGTGTATGTGCTGTGTACTTATGTGTGTACTGATGTGTGTGTGTGTGTGTGTGTGTGTGTGTGTGTGAGTGTTTTTGTCACCTTGTCATGTATCCATAGCATGTTAACTTGTCATGTCCTTGAGCCTGTCTGTGGGGAGTACTTCCGTTATCCATTCAGAGAAACACAATCCCAACAATAAACACACTCACACACACACACACACACACACGCGCGCACACACACACACGCACGCACACACACACGCACACACACACGCACACACAATTACTACACCACGTGATGCCTTTTATAACACCATCTATGAGGGAATTACTACACCACGTCCAGCCCCTCATAGCATCACGTGTAAGGGAACTACTACACCACGTGATGCCTCTCATAACACCATCTGTGAGGGAATTACTACACCTAAGAGTGAAAGATAACTTGTAATTAGCATAAAACAAAACAAAAACAAATATATACGCAGGTAACCTGAACCGTGACCAATACTTTATTGACTTTTCCTTCATCTTTCGTAGTATTCCACTAACACTGTTATAGTCAGCATGGAGTAAAGTCCCCAGTGAGTGACAACAGAAACCCCGGGTGAATACAAACACTCGTATGAACTTGTGAATGAGTAAACTTTGTGTTAACTGGTTACTATGAGATCACAGCGCAGGGATGGGGTGGGGGGGGGGGGGTGAGATGGTTCATTGAAGTACTCGAACAATGACTCACTGAACATAAATGAAAATGTGTTACTTTTCTCAGTCCCATAATTGTAATATTTGTTTACCTGTCCTCACACATAGAAGTATATCTCACTTATAACATGACTAAGATCTTTTCTTAGTTCTTTGAACCTTGTTGTGAACTCCTTACATACTGTATATCGATTAACTCATAGAATATCAGACAGAAACATCGTCTCCCAGGAGTAGGTGGTCGCCTGACGAAGACTGAGTCACACCTGTGTGAGTCAGCTGTGTGTGTGTGTGTGTGTTGGGGGGGGGGGGGGGGGGGAGGGTCAGGTCTGAGAGTTCAATACACAAGAGGAACACACACGTGACTGTAGGTCAAGTGCGTGTTGTGCCCGGGTGAGTTATTCCCCGTAAAAAAAGAAAAAAAATGTGGTTAGTGCTATGAGGTCGTGAAATGAAATAGTGTTATGTGGTATTCTATTGTGGTAGTGTTATAAGTACTGTTCTGTGGTAGTGTTACGAGGTAATGTTATGAGATAGTGTTATGTGGTTGTGTTGTGCTGTAGCACTATTAAGTGAATGTTATACATTTTAATAATTATTATTGTTATAACCCTTGAAACACACGATGTCTTTTGTACCATGATAGACATTTGTGTAATATTACCATAACATCGCCAACATTAGCGCCTATAGTATATGGTAAAACTGGCTGTTGTGGCCCTTTAGATATCCTTCACTAAAATAACTAGAAGTTACCGTAATTTGGGTAGGTTAAGTGAAATTACGTTACCTTGGGTTGTGTTGTGCTGTGTTGTGTTGTTATGCTGCTGTTTGTTACGAGTTCGCTCCTGGTTGGATAGTTTGAGTACCTTTGTAATGTCCCCTTTGTTTAGCCCTGCCTTCCACTTATACACCTCTATCAGGTCGCCCCTCGCTCTACGTCTCTCGAGGGAGTGCAAATTAAGATACTTTAACCTGTCTCTATACTCAAGGTTCCTATTACCCAGGATCAGTCTTGTCATTCTCCTCTGAATTCTTTCCAAGGATTCTATATCCATTCTGTAATACGGTGACCAGAACTGAACTGCGTAATCCAGGTGTGGTCTCACAAGAGCAAGATACAAAGGAGTGTAAGTTACAAGACTAACGAGGTCATCCTAAAACTGTATCTTGCTCTCACATCGACAAGAAGTAATTAGCAGAGCTATTTAAGAAAGCCTCCGTCTTCATTTAACACTCATAGCTACAGTGGTTAAGGTACGGTGATAATCCTTTCTGAAAATGTACATAGAAACCTTTTGTAATAAATACAAACAAAGGAACATATTGGATTTCACTACAGAAAATCCATCAATCTTTTAATTATATTTTAGAACGTATAATATACAAGGTAACAAACATTCACCAGTGCCTATTACTAGTGTGACCAGTGCAGCTCAAGGTGACCCAAGTCTCCAATCTACAGTGGTAACAATCGAGGTAATCGTATCTCCTGTTCCTGCTGTTACAAGGAAGATACTGTTACATTGTTACTAAGAAGTAATCGTTACACTACGTTATATTTGGTTAAGTTAGTTTATGTTGGATCATGTTATGTTAGGTTATATTATGTTGGTGGATAAATTAGGTGAGTTTAGTTTATATTAGTTATGCTGTTAGGTCAGATTACGTAAGGTTAGGTTAGATAAGTTTATGTAAAATTAGGTTAGGTTAGGTCAGGTAAGGTTAAGTACAGAGTTTTGTAGTTAATTCTTAATTTATGCTTATTATAAGAACATAAGAACATAAGAAAATAAGGAGTCTGCAATAGGCCGGTTGGCCTGTGCATGGCAGCTCCTGTCGAGAGTTACTACCACTCTCTATCATCCATGAATCAATCTAGCTTCCTTTTAAGACTTTCCAGCATTCCAGCACTTACTACAAAGTTGCTAAACTTGTTCCACTCGTCCACTACCCTATTTGTGAACCAGTTCCTTCCTATCTCCCTCCTAAACCTAAACTTATCCAACTTAAATCCGTTGCTCCGAGTCCTATCCTGCTCGGACATTATAAGAACTCTATTTATATCTCTTTTATTGATTCCTTTCACCCACTTAAATACTTCTATCATATCTCCCCGCACTCTTCGTCTTTCTAGGGAATGCAAGTTTAGTTTCTTTAACCTTTCTTGACATGGAAGGTTTCTAGTCCCGGAATCATTTTCGTCATTCTTCGATGCACCGAATCTAGTGAATTGATATCCATTCTATAATAAGGGCACCAGAACTGAACCGCATAATCGAGAAGCGGCCTGACTAGCGCAAGATATAGTTGCAATAAGACCTCTGCACTCTTATTACTTACACTTTTAGATATAAAACCCAATACTTTGTCTGCCTTATTTCGAACATTAACGCACTGTTTTCTAAGCCGTAAGTCCGGGCTTACAAGTACCCCTAGGTCTTTTTCACACGTCGACTTCTCTAGGTTGATGTTGTTAAGGCTGCATACATTGACAGTATGTGTTCTTCCAATATTAAGTACGCTACACTTGCTGGTGTTGAATTTCATTTGCCATTTTTCAGACCACCCCTGCAGTATATTTAGATCCTCCTGTATTGCATTTACATCCTGCCCTGAATTTATTTGCCGCCCTATTTTGGTGTCATCCGCACTCCCACTAGTGTGTAATAATAATAATAATAATAATAATAATAATAATAATAATAATAATAATAATTAACGGTTTATTGAAAAAATTCTGCAGCCCGAAGGCTGAAAATATACATTGGACATAAATGACTTATTACATACATTGGTGGTTTAACAACAGCCTTCATTAGAGAAAGGTAAGGGAACATACAGTGAACATACAGATTAATGTAGGTGTTGAACAGCAAACTCGTAGTGTAGTAACTCCTTCCCAGATGGTGTTAGGAGGAACTCACGTGGTGTCGTAGTTCCCTCAGATGGTGTTATGAGGGACCTGGCGTGGTGTAGTAATTCCCTCGCAGATGGTGTTATGAGGGGCCTCACGTGGTGTAGTAATTCCCTCACAGATGGTGTTATGAGGGACCTCACATGGTGTAGTAATTACCTAACAGATGGTGTTATGAGGGACCTCACGTGGTGTAGTAATTACCTCACAGAAGGTGTTATGAGGGGCCTCAAGTGGTGTAGTAACTCCCTCACAAATGGTGTTATAAGGGGCATCACTTGGTGTAGTAATTCCCTCACAGATGGTGTTATGAGGGACCTCACGTGGTGTAGTAATTCCCTCACAGATGGTGTTATATGAATGAGGTCTGGTCTTAGGCCTTCCTATCGTAGACGGATTAACACATCGCTGGTTGTTGTTGGGTCTAAAGGGGCCGTTATCACTGGGTACCTGGGACCTCACTGTGTGAAGATTAACTTGGGTACGACTGTTACTGTTGAGTTGTTCTCACTGACTTAAGCACTGTTCACCACTGTTCACTTCTGTTTAACACTGGTTCCGTTCCTTTCCTAAATGAAATTGTAACTTCTGGCGAGAACTTGTTGATATTCCGGTGGGGAGGAGGGTTCAGGGTAGGGAGTTGGTATGGGCCAACTTAACAGTTGACCTGGCTGCTCCTAGAGGAGCGCCAGGTACATCTTGACCCTTCGGTGGTTAAGGATGTGTGTGTGTGTGTGTAATTCTGTTACTATGTGTTTGTGTAACCAAGGAAAGTTAATATAAACAAACAGAAGTAGTCAGAGAAAGTGACGGGGGATAGTAAGAGGTAATGCCAAGGAGCTACTCTCGTCTACTCCCTACATTGAGTAGATATATGAACTAATTGTTCTTGTGTCGGGTCAAGGCGAGTAAAGTGTCTGTCCCACGGATTCCGGGTGGCAGGAGGAAGAGGTGTCATATGGTTGTAGGGAGGAGGTGTGGTATGGTTGTAGGGAGGAGGTGTGGTATGGTTGGAGGGAAGAGGTGTGATATGGTTGTAGGGAGGAGGTGTGGTATTAGGGTGTGTCATAGGAGGGAAGATCAGCTAAAATTAATGGCCCATCACTTTTTTAGTAGATTTTAGTGTATATAAACAGAAAATGATTTCAGTTTCAATATTTTGCAACCTTTTGCTAGGTAAATTTTAGCGTGAAATTTATCGAAAATCTAACGTACAGCTGCATTAGTGCAATACAATTATATAGTGAACATTGCTTTCTGACTTCATTCCTTAACAACCCAACTAACAATATTTTTTCTGTTTCAGATTCTGATGCATTTATAAGTTGATAATATTTGCGATGGCTGCTTGTGTCAGGACGAGGAACCAAAAATCCAGCCATCTCAGTCACTATCTTGGGTCTGGGAGAGAGCTCCTGAAGTCGGAGTTGCCTACATTGAGAGATGCTTTGAGATACGGTGTTTTAATCAGGCAAATCAGTGAAAAGAACCAAAGAACTTACACAAACAAAGACATTGCCAGTGATATGACCAAAGCTGTCTTGGCACAGTACACTCTGGCTAACGCTCAGTTCAAGCCTCCAGTCATAACAAGTCAAAAGAAGATTAGTGAGAGACTGCTAGCCAGTTGGGAAAAGGCAAGAGATATCTCTCTTGGGAGGGGAAAACTTGCAGTTAAGGACAGCTTTGCCAAGCACCTGGACCAGCTATTTGACATAATTACTTGCAAGTGCCCAATTGTTCTCTGTCCTGAGTTTGGATGCGATCGTGACTGTAAATCCGAGGCCCACATCTCCTGTATTTGCAAGCGTGAACTGAAGATTCCTGTGATCGAACTGGCATTTGTCAAAGCACAGAGAGAGAAGACTGGCAGTATAGGGGCTCTCATGATTTCTAGCCAAGATATTCCGGAGTCCAAGAGACAAGAGGCTGCCACAGAGAGACAGAAGAGGAGAAGAGTTGCCGAGGAAAAGAGACTTGAGAAGGCCCAGGGTGAGGTAAAAAAGGCCGATGATTGGAGTCAAGCTGATTCAGAGTTTAATGACTTCCCCATGGCTGATCCGAGTGCTGACCAGGAGAATGGTGACTTTGTCCCTAACCCAGAAAATAATTATCCCAAATCTTCCAGGCATAAGATTCGAAATAGGAAAGATATCCCGAGCAGAGCTCTGGCCAGCATGCGACACCACACTGGTCTCAGAGAAACTGCAGAGATAGCAACAGCTGCCTGTATTGACGGTGGTTTGATAACACCTGATGATGCTTACCTGGTGATAGATCATAACAAAGTAAGGAGAGCTCAGGAGAAACTTGTCAGTAACCTAGAAGAGGAGTTTGATAAGGGGATAAGAGAAAATGGAATCAATTGTTTGTTCTTTGATGGGAAAAGGGATGACACTAAAGTGTTCATGAAAGTTGGAGATTCTGACAAGTTGTTCCCTGCCATGGTGAAGGAGGAACACTACTCCTGCTGCAGTGAACCAGGAGGGAAGTATTTGTGGCATTTCACTCCAGAGAAAGATGACATCAGGAAACCAGCTGAGATAGTGGCAGATAACATTGTGAACTGGCTCAGAGAGAGGAACGTAGACCAGACCCTGCAGGCCATTGGAGGGGACAGCACCAACACGAACACAGGGTGGCAAGGGGGGTCATACAGTGGATAGAGCGGAAGATTGGGAGGAAGCTGGTCTCGATTGTTTGTGACCTCCACACCAACGAGTTGCCACTCAGACATCTGATCCAGGAGCTGGATGGCAAGACTCTTTCAAACAACAGATGGTCTGGTCCTCTTGGCAAGATGCTGGACTCTGCCACTGAGTTAGAAATAAATCCGAGCTTTGAAAAAATCACAGTTGGCCCTCCACTCGTTGAGCTTGCACATACTGTCATTGACGACCTGAGTACTGACCAGTACTATGGTTACATGATTTGCAGTGCCATCAAAACTGGGGTCATGCCTGATAGACTTGCTTACCTGCAGATAGGTCCAGTCTCACATTCTAGGTGGCTCACAACGGCTCTCAGGTTCTGCAGAATTTGGGTCGCTCATCATAAACTGAAAGGGAACCAGCTTCACAACCTGAGACTTATTGTCCAATTCATCGTGAGTGTCTACTTGCCAAATTGGTTCAACACCAAGGTCAAGTCATCGTTCTCCGAAGGTCCGAGGCATGTTCTCTTCCAGCTTGAGCTCCTGAGGAGTCAGCCAAGGAAGGTTGTTCAGATTGTGGAGCAGACTGTGAGGAGATCTTCCTGGTATGCTCATCCCCAGGCAGTTCTGCAGACAATGCTCTGCAGTAAGGATGAGGAGGAGAGAAGAGTGGCAGTCAAAAAGATCTTGGATATGAGACTTATGAGAGGATCTGGGCATGACGAATCAGTTGGTGACGATTCCTTCAGGGTCAGGAAGACTCCTGAAGTCAATCTACAGTAGGTGCCAAGACCCTCACTGATCTCATAGATCTGGATAACATCCAGTCTGGCAGTGAGCCCCCTCTTACCTGCAGCCTCACCAATGTTCAAGTCAGAGCTTTCCTGGACAACCCCATGCATGTCCCTGCCTGGCCCTCGCACACCCAGAGTATAGAGCGTTGTGTACAGCAAGTGAGCGAGGCCAGCAGTCACGTGTACAGCCAGGAGAGGAGGGAAGGCTACATTCGAGCTCAGGTGGTCAGCAGGGAGGTGATGAGTAGAAACAGAAGCAAGAAAGACATGTTCTCTATGGTGTGCAGCAACACCGGGTCGTAGTAGTAAAACCGGTTTTTGTATTTGATGATTTTGTTTTCTAAAGGAATATTAAATTTAATAAATGTGTCAAGATCATTCGTTTCACTATTCTGGATCATTTTCATCCTAATAAATTAACCTGATACATTTACTTTACTTTAAATAAGCTATTTAGTGGTGTTGGTAAAAGGGTGGGAATACTGAATTTTCATAAGATTTCAAGTTAAAATTTACCTAGCAAAAAATAAAAACTTTTCAAATTGGAAGATATCACATGCTTCTGCACATAGAACTACATCATTAATACCATGGGCCGATTTTTCAAACTCAATAAAAAAAAATTCGCCTCCGTATGACACACCCTAGTGTGGTATGGTTGTAGGGAAGAGGTGTGATATGGTTGTAGGGAGGAGGTGTGATATGGTTGTACAGAAGAGCTGTGGTATGGTTGTAGGAGAGGTGTGGTATGGTAGTAGGGAGGAGTGTGGTATGGTTGTAGGGAGGAGGTATGGCATGGTTGTAGGGAAGAGGTGTGGTATGGTTGTAGGGAAGAGGTGTGATATGGTTGTAGGGAAGAGGTGTGATATGGTGGTAGGGAGGAGGTGTGATATGGTTTTAGGGGGGAGGTGTGATATGGTTGTAGGGAGGAGGTGTGACATGGTTGTAGGTAAGAGGTGTGATATGGTTGTAGGGAGGAGGTGTGATATGGTTTTAGGGAGGAGGTGTGATATGGTTGTAGGGAGGAGGTGTGATATAGTTGTTGGGAGGAGGTATGTTTGGTTGTAGGGAAGAGGTGTGGTATGGTTGTAGGGAGGTGTGGTATGGTTGTAGGGAGGAGGTGTGGTATGGTTGTAGGGAGGAGGTGTGATATGGGTGTAGGGAGGAGGTGTGATATAGTTGTAGGGAAGACGTGTGGTATGGTTTTAGGGAGGTGTGGTATGGTTGTAGGGAGGAGGTGTGTTATGGTTGTAGGGAGGAGGTGTGATATGGTTGTAGGGAAGAGGTGTGATATAGTTGAAGAGAGGAGGTGTGCTTGGTTGTAGGGAGGAGGTGTGTTGGGTTGTAGGGATGAGGTGTGATATTGTTCTAGGGAGAAGGTGTGTTTGGTTCTAGGGAGAAGGTGTGCTTAGTTGTAGGGAGATGGTGTGATATGGTTGTAAGGAGGAGGTATGTTTGGTTATAGGAAGGAGGTGTGTTGGGTTATAGGGAGGAGGTGTGGTATGGTTGTAGGGAGGAGGTGTGGTACGGTTGTAGGGAGAAGGTGTGATATGGTTGTAGGGAGGAGCTGTGGTATGGTTGTAGGGAAGAGGTGTGGTATGGTTGTAGGGAGGAGGTGTGGCATGGTTGTGGGGAGGAGGTGTGATATGGTTGTAGGGAGGAGGTGTGGTACGGTTGTAGGGAGGAGGTGTGTTATGGTTGTAGGGAGGAGGTGTGGTATGGTTGTAGGGAGGAGGTGTGAAATGGTTGAACGGAAGAGGTGTGATATGGTTGAACGGAGGAGGTGTGATATGGTCGTAGGGGGGAGGTGTGGTATGGTTGTGGGGAGGAGGTGTGATATGGTTGTAGGGAGGAGGTGCGGTATGGTTGTAGGGAAGAGGTGTGATATGGTTGTAGGGAAGAGCTGTGGCATGGTTGTAGGGAGGTGTGGTATGGTTGTAGGGAGGAGGTATGGAATGGTTGTAGGGAAGAGGTGTGATATGGTTGTACGGAAGAGGTGTGATATGGTTGTACGGAAGAGGTGTGATATGGTTGTAGGGAGGAGGTGTTATATGGTTGTAGGAAAGAGGTGTGATATGGTTGTAGGGAGGTGTGGTATGGTTGTAGAGAGGAGGTGTGGTATGGTTGTAGGGAGGTGTGGTATGGTTGTAGGGAGGAAGTGTGAAATGGTTGAACGGAAGAGGTGTGATATGGTTGAACGGAGGAGGTGTGATATGGCCGTAGGGGGGAGGTGTGGTATGGATGTGGGGAGGAGGTGTGATATGGTTGTAGGGAGGAGGTGCGGTATGGTTGTAGGGAAGAGGTGTGATATGGTTGTAGGGAAGAGCTGTGGCATGGTTGTAGGGAGGTGTGGTATGGTTGTAGGGAGGAGGTATGGAATGGTTGTAGGGAAGAGGTGTGATATGGTTGTACGGAAGAGGTGTGATATGGTTGTACGGAAGAGGTGTGATATGGTTGTAGGGAGGAGGTGTTATATGGTTGTAGGGAAGAGGTGTGATATGGTTGTAGGGAGGTGTGGTATGGTTGTAGAGAGGAGGTGTGGTATGGTTGTAGGGAGGTGTGGTATGGTTGTACGGAGGAGGTGTGATATGGTTGTACGGAAGAGGTGTGATATGGGTGTAGGGAGGAGGTGTTATATGGTTGTAGGGAAGAGGTGTGATATGGTTGTAGGGAGGTGTGGTATGGTTGTAGAGAGGAGGTGTGGTATGGTTGTAGGGAGGAAGTGTGATATGGTTGTAGGGAAGAGGTGTGATTTGGTTGTTGGGAGGAGGTGTGATTTGGTTGTAGGGAAGAGGTGTGATATGGTTGTAGGGAGGATGTGTTATATGGTTGTAGGGAAGAGGTGTGATATGGTTATAGGGAGGTGTGGTATGGTTGTAGAGAGGAGGTGTGGTATGGTTGTAGGGAGGAGGTGTGATATGGTTGTAGGGAAGAGGTGTGATATGGTTGTAGGGAAGAGGTGTGATTTGGTTGTTGGGAGGAGGTGTGATATGGTTGTAGGGAAGAGGTGTGATTTGGTTGTTGGGAGGAGGTGTGATATGGTTGTAGGGAAGAGGTGTGATATGGTTGTAGGGAGGAGGTGTGATATGGTTGTTGGGAAGAGGTGTGGTATGGTTGTAGGGAGGTGTGGTATGGTTGTAGGGAAGAGGTGTGGTATGGTTGTAGGGAGGAGGTGTGGTATGGTTGTAGGGAGGAGGTGTGATATGGTTATAGGGAGGAGGTGTGTTTCGTTGTAGGGAGGAGGTGTGATATGGTTGTAGGGAGGAGGTGTGATATGGTTTTAGGGAGGTGGTGTGATATGGCTGTTGGGAGGAGGTGTGATATGGTTGTAGGGAGGAGGTGTGTTTAGTTGTAGGCGAGGAGGTGTGTTTGGTTGTAGGGAGGAGGTGTGTTTGGTTGTAGGGAGGAGGTGTGATATGGTTGTAGACAGGAGGTGTGGTATGGTTGTAGGGAGGAGTTGTGATATGGTTGTAGAGAGGAGGTGTGATATGGTTGTAGGGAGGAGGTGCGATATGATTGCAAGGAGGAGGTGTGTTTGGTTGTAGGGAGGAGGTGTGTTTAGTTGTAGGGAGGAGGTGTGGTATGGTTGTAGTGAGGAGGTGTGGTATGTTTGTAGGGAGGAGGTGTGATATGGTTGTAAGGAGGAGGTGTGATATGGTTGTAGGGAGGAGGTGTGATATGGTTGTAGGGAGGAGGTGTGTTTGGTTGTAGGGAGGAGGTGTGATTGGTTGTAGGGAGGAGGTGTGGTATAGATGCAAGGAGGAGGTGTGGTATGGTTGTATGGAGGAGGTGTGATATGGTTGTAGGGAGGAGGTGTGATATAGTTGGTAGGGAGGAGGTGTGATATGGTTGTAGGGAGGAGGTGCGATATGGTTGTAGGGAGGAGGTATGATATGGGTGTATCGAGGAGGTGTGATATGGTTGTAGGGAGGAGGTGTGATATGGTTGTAGGTAAGAGGTGTGACATGGTTGTATGGAGGAGGTGTGATATGGTTTTAGGGAGGAGGTGTGATATGGTTGTACGGAAGAGCTGTCGTATGGTTGTAGTTAGGTGTGGTATGGTTGTAGGGAGGATGTGTGGTATGGTTGTAGGGAGGAGGATTTGATATGGTTGTACAGAAGAGGTGTGATTTGGTTGTAGGGAGGAAGTGTGATATGGTTGTAATGAGGTGTGATATAGTTGTAAGGAGGAGGTGTGGTACGGTTGTAGGGAGGAGGTGTGATATGGTTGTAGGAAGGAGGTAAGGTACGGTTGTAGGGAAGAGGTGTGGTATGGTTGTAGGGAGGAGATGTGATATTGTTGTAGGGAAGAGGTGTGATATGGTTGTAGGGAAGAGGTGTGATATGGGTGTAGGGAGGAGGTGTGTTATGGTTGTAGGGAGGAGGTGTGATATGGTTGTACGGAAGAGGTATGATATGGTTGTAGGGAGGAGTTGTTATATGGTTGTAGGGAAGAGGTATGATATGGTTGTAGGGAGGTGTTGTATGGTTGTAGGGAGGAGGTGTGGTATGGTTGTAGGGAGGAGGTGTGATATGGTTGTAGGGAGGAAGTGTAGTATGGTTGTAGGGAGGAGGTGTGATATGGTTGTAGGGAAGAGGTGTGATATGGGTGTAGGGAGGAGGTGTGATATGGTTGTAGGGAGGAGGTGTGATATGGTTGTAGGCAAGAGGTGTGGTATGGTTGTAGGGAGGTGTGGTATGGTTGTAGAGAAGAGGTGTGGTATGGTTGTAGGGAAGAAGTGTGGTATGGTTGTAGGGAGGAGGTGTGATATGGTTGTAGGGAGGATGTGTGTTTGGTTGTAGGGAGGATATCTCTATGGCATCGTTGTTCAACTGGCATTATGGTTTCCCTGCTTACATCTCCTATACTTAGTGCTTTACATTTGCCCACGTTGAATTTCATCTGCCATTTTTCAGACCATTCGAAAAATTTGTTTAGATCTTCCTGTAGTTTTGCTGACTCCTCGTCACATTTAATAACACGTCCTATTTTAGTGTCATCAGCAAATTTACTTATGTTGCTGTCTATGCCGATAACTGTCGTTTATGTATATAATAAATAATAATGGTTCAAGTACTGAGCCTTGGGGAACTCCACTTGTGACATTGCTCCAATGGGACTTAGTGCCATTAATGCTCACTCGCTGTTTCCTGTCCTGTAACCTCGCCCTAATCCATTGAAGGGTGTTACCTTTGATGCCATGAGCTTCTACCTTTCTAATTAGTCTTTCGTGGGGGACTCTGTCGAAGGCCTTGCTAAAGTCGAGATATACCACATCATAATTGTGCCCCTCGTCCAACGATTCGAAAACTGATGAAAAGAATGTTAATTGATTAGTTAGGCAAGAACGTCCGCTTGTGAAGCAATGCTGGGAATCATTGATCAATCTGTGCTTCTCCAGGTGATTTCGAATAGAGTTTGAAACAATTGCTTCCAGTAATTTGCCTACTATTGATGTTAGACTGATTGGGAGGTAGTTTGAGGATAGTGATCTATTCCCCTTCTTGAAAATCGGTATTACATTCGGTATCCTCCAGGATTCTGGTACTACACCTGTGTTTAAGGACATGTTAAACAACTTTGCTAAGGGCATACTAAGCTCTTCCTTACATTCCTTTAATACTCTGGCAAATATCTCATCGGGACCAGGTGGCTTATTAGGCTTTAGTTTGTCTATTTGCTTACTAATATCGTTACTAGTCACTACTATTTCCCTTAATTTGTTTTCTTCACTATCTCTGAATAGAGTCGGTGCCTCGGGTATCATGTTTAAATTTTCGGTGGTGAAAACTGTTGAAAAATATTTATTCAAATTATTGCTCATTTCTCTGTCGTTATCAGTGAGCTCGCCGGTGTCTGACCGTATTGGTCCAATCTTTTCTCGTGTTTTAGTTTGATACATTTGGTAGAATCCTTTGGGGTTTGTTTTCGCCTCCCTTGCTATCCTTACCTCATTATTCCTCTTTGCTTTCCTTATCTCGGTTTTAACCCTACTCGCCAATACCCTATAATAGTCCCGGAGGTGTATTTCGCCACGATTTATCCTTCTACCTATAGCCTTCCTTTGGCCAATGATGTTCTTTAAATAATTATTTATCCATTTAGGGTCATTGTTGTCTGATCTGAGTTTTTTGTATGGTATGTTCTGCCTTTGTGCATTAAGTAACTCACTATTTAAATTGTCGTGGAACTCGGCAATCTCAGATCTCGTTATCAGGTCAGTATCATCTGTCAGGTTCACGGCCAAGCGCAACACCCCCTCTTTCAGCTGCCTCTTTAAACTGTCAAAGTTCGCCCTTCTGAAATCTGGTACTTTAGTGGAATTTTCCTTACGTCTGCCCTGAAAATCTAACTGGAATCTAATTTCTTTGTGATCTCTGTTTGCAAGTTCGTTCCCGACCTCAACACTGCTAATGAGGTTTTCCCTGTTTGACAGAACTAAATCGAGTATATTATTACCCCGTGTGGTTTCGGTTATCTGTTGACTTAGAAAACAGTCCTGGATCGTCTCGAGAAAATCCTCTGATTCTGAGTTACCTGTAAGGTCAGTCCAATCTATTTGGCCAAGGTTAAAGTCGCCTACTATACAAATTTTGTTGTGTATGGAAGCCCTGCGCATTTCATCCCAGATAAGTCGCTCATTGACTCTATCAAGATTGGGAGGTCTATATATTACTCCTGGGACTAATTTTTCCCTACCGTCGCTTAATTCTATCCAAATTGTTTCTGTATTCCGCTCAGTTTTTATTTCCTTATTTATTTCACACTTCAGATTATCCCTAACATAGATTGCTACTCCGCCTCCTTTCCTGGTCTGCCTATCGGTATGGAACAGTTTGTAACCCACAATTTGGTATTCGACTGTTAACTCACATGTGTCTAGGTTGATCCATGTTTCAGTGAATGCAATTATATCGATTTTTTCGGTACATACCAAGGCCCTAAAATCATCCATTTTGTTTCTCATACTTCTACTGTTTGCGTAGTATACATTTAAGTTAGTCGTGTTCTGAGTACTCCCCTTACTGCGTTTAGATATAAACTCCCTGTCAAATTTAGTTTTGTCATCATTCCTAACACTATTTCCTGTAATCTTTCACTTTGTTTACTGGTCATGGAGACACCAGGTGGTGAGGTGTTCACGTGGTGTAGTAACTCGTCCTCGGGTGTTGATATGAAGGACCTCACGTGGTCATTGAGACATCGTGTGGTGTGATGTTTATGTGGTGTGGTAACTCATCCTCAGGTGTTGATATGAGGGACCTCACATGGTCATGGAGACATCGGTGTTGTGGTGTTCACGTGGTGTAGTAACTCATCCTCGGGTGTTGATATGAAGGACTTCACATGGTCATAGAGACACCGGGTGGTGTGGTGTTCATGTGGAACAGTGACTCGTCCTCGGGTGTTGATATGAAGGACCTCACGTTGTCATAGGGACACAGTGTGGTGTGGGGTGGTGTCATAGTACCTCACTGCTTGGTGATGTTGTGTTATCCCGTAGTCAGGTGCATAGCCGGCCGGCCCTCTGTTGTTCCGAGGGTTGATGGATTATCACCTCCTTGTCAGAAGATGGTGGTTAGTTCCCAGGGATGCTTATCTCACTGGTGGGTTGCGGCTTTCACTGATACTGACTAGTGCTGAATTCACTGGCTTAAACACTGTTCATCACTTTTCAACACTGATCCCAATTCTTTCCGAAACGAAATTATCACTTTTGTTCATGTATATATCCCAGTGGTGAGGATGGGTCTGGGAGAGGGACTTGGGGAATGGGCCGACATACACGAAGGGGGGCAGCTTCGTAGAGGGAGCAGCTCCTGAATAGGTCTTGACCCTACGTGTGTTTGTGGTATATATATATATATATATATATTATGTATTAAATAAGGATTAGAGAACAAAATATGGCCATGAAGGAAAACCAAAAGCACATACTGTACTGTAGTTATAAGAACATAAGAACATAAGAATAGAGGAAACTGCAGCGGGCCTATTGACCCATACTGGGCAGTTCCGTTTATACCCAACCCCTATTGCTCATATAAACATCTAACCTATGTTTGAAACTATTCAGCTTACTCCAGTTAATGATGATATTTAGTAACTTGTTCCACTCATCCACTACTCTGTTTCCAAACCAGTGTTTACCAATTTCACTCAGAAATCTAAATTTGCCTAATTTAAAAACCATTGTTAAGGGTTCCCTCCTGGTTGGATAGTTTGAGTACTATTGTCATTGTTTTCTGGTCTGAGTTTTTTATATGGTATGTTTGGCCTTTAGGCATTAAGTAAATCATTATTTAAATTGTCGTGAAACTCGGCTATCTCAGATCTCGTTATCAGGTCAGTCTCGACTGTCAGGTCTCCTGGTATGGTGAGGTCGCCCTCTGTGGGTGCATTGAGTGAGGTCACCTCATGTGAGGTCATGTAGCTCACCCCTAAGCTTGGATCCCCCTCCCTCAGCTGCCTCTTCAAACTGTCAAAGTTTGCCCTATCTGAAATCTGGGACTTTAGTGGAATTTTCCTTTCGTCTGCCCTGCAAATCTAACTGGAATCTAATTTCTTTGTGATTGCTATTTGCAAGCTCGTTCCCTACCTCGACATTGCTAATGAGGTTTTCTCTGTTCCACAGAACTAAATCGAGTATATTATTACCCCGGGTGGGTTCGGTTATATGTTGACTTAGGAAACAGTCCTGGATCGTTTCGAGAAAATCCTCTGATTCTGAGTTATCCCTAAGGTCAGTCCAATCTATTTGGCCAAGGTTAAAGTCGCCTACTATACAGACTTTGTTGTGTATGGAAGCCCTGCGCATTTCATCTCAGATAAGTCGCTCATTTACTCTATCAAGATTGAGAGGTCTATATATTACTCCTGTGATTAATTTTTCACTACAATCGATTAGTTCTCTCCAAATTGTTTCTGCATTCCGCTCAGTTTTTATTTCCTTATTTATTTCACACTTCAGATTATCCCTGACATAGATTGCTACTCGGCCTCCTTTCCTGGTCTGCCTATCGGTATGGAACAATTAGTAACCCGCAATTTGGTATTCTACCGGTAACTCACGTGTGTTTAGGTTGATCCATGTTTCAGTGAATGCTATTATATCGATTTTTTCGGTACATGCCAAGGCCCTAATATCATCCATTTTGTTTCTCATACTTCTACTGTTCGCATAGTAGACATTTAAGTTAGTCGTGTTCTGAGCCCTCCTTTACCGAGTTTAGGTTTAAACTCCCTGTCTAATTTATTTTTGTCATCATTCCTAACACTATTTCCCTGTAATCTTTCACTTTGTTTACCTGCTCCCACTGCAGTCTCCTCCATCCCCGTGCACATATGTTCCCTTAGCAGTTTAAAGACTTAGATATCTTTTGAACTGCCCCCTCTAGAGACCCAGCCAGGGTTGCCCCCCCCCCCCCCATCCCAAGACAGGTGTACCACATCCCCAGCATAAAGGTCCCTTCTGCCGTAGAAGTTGTCCCAGTTGTCAATGAATGGGACTGATATTGACTTGCAATACCCGTCAAGACGGCCGTTGACACCAACTGCCCTTGACCACCATTCATTGCTAACTCTCCTTCTAGGCAGGACACCACATATGACAGGGATCCCTCCCTTAGTCCTAATACGATCTATAGCTGTCTTGAACTTATCAAGAAGCTCTTCACTCCTACACCGGCCAATATCATTGCCTCCTGCACCGAGGCAGATAATGGGTTTGTTCCCATTACCAGACAGGACATTGTCCATCCTGTCAACTATATCCCGCACCCCAGCCCCTAGCAAACACACCCTCATCCAATTCTTATTTTTCCACAAAAGGCCCTGTCCATGTACCTTACCTGTGAGTCACCAACAATTACAGTTTTCATACCTTCCTTGTCATCCCTGTCCCTGACTGATTCTTCAGGTGGCAACACCTGGGGTGACAATTCTTCAGGTGGGGGTCAGGCGCCTCCACAGCTGTTAATTTTCAGGTTAGTGGAGTCAGCACCCTCCAGTCAGGTAGGATCACTATATAATAGGCACGCAATATCTTCCAAACTGTCTTCCTACCACTGTTGTGTGATGATCAAACTTGGCGGACCTGGGATCACCATAGAAATTGATGAATCGTGCTTCTCCCATAAGCCCCGAAACATCATGGGCTTATGTATATATATATATATATATATATATATATATATATATATATATATATATATATATATATATATATATATATATATATATATATATGTATATATATATATATATATATATATATATATATATATATAAGTGTCCTTGTGGCCTAGCCGGTAAGCGTTCCCTAGTCACGCCCAGTAGGTCGAGGGTTCGATTCCTTGCTGGTGAGGTCGTTGATTATATGTTCAAAGTCCGCGTGATAACCACAAGGAAACAAGAAAACACGAAGTTCCCAAGCTCTTTCGTGTAATTCACATCTTCAGGGGTGGGTACAGACTAAGGAGTAATACTTGACAAGGCTAATATATATAAGTAGAGGAGAGTGAGATCAAGTCCTTAGGGGACAACAGGTGTCTACAATGTAATTTAATTGTCAGTATGACCATTATATAATCCAGTCTTATTATAATACCGAATCTGTCAACATGAATTTGAGTAATGTATGTACAAACTGGATAATTTTGTGATTAAGAAGATTTGTAACCAGGTGAGAAGGTTGGGTCGTCTTACCCTATGACCTGACTACGGACAGCTGCTGTACTTGGAGATGGCATGGTCAATTTTCTGATTAAGAAGATTAGTAAGGGTCACTGCCTAATGACCGGAACATTGTGGACACTTGCTGTCCCCTAGGGACACATATATATATATATATATATATATATATATATATATATATATATATATATATATATATATATATATATATATATATATATATATATATATATATATATATATATATATATATGTGTGTGTGTAATATTCAGAAATTTCAGAGTAATTTCAAACGCCGCGCCATTGGCGATACTGAATTTTCAAGGTCGTCTGAGGGAAGAGAGCGCTCCCCGCACATAGCAAGAGGTTGTGGAACTAGACCTATATGATATTAAATGTAATTTGCCGAATTAATAATGATGCGATTCATGAAGTTAAGAGACTATTATTGAATTTGGAATTATTATAGATCATTTATCAGTCTGAATAATGTTACGGGTGTCCCAAGGAGTTATTAGTTAGGCGGAAAATATGTCACGTGAGCCTAAGCTAACGCCTTGGAGAGAAGCAACGCTGGCTGGTTCTCAGTCACGTGGAAGCATTCGATCCAGCAAGACGTCCCTGCGCGCCCGTCACAGAAATAGTCACGTGGCCTAGTCACCTGTGCTGCACTATAGCAGTACAGTATAACAAGGTTTCCGTCAGAACCCACTTGACTGCGAGAAATTGACTGCCAGAGATTGGCTGCCGTTTGAGACTGCCGTTGATGATTGATGATTAGCGATTGTCGCAGTTGGAATGATCAGTGCAGGCTTGTCACTGGTCAGAGGGGATATCAAGGGATCTCTTGAGTGGACGAGTGCTCCCGACAGCTAAAACAACATGGGACCAGCATCAGCATTGGGTGATCAGTTCTTACCATGTGGGTGCATAACACCACGTACCCTCGGTCAGCTAGAAGTATTACCTACTGGCCATAGTCACCTGCAGGCGTTCTCTCTTCCCGCCCATGGACGCATTGAGGACACTGAGGCAATCTGAGTAAATAAATGGTCACACACTGAGACCAGGAGTCTAGGGGATACCTAGAGGAACATTTTATCTCCCTTATTACGGGTGTATGTTGCGTTGGGTGGAGCATGGTTCACGGGTATTGGTGGATCCAGTAACATCTCAGTAATAGTGACAATATTTTTGTATGTAGTTAATACCATTTTTCAGTTACTGATATTATCTTGACGTGTGTAGTAATAATTCCTAAATGATTTTGATAGTATTGTTTTTTGAATGTTTGTGTCACTAAGTGGAACCAGAGTGATACTGTGATTTAATTCTTTTAATTCATCTAATTTTTCTTTATAATTCCGATCTCAGGTATAACCTTTGTTCCCCAGAGTAATGGTTAAGTTAGGTTAGGAAGTGTGCATCTGTTGGGGTGATATAGATTTGTTGAGGGCCCTGAAGGCCTATTCATTGCAGAGTTATTAATTTCTTATTTTTGAATACCATTTTCTCAGTGCGGGATATTATTTTGTTGAAAGCCCTTAAGGCCTGTTTCATGTGTGCAAGCAACATTTCTTAATACTTTAAATTTATTGTTGCCTGAGTTTCTAATAATTTCAATATCATGTATAACTTTTATTCCCCAGAGTAGTGTTTTAAGTTCAAGTTAAGAGGTGTGCATATTGGTGTACCATTATTTGATTGTGTTTGTAGTGTTGGAGGGAATATAAGTGTCTAAATTTTACAGTGTGTCTCATTCATCCCAGTCACAGACGCTATCCTTCCACGGATCACGGACAATTCATTTGTGTTTAGTAGATTTAAGTGTTCTTGTGCTGGTTCGGGATTTTTCTCAAAGGGGCGCTTCCACTGCCATTACCATCTAATAATCTTTAATAAACCCCAAGTCAAGTGAGAAAATAAAGTCCAGTAAATTCCGACCGGTTACAAATATATATATATATATATATATATATATATATATCCACATGTATATCCATAGATCAGATTCATGTGGGTGATGTCACTGTTCACTGCCATGCAGGACAGAGGTTCGTACACAAAGAAATACATCATATTCATTGACAGTATACAGTATATAGGTCAGGTTCATGTGGGTAATGTCACTGTTACAGAGCACGGCTGAGGGCAATGAGTGTAAGGGTAGGGGTGGCAAAAAAGGGAGTGTAGTATTATTTTGGCTTATTTATTGTCTCACAACATTTGGTCAGTAATATATGAATATATATTTAACCACACCAGTAACAGACGCAGACTTATTAATTTCCGATACCACATTATTCTCCTTATTACGTATTAAAAGTTTGCTTAATAAATACTGGGTTATAGCTGGAGACGTTTTACCTCGCCCTCTCCCATCCCTGTTGCCACCTTCCACTCCTTCCCTCCTCACCCCTCCCCCTTGCCCGTCACATCCCTCTCACACCGGCCCCCGGTCCCCCACTCCACGTCACGTTCATACTCTCATGGTTCACAAGTCACAACGCTCGGAGATTAGGATTGATAACAGGAAACATTGACATTTGGTTAGCGAATCTCCCATATTCAGGACATAAACTTAATAACAATAATGTAAAGGAACTATATTATACATAATTGAGAGTCCAAATCTGGTTAAAACACCCAAAATACTGGAGGAGTGATTGGTTCGGACGCTGGTTCATACTCTCGTGGTTCACGACTCTTGGAGACTAGGATTTGCAACGCTGACTGTAACGAATGGAAGTGTGGGATGATGTGCATCTCTCTCTCTCTCTCTCTCTCTCTCTCTCTCTCTCTCTCTCATATTCACTTCACACACGTAATTTACTCCAAAAAGTATCTTTACGGAGTGGTCCGATGAATTTTAAAATGATCACCGCAACTCCTGCTATGCCGGTAAGGGCGTCAGAATCCTTCGTCCGATGTGTCATATTGTCTCACACAAAATTGTATATAAACTTTGTCAACTGAGTAACAATCTCAACTTTTTGAGTACGATGATTATTCCCTGGAGTAGGATGTCTTAATAACCAGAGTACATTGAGTTAGTCCATTGAATAAAATGTTATAGTCTGAATATAATGACTTAATGCCCTGAATACAATGAATTAATCGCTTGAGTACGTTGTCTTAACCTTTTGAGTACGATAACATTTTCTCTAATGAATGGAAAAAAAGTGGCTGAATCACTGATGAGTAGAACAAACCGGTGGATGAATCCCTGATGAATGGAATAAACCGGTGGATGAATCCCCGATGAGTGGAACAAACTGGTGGATGAATCCCTGATGAGTGGAACAAACCGGTGGATGAATCTCTGATGAGTAGAACAAACCGGTGGATGAATCACTGATGAATGGAACAAACCGATGGATAAAAGCCTGATGAGTGGAACAAACCAGTTGATGAATCAATGATGAGTGGGACAACCCAGTTGATGAATCAATGATGAGTGGAACAAACTGGTGGATGAATCTCTGATGAGTAGAACAAACCGGTGGATGAATCACTGATGAATGGAACAAACCGGTGGATGAATCACTGATGAATGGAACAAACCGATGGATAAAAGCCTGATGAGTGGAACAAACCAGTTGATGAATCAATGATGAGTGGGACAACCCAGTTGATGAATCAATGATGAGTGGAACAAACCAGTTGAGGAATCAGTGATGAGTGGAACAAACCGGTGGATGAATCTCTGATGAGTAGAACAAACCGGTGGATGAATCACTGATGAATGGAACAAACCGATGGATAAAAGCCTGATGAGTGGAACAAACCAGTTGATGAATCAATGATGAGTGGGACAACCCAGTTGATGAATCAATGATGAGTGGAACAAACCAGTTGAGGAATCACTGATGAGTGGAACAAACTGGTGGATGAATTCCTGATGAGTGGAACAAACCGGTGGATGAATCTCTGATGAGTAGAACAAACCGGTGGATGAATCTCTGATGAGTAGAACAAACCGGTGGATGAATCACTGATGAATGGAACAAACCGATGGATAAAAGCCTGATGAGTGGAACAAACCAGTTGATGAATCAATGATGAATGGGACAACCCAGTTGATGAATCAATGATGAGTGGAACAAACCAGTTGAGGAATCAGTGATGAGTGGAACAAACCGGTGGATGAATCTCTGATGAGTAGAACAAACCGGTGGATGAATCACTGATGAATGGAACAAACCGATGGATAAAAGCCTGATGAGTGGAACAAACCAGTTGATGAATCAATGATGAGTGGGACAACCCAGTTGATGAATCAATGATGAGTGGAACAAACCAGTTGAGGAATCACTGATGAGTGGAACAAACCAGTTGATGAATCACTGACGAGTGGAACAAACCAATTGATGAATCACTGATGAGTGGAACAAACCAGTTGATGAATCACTGATGAGTAGAACACACCAGTTGATGAATCACTGATGAGTAGAACAAACCAGTTGATGAATCACTGATGAGTGGAACAAACCAGTTGATGAATCACTGATGAGTGGAAAAAACCAGTTGATGAATCACTGATGAGTAGAACAAACCATTTGATGAATCACTGATGAGTGGAACAAACCAGTTGATGAATCACTGATGAGTGGAACATACCGGTGGATGAATCAACGATGAGTGGAACAAACCGTTTGATGAATCAATGATGAGTGTAACAAACCAGTTGATGAATCACTGACGAGTGGAACAAACCAGTTGAGGAATCACTGACGAGTGAAACAAACCAGTTGATGAATCACTGACGAGTGGAACAAAGCAGTTGATGAATCACTGACCAGTGGAACAAATCACTTGGTGAACCACTGACGAGTGAAACAAACCAGTTGAGGAATCAACGATGAGTGGAACAAACCGTTTGATGAATCACTGATGAGTGGAACAAACCGGTGAATGAATCAACGATTAGTGGAACAAACCGTTTGATGAATCACTGACGATTGGAACAAAGCTGTTGATGAATCACTGATGAGTGGAACAAACCAGTTGAGGAATTACTGACGAGTGAAACAAACCAGTTGATGAATCACTGACGAGTGGAACAAACCAGTGGAGGAATCAATGATGAGTGAAACAAACAGGTGAATGAATCAACGATTAGTGGAACAAACCGTTTGATGAATCACTGACGATTGGAACAAAGCAGTTGATGAATCACTTATGAGTGGAACAAGCCAGTTGATGAATCACTGATGTGGAACAAGCCAGTGGATGAATCACGGACGAGTGGAACAAAGCAGTAAAAAGATGCACGGACATTTACTGGCCTTGTTCTATTCGTGGTGGTCACTATTAAGCGCAGTAATGGAACAAGCAACACTAAGCTCGGCTCCTCGGATATTCTTATTTTAAACTGTTTATCCTCGTAAACGCTGATGCGAGAACGTATCTATCCCGCCCACTTAAAACAAAAACTTTATCCGCTATTGCATAATCTAACTCAGTTACCAAACTGTAAAATAGAAAAAGATGGCTCAATAAAAATAATGAAAGATAAAAGCTCTGAATGTCTTTTCGTCCCGGTTAATACTTCGTTTAATTGAATCACTGTTTACCATTGTCGTAAATATTGTACCTGCACAGTCTACATATTGTACATAGTGAACCAAAGTGAACGTGCATGATTTTTTTTCTGAATATCTATCTATCTATCTATCTATCTATATATCTATCTACCTATCTATCTGTCTGTACGGTCTATTAAGTAGCTACTTATCCATTCTGTGGGCAAATGTCCGTCTAAGCAGGTAAATGTACCGTCTAACTGCTAAATGTACAGTCTAGTAGTTAAATGTCCGGTGTAGTAGTTAAGTGTTCGGTCTAGGGGGCATGTGTCCTTCTTATGAGGCACGTTTCCGACCCAGGAAGTAAGTGGCCGGTCTAGGAGGCACGTGTCCGGTCTAGGAAGTAAGTGTCCGGTGAAGGAAGCACGTGTCCTGTCTAGGGGGTAAGTATCCGGTCTAGGAGGCATGTGTCCTGTTTATTAGGCACGTGTCCGGTCTAGGAAGTAAGTGGCCATTCTAGGTGGTACCTGTCCGGTCTAGGAGGCGCGTGTCCTGTCTAGAAGGCAAGTATCTCTCAACGCATCAGTCCAGTACAGGAATTTCCACGAATAAGCTAAAAGTCGACGCCCTCCACTAATCTATTCAGCCAACACACCTCTCCGTGTTCTGTGTACACTGGATTACATCACAGGTGTTCGGGAGCTCAAGAAAACCTTCATTCGTTTGGTTCCTCTGGCAGTTTCGATTCTCAGAACACCTCCACGACAGCGGCTGGTGTTTCCATGACAAACTTAACTTGGTCATTGTTCGGCCGTTCCCAGATTCCTTAGTTAAACATTTCACCTTAACTGGGACTAAATGATGCATAATTAAAAATAAGCCGAAGTATGTGAAGGAAAAATGTCGTCAATATTACACTGATACTGTACTGGAACTTGATGTGTTGTTTCATTCCACAATGCCAGATCGGAGGGTGGTGGGGTGGGAGAACGAGGGAAGGATTAAGGTACTATTATTATTAATATTTTTTTTTTTTTAGAATCCGGGTAAAGGTCCGGTTTGGCAAGGCACTATCACCTGAACGTAATTAGATGCAGGTAATCCCAGGTGTTGTCTTTTATTCTAAGAGACTTTTGTTGTTGGTCGGTAATGTTATCTTGAAGGGTGTGTCTCGCTAACTCATACGAGACCCTGTGATTATAATTATTGCCAAACCTCTTATAATTGGTCAGGAGTCAGAGAGTTCACCATAGTGGTAATTATCACAAGTGATCAAGGTACAGTATAATCCTCCTCCTCCTCCTCCTCCTCCTCTTGCCCTTTATGGGAACTGTGTTATACCGCCAGCGTATCGTCCTCACGTCATCATCATCACTGCATCATAACTCCAGCATCATCGTCCTCACGTCATCGTCCTCACATCATCGTTCTCACATCATCGTGTTATCACGCCAGTGTCATCGTCCTCAAGTCATCATTATCGTTCTGCATTATACTCCCAGCGTCATAGTCCTGACATTATCGTCTCACTGTGTTATCCCACCAGCGTCATCGTCTTCACGTCATCATCTTCGTCTTCACTGAATCCACTCTTGATAATTGAGCTCTATAACAATAGAAAAGTAGCAATAGATAAATAATACGCTGCAGAAATTCACCACAATAGGAACATTTTCTCAGCGGATCTAAAGTTGTTGACAGTAAACGGTCAATGAATTCTTTGGTTAATAAATTTTTCGGATCACTTGAAGATAGAACGCTCCCAGCTAGTTTCACCTGATGATTAGCCAACAGAAAGATCTAACTTAACCTAGCCTAACATACCTTGACCTAACCTAACCTTGACCTAACGCTAACCCTACCTAGCTTAATCTAATCTAACCCGAATCTAACCTAACCTAACCTTACCCAACCTAACTACCGAACCAATAACACTTGATAACTTTACGCTTCCTGTCAAGTTTCAACACTAATCTTCCGCCATCACCCGTTTATTCACCAACTATCTACTGTGCTAGTGTTACACCGCGCCGCCTGGGGAAGTTTGATAATGGTATAGGGAGGCCCGCTGTTGGTCGACTCTTAGTCTGGTCGATAATAAGATACTGGTAGACTGGGAAAATTGGTAGACTGATAGAGTGGTAGGATGGTAGACTGGTAGGGTGGTGGACTGCTAGACTGGTGGGATGGTGGACTGGTAGGGTGGTAAGGTAGTGGACTGGTAAGGTGGGGGACTGGAAGGGAGATGAACTGGTAGGTTGGTGGACTGGCAAAGTGGTGGACTGGTAGGGTGTTGGACTGGTAGGGTGGTAGACTGGTAGTTTGGAAGACTGGTAGAGAGGAACTTACTATATATCATTCGTCTATGTAAATGTAATAGTACAGTAAAGTTAAAGTATAACTCTCCGAGGTACCCGCAGTCAACCAAGCTGTGAGAGGGTACCTTACGCTACAAGTCAGTGGAGCATGAGGACCGTCTATTGAGCTGAAATAAGAACCTCATAGTGTGGTTATTTAGTAGTTCTTACAGTTAGTAGTTGTTTGTATATGTCTTTGTAGAGAGAGAGAGAGAGAGAGAGGTAAAATATTCTGATAGAAGAGTGATAGTAAAATAATGGTAGTTATATGGTTTGACGAGACTAGAGAGAAAGAGAAGAACAAAAAGGAAATGTACTCCCCAGATTTCAGAGACTTTATTCAGATATGTTACAGGTACATATTTAGATATGGGTTATGCCCTACTTTTACATATGGTAGCCATTATAATTTTAGTCTTTCTCAAGGTATTCGTTAAAAGTTGTTAGAATTCAGAGAATTTCTTTAGATTTTACATGTTACCAGGGATATATCTAGATATCAATGAAGTATCACTATACCCATACATTACATATTTCAGATTAAGATTTCAAGGATTTTCTTCTTCTACCAAAAAAAAAAAAAATCCAGAACAGGTTATTACGCCGTAGACTAACACACTTACCAGGCAGGAAGTACTTTACCTGTACTGCCTTATCTGACTAAAGCTGTTTAATAATGTATTAATAACTTGTGCCAATATTTATACCTTTCATGGAATCTTGGGTTGAATATGTGAATTTAAATGAGTAGCTTGTGCCAATATGTGCACCTTTAATGAAGTTTCTCAATAAAGATGCAAAGAGAAGTATTTGGTACCAATATTTTCACTTTATCATTAATGGTAAGAATATTATTTATTAATATGCGCCTCTATTTCCACCATATAATGAAATTTTGGGGTTAAAACTGCGAGCTTAGATTATTAATTTGTGCCAATATCTGCAGCGCTGATGGAGTCGCGAGTTAAATTCACCATTTTATTAAGTATCAGTTTACGACACGTTCGAGTGGTTGGTCTGTGTGTATTTAAACTAATATATTATGTACCTGTAATGGCGTATCTAATAAAAGGTATGATTTTTGGAGCACAAGTCTGATATTCGTTTTCATAGCACCTGAGGTAGAGGCATCTTGGTAAATAAAGAAACAATTTGTAGAAGAGAAATTTATGACTAGCTGATGAAACTATAGGTGGTGATATAAAACACACAGACACACGCACACATGAACACATATCCACAGACGAGCACCCAAGAACATATTCAGACACAAACAAAAACGCGCGCGCAAACACACACACACACACAAACGCTCGCGCAAAAAAACACACACACACACAAAAAAACGCGCGCACAAACACACACACACACACACACACACACCGGCTGCAACTCTATTAATAAACCGTTTATTATTATTATTATTTATTATTATTACAACTACTTTGCTGTCACTCGGAATCGAGTATGACGATCATCCAGCTATGATACAATGATATGAGTTATTAAAGATGTCACCTTCGTTGGCGAGTTTTAAGGTGACTAAAGAGGACGATACGGGACCGGCAGAGTCGTTCACAGATGTTACACATGTGGATGGCTCCATCTAGTGTGGGAGGGGCGACGGCAGCGTCTTTCCGGCGTTGGCGCTTATCTGCCTCGGTATGCAGTCGGGCTAACTCGAAAGTAATGACACCTTCTTGTGTGGTGATCCTCCAAGCGTTACGGTGTGGAGTAATCGTCTCCCAGGTGAGGGGGTCGATTTGGCACTTTTTCAGGTTTGTCTTAAGACTATCCTTATATCTTTTCAGTTGTCCGCCAGCATTACATTTACTATTCGTTTGGTGACTGTAAAGTAGCTGCTTTGGCAGTCTACTGTCGTCCATGCGGGTAACATGGCCAGTCCAGCGTAGTTACTCATAGATAATGGTAGCCTCGATGCTTCTACATTTGGTGTCAGCGAGAATATTGGCATTTGCTCTCTTATCTTCCCAGCGAACTCGGAGGATGGAACGTAGACTACGTTGGTGAGAGTTTTCAAGTGCCTTGAGGTGCCTCCTGTATGTGACCCATGTCTCGCTGCCATATAGCAGGGTGGGGAGAATAACTGCTCGATATACGTGCAACTTTGTAGATAATTTAAGTTTCCTACAGCTGAAGACACCGGTTCCGAGTCTGCCAAAGGCTTGAGATGCACATCTGATCAGAGGGTGAAGCTCTTCATCGACGTCCGTAGTGGTGGGTAACCGGTAAATTGCTCGAAATCAATTGCCAGAAAAATAATATCTCGAAGGATCAATTGCTCGAAAGGCAGATTGCTCGAAAATAGTGGTTTGCTGAAGAATATCCAAAAATAAGAAAAAAAATACAACTTTATTATTGTTAATTAAACAGTTAAAATTGTTTGTTTCGTCATAGTTTAAATTAAGAACGGGTCTATTTTTATTATTTTTGTTGTTCTTCATACTTAAAAAATAAAAAAATAAGAATGTATTATTGCCAATATTTACTCTATTAGCATGAAATATTGTATGCAACACTTCTTAAATATTCTTCTACATTGTTTGTTTCGTCATAGTTTGATACAATATTCTTTAATCGCATTGCGCAGTCACGGTACTTTTTTCTGCCCCCAGCTGTACTGACTCCTCCCACATGTTGTTCTATTCGCAATTCTTGTAAATTTTGTTCTCTCTTTAGTCCATCTAAAAACTTCCAAATAGGCGGATGACGAGCACTTATTTGATGTTCAGAACTGTTGTGCCACCCTTCAATTGCATTGTTTGTTTTCGACATTCCTTCTACAACATTATCAAAACAGTTCCACATTTCATGTTTAAACAAAGGACTGGAAAACAAATAAAAGAAAAAAATGAGTATTAAACGATCAGGAAAAATGAACAGTAGTATTGTAGGTTAATGGTTGGTTGATGGAAACAATTGAAGTTTTTTTGGTGTTATATTAAAGTTAAATCCAGAAAATGTACAATATCAACAATAGACAATCCAGTGACGAGTATTAACAATTAAGGGAAGACTGTAAGACAAGTCTAATGACAATGAATATGGTTGCTATGGGAAGAAAGGGAGAACCACACGTACAGAGAGTAGCCCTGCCACCGTGTGGTAAGTCAGCCCAGAGAGAAAGCCCTAGAAGACTGACTGCTAAGGTGAGTGTTGAGGCTCCTTATATAACCTGCTACGTTGACGTGTCGTTAGACGGCGCAGGCGCAATGCTCAACTGACGCGGTGCTTCGAGCTTCGAACTGCTACAGTATTCAACCGTTAAATAATTGATTTCGAGCAATTTACTGTCGAGTTCGAGAATTTATTTCGAGCAATTTACTGTCGAGCAATTGATAGTTCGAGAAATTATTTTTCGAGCAATTGATTTCGAGCAATTTACTGTCGAGCAATTGATTTCGAGAAATTTACCTAGATTCGTAGTGGTGGACAGGTGGGATCCTAGATACCGAAAGTGGGTAACATTAGAGAGGGTATTACCGTTAAGCTCGATGGGTGGTGGAGGTGTGGTTGAACCAGGGGCAGGTTAAAAGAGAATCTGAGACATACATGCATTCACCTTATGGCCGAAGTGTGCATACGCATCTGCATCAGGATCTCCTGTAGGCCGCGTTTACTGTGAACGACAAGGGCGAGGTCGTCTGCACACTGAACTTCAGTAACAGAAGCTGCTGACACCATTGTTCCTGCCTGGAGGCGTTTTATGTTGAAAAGACCCTTCATCCGATATTCGATGGTCACCCAGCCAGCTAAATTGGCACTGGCAAGAGTAAGGGAGGCAGCCAAGAAAATGGAAAAGGGAGTTGGTACCAGTAAACATCCCTGTTTTACCCCCGTTTGGATGGGGAAGAACTCAGACTGGGTGTCGTTGTGCAGGACACTGCCGTTCATGCCATCATGGAGTTGCCTCATAATGGCAATGAATTTTGGTGGGCAGCCAAAATGGCCGAGGGTCCAACAGAGGAATTCCCTGTTGACCGAGTCGAAGGCTTTGGTTAGGTCGATGAAAGCCATGTACAGGCCACGACGCTTTTCTCTGCAGTTTTCCCGTATCTGACAGGCAGCAAAGATCATGTCAGTGGTGCCACGTGATGGTCTAAACTTAAGTCACATTGACATTCTGGGAGGAAGTTTTCCGCCTCAAGAAGAAGTCTGCTTAGAAGGACTCGGGCAATATTTTTGCCAGCTACGGTCAGCAGCGAGATCCCGCGGTAGATACCACAGTCTGACCAGTGTCCTTTGTTCTTATAAATATTGACGATGGAGGCGTCTTTAAGAGCTTGGGGGATTTCCTCCTTTTCCCATATATTCTCCAGGAGAGAGTGGAAACGACTGGTAAGCAGAGGTCCTCGTACTTTATACACCTCGGCTGGTATTCCACCAGGCCCTGAGGCTTTGGTATTTTTCATCTGTTTGATGGCAGTAGCTACCTCATCCAGGATCGGAGGATAGCTAAGGTGGGTCAGCTCTCGATGCTGAGGGAATTGCTGGATAGTCAGGACATCCTCATCGGTGTTCTGGTTCAGCAGTGAATAGTGCTTTTTTCCAGTGCTGAAGGATACCTTCAACATGTTTAATTATGGAGTTACTGTCGGATGAGCGGAGGGGGGCTGTAACACGAGTGATTGACCCATAAAATATTTTAGTGGAATTGAAAACTTCACACATCTTGTGCTGGGGCCTCATACTCAAAAGCATTTACGGGACTGTATCTCTTTGTTTATCCCATAACTGGAGTTACAGTCTCCGATTGGTATACTCAAAACAAATATTTGTCAGTGGACTCCGTAAGCGAGTCCGTATTCAAGGCCGTAACCTACAGGACTTCCTTAGCTGCTGTAACACGCTCAACCCGGATATAGTAAGTCGCAATTTCCCGATAGCATAAAAATATTAATAAAACATATTTTAATAAAGCTTTTTAGACTTGTTTTATCATCGAATATAATGAAGAAAATGTTTTGTACATCAACAAACTAAAATACGATATTACAGTTTGTATTTATATTTGTCGCAGAATGGAAGAGTCGCATCTTTTGTCTTCTTACAACTTTTCAAGTAATTTGTACCAAAAATAAGATATTTTTATTGTCCACATTGATGGTACAAATATTTTTTATGACTTATACTTGCAGATAGACCTTATTAATGTGGTATAGCCGTAGATATCCATCAGTAATGAAAGCCAAATACAAGGTCAAGTGAACACTTTTGCAAAGACTCTGCCTTCTTTTTGCATATTCAACCAATAGCCTACGCCTTGGTATGGCTCTGACCAAGTTCTAACAAGCTATTCTGCCAAGTATCCAAGAAGTCCCCACGACTCATAGTTAAATAATACCTAACCCAATCTAAGTTCATCTAACCTAATAAAAAAGTGGGTAAAAATTAACGGTTGTGTAGCATTTTTCTCAAAGAAAAAGAATTGTTCACAGGTTTTTTTATCCGATACATTCAGTAGTGATATTTTTTCGCCTCAAAATTAGTGAAATGTATCTTACCCCAACAAAACCTAACCTTACCTAATCTTACCTTACCTCATCTAACCTAACCTAACCTAACCTAAACTAAGAAAACTGCAATGCACATGAAAAATAATTATAATTCAGTTGGGCGAGAAAAAATTTCATATTTTTTTTAATGTAGTAATTCCAGAGATAACAAACTTTTTATAATAATTTTTCCAACATATTTATAAATCTGTTATTAAAATATAAATGCAACTTAGGATGCCACTATTATGCATTTTAACCTTTGATTATCTCTGCAAATTGATTATAAAAAAGGAAGGGTTAGGTAAGGAAAGGCAAAGGTTATGTTAGGTAAAGGTCATGTTAGGTAAAGGTTAGGTTAGGTTAAGTTAGGTTAGGTTAGGTTAGGTTAGGATAAGTTAGGTAAAGGTTAGGTGAGGTAAAGGTTAGGTTAGGTTATGTTCGGCTAGGTTAGGTAAAGATTAGGTTAGGTAAGGATGAGGTTAGGTAAAGTTAGGTTAGATTTAGTTAGGTTAGGTAAAGTTAGGTTAGGTTAGCTTAGGTAAGGTTAGGTTAGGTTAGGTTAGCTTAGGTAAGGTTAGGTTTAGTATGGTTACATTAGGGTAAGGTGCATTTCACTAATTTTGAGACAAAAAAGAGCATCACTAATGATTGTATTAATCGAAAAACTATGAAAAATACTTTTTGTAAGAAAAAATGTGATACCACTGTTATGCAATTTTACCATACAATCTCTCTCATGTATATCAGCATATACCTGGATCACGCGCACCCACAGTGATTTACTTGCATATATATATATATATATATATATATATATATATATATATATATATATATATAAACTAGCAGAATTGCCGCGCTCCTGGCGGCTCATCCTTTTTTAGGCCATGGTAGGACGCCACCCTCCGGGAGGCTCCACAGTGTCTCACTGTTCAGTTCCCAAAACTTCTTCTTCCATCATAGTTCATTAACGGTGTATGTAAGTTCCACCATGTTTTTCACTACAACGGTACAGCAAAGAATAGTTTTTAGCATTAAACTGTTATTATTTTATTGTCTAATCATCACTACATATAACACCACCCATCATCACTACATATAACACCATCCATCATCATTACATATAACACCATCCATCATCACTACATATAACACCATCCATCATCACTACATATAACACCATCCATCATCACTACATATAACACCATCCATCATCACTACATATAACATCATCCATCATCATTACATATAACACCATCCATCATCACTACATATAACACCATCCATCATCACTACATATAACACCATCCATCATCACTACATATAACACCATCCATCATCACTACATATAACATCCATCATCACTACATATAACACCATCCATCATCACTACATATAACACCATCCATCATCACTACATATAACGCCATCCATCATCACTACATATAACACCATCCATCATCACTACATATAACACCATCCATCATCACTATATATAACACCATCCATCATCACTACATATAACACCATCCATCATCACTACATATAACACCATCCATCATCACTACAGATTTGTAAAGTAGTTTCCGAGATTTTCGTGCGGACACACACACAAAAACATAGACACACACACAAACAAACAGACAAACTTCTTTGTTTTATATATATACTAGTGGAATCGCCGCCCTCTGGGCGGCTATTTCGCTAGGCCACGGTAGGATGCCACCCTCCGGGAGGCTCCATATTGTCTCACTGTAGTGCATTAAGGTAGACCACATTTTTGGTTTTGCCATTAGCAGCAAGTATGTACAGATCTTTGCCAGTTCCCACTCAGGAGCATCCAACTTAGATCTGTCCATGAGAGAAGCAAGGAAACACCAGGTTTAGGGCAACCATCTTTAGGGACTGTCCCTGGCTTTTGTAGATGGCCAGGGGAAAGCTCACTTTAACAGGGAACCTAAGTCGCTTGAGCTCAAATGGCAGGTCAGTGGTGATGAGAGGTATCCTTGGTATAAAAACGTCCTCTCCTTTATCTTTTCCTGTCAGTATTGTAGTTTCCAGTACATGTGGCATCATATTCTTCACCTCCAGTCTTGTGCCATTGCAGAGGATTGTTGGTTCAAGATTTCTTAAGAGCATTATAGGAGTTCCAATCTTAAGAGTGAGGTGATGAGGAGGCATTCCAGCGGGCTCCAAAGAATTAAGGAATTCTGTAGGGTACTGGACTGCTTGGTCCTGGTCGATTACTGTATCAACAGATTTGAATGAGGTCTCACTGCCTGGAAGCTTTCTGAGTAGAGTCATGTTGATTTCAGCCACTGTTTCATTCTTTGGTGCCAGAATTGCGCGTTCACGCAGCCACTTGTGATCCTTGTAGTGGTGGATAATGTTTGGGTAGACCATGTTAGTGAGCTCAGTTGAGGACTTTAAAACATTTCCACATCCTTGAGGAATGATTATTTGTCCTTCTGAATCAACATGGAAAGGTCCATTCCCAATCCGTAGTAGAAGGTTTGCAAACCGTCTAGTATCCTAATCTCCTTGCAGATGTACTCTCATGTTTGTGGATAGGGTGAGTGTCTGAACACTTCTCCAAAGGTATGATGCCTTGAGGCACGCATTCAGTTCATAAGCTGGATTGCTTCGAGGAATGACATGTAGGGTGTGGCAAAAGTCTCCAGCAATGACCATTGTAATGCCACCCATGAGCTGGTCATTTTCTCATATGTCTTACAAGGTCCTGAACAATGCTTCAAAGGCTAACTTGTGAGACATAGTGCATTCATCCCAGACTATGAGGCTGCATTTTTCTAAGAATTTTGCCTTTGCCGATCCTTTTTTGATGTTGCACACTGGATTCTCATTGTGAGCGAGGTTGAGAGGCATTTTAAAAGTTGAGTGTGCAGTACGTCCTCCTTCTAGTAGTGTTGCAACAATGCCTGAGGATGCCACAGCAAGAGCAATTTTCCCCTGATGACGTACTTTGGCCAACAGAAGGTTGATCAGGAATGTTTTTCCTGTCCCTCCAAGTGCATCAAGAAAGATCATACCTCCCTGCTCCGCTTGTATCGCTTGCAAGATCTATTCATGAGCCTCACCAGGTCAGGCTCATTTTCTTCAAACAAAATTCACCAGAACTTCAACTGAGTAGTCTGTCTCTCTGAGCAACTCCTTGTTTGCAGCTACTGGTTCTTCTCGATTTGGGGAAGGCAATCAAAAATCAGTCAGGTTTTTTCCGCATAGCTCCATCACTTTGTCTTCCAGCATGATCAGAGCCCTGTTGAAGAAGTCATCCATGAACTCAATCTCTTGACCAGGATGTTCTCTTCTTGCTTGATGAAGAAGATCCTCTGAAAGATTTTCTTGGTGGTTTTCCAGAGCTGGCTTGTGTTGGAAAGTCCACATGTAGCAATCACGATGGCAAACAGGTTCCTCATTCTCATTGGCGATTGAGTAGCTGCTGCCTCTTCTAATGTGTCATTCCAGTGACCATCATCTTCCAGTGGGCCAAGGAGATTACACGCTTCCTGATAGGTTCTGCAGACTTGTCCATTCACTGTCTTGAGTGCTGCATATGATGTTGGGTCACGGATGTGGTGCAAAAGTAGTCTCAGACAATAGCATTCAAAGTTGTTGGGGTGAACCGTGTAGACACGTCCCAAAGGATTACCTGACTTTATCCCTGGATATCCTTCAACATCGGATCCTTGAGCTCTTCTCTGGAACTTTTTCATTGAAGCCTGCCATATGTAGAACTTGGGTACGTCAACATACAGGAGTATTTGAGCAAACTCATCTTCCTGCAGTGAGTCGTTTCAGCAGGATTTGCCATTTGATTTTATAGAGACTCTTCTGTGAAGTATACTCTTTGTCCATTTTCCAGGTGAACAGCCAGATGAACTACTGTTAGACATCGTTCGTGTATGGGAAAACTAAAAATTCTCCATAGGGCTTCATTGCTGCATATATAACGGCCCTGCTGAAATTGTGTCACCTCATCATGATATCCATCCTTTTCCAATGCAAAGATCGCTTGGTCAGAGCAAACAAACTTGATGGACTTGACTGAATTACAAAAGCCACACTGATGTGCGCATTGAATGCCTTACTCAAAAGAGGATTGTAGGGGACCACCCAGGTAACATATAACAACATTCATCATCACTACATATAACACCACCCATTATCATTACATATAACACAATCCATCATCACTACAGATAGGTAAAGTAGTTTTCGAGATTCTAGTGCGGACACACAAACAAACACACAGACTTACTTCTTTGTTTTATATATATACTGTATATATATATATATATATATATATATATATATATATATATATATATATATATATATATATATATATATATATATATATATATATATATATGTGTGTGTGTGTGTGTGTGCGTGTGTGTGTCACCAATATACACACTGCTGCCCTGCGTCACCAATATACACACTGCTACCATGTGTCACCAATATACACACTGCTGCCCTGTGTCACCAATATACACACTGCTGCCCTGTGTCACCAATATACACACTGCTGCCCTGTGTCACCAATATACAGTACACACTGCTGCCCTGTGTCACCAATATACACACTGCTGACATGTGTCACCAATATACACACTGCTGCCATGTGTCACCAATATACTCACTGTTGCCATGTGTCACCAATATACTCATTGTTGCCCTGTGCCACCAATATACACACTGCTGCCATGTGTCGCCAATATACACACTGCTGCCCTGTGTCACCAATATACACACTGCTGCCCTGTGTCACCAATATACACACTGCTGCCCTACGTCACCAATATACACACTGCTATCATGTGTCACCAATATACACACTGCTGCCCTGTGTCACCAATATACACACTGCTGCCCTGTGTCACCAATATACACACTGCTGCCCTGTGTCACCAATATACACACTGCTGCCCTGTGTCACCAATATACACACTGCTGCCCTGTGTCACCAATATACACACTGCTGACATGTGTCACCAATATACACACTGCTGCCATGTGTCACCAATATACACACTGTTGCCATGTGTCACCAATATACTCATTGTTGCCCTGTGCCACCAATATACACACTGCTGCCATGTGTCGCCAATATACACACTGCTGCCCTGTGTCACCAATATACACACTGCTGACATGTGTCACCAATATACACACTGTTGCCATGTGTCTCCAATATATACACTGCTGCCATGTGTCACCAATATACACACTGTTGCCATGTGTCACCAATATACATACTGCTGCCATGTATCGCCAATATACACACTGCTGCCATGTGTCACCAATATAAGAACATAAGAACATAAGAATGGAGGAAACTGCAGCGGGCCTATTGGCCCATACTGGGCAGTCCCGTTTACACCCAACCCCTATTGCTCATATGAGCATCCAACCTATGTTTGAAGCAATTCAGCGTATTCGAGTTAATGATGATATTTGGTAACTTGTTCCATTCATCCACTACTCTGTTTCCAAATCAGTGTTTACCTATTTCACGCCTAAATCTAAATTTGTCCAATTTAAAACCATTGTTACGAGTTCGCTCCTGGTTGGATAATTTGAGTACCTTTGTAATGTCCCCTTTGTTTAGCCCTGCCTTCCACTTATACACCTCTATCAGGTCGCCCCTCGCTCTACGTCTCTCAAAGGAGTGCAAATTAAGATGCTTTAACCTGTCTCTATACTCAAGGTTCCTAATGCCCGGGATTAGTCTTGTCATTCTCCTCTGAATTCTTTCCAAGGATTCTATATCCATTCTGTAATACGGTGACCAGAACTGGACTGAGTAATCCAGGTGTGGTCTCACAGGAGCAAGATACAGTTTTAGGATGACCTCGCTAGTCTTGTAACTAACACTCCTTTGTATGAACCCAAGTACTTTATTAGCCTTGTTACGAGCAAAAACACATTGTTTACTTGGCGTAAGGTTCCTACTTATCATTACTCCTAAATCTCTCTCGCAGTCGGATTTCTCTATGGCATCGTTGTTCATCTGGTATCTGGTTTCCCTGTTTACATTTCCTATACTGAGTACTTTACATTTGTCGATGTTGAATTTCATCTGCCATTTTTCAGACCATTCGAAAAATTTGTTTAGATCCTCCTGTAGTTTTGCCGAGTCCTCGTCAGATTTGATAACACGTCCTATTTTAGTATCATCAGCAAATTTACTTATGTTGCTGTCTATGCCGATATCTATGTCGTTTATGTATATAATAAACAATAATGGTCCAAGTACTGAGCCTTGGGGAACTCCACTTGTGACGTTGCTCCAATGGGACTTAGTGCCGTTAATGCTCACTCGCTGTTTCCTGTCCTGTAACCACGCCCTAATCCATTTAAGGATGTCACCTTTGATGCCATGAGCTTCTACCTTTCTAAGTAGTCTTTCGTGGGGTACTCTGTCGAAGGCTTTGCTAAAGTCGAGATATACCACATCATAATTGTGCCCCTCGTCCACTGATTCGAAAACTGATGAAAAGAATGTTAATAGATTAGTTAGGCAAGAACGTCCGCTTGTGAAGCCATGCTGGGAATCATTGATCAATCTGTGCTTCTCCAGGTGAATTCGAATAGAGTTTGAAATGATTGCTTCCAGTAATTTGCCTACTATTGATGTTAGACTGATTGGGCGGTAGTTAGAGGATAGTGATCTATCCCCCTTCTTGAAGATCGGTATAACATTCGCTATCCTCCAGGATTCTGGTACTACACCTGTTTTTAAGGACATGTTAAACAACTTTGCTAAGGGCATACTAAGCTCTTCCTTACATTCCTTTAATACTCTGGCAAATATCTCATCGGGACCAGGTAACTTATTAGGCTTTAGTTTGTCTATTTGCTTACTAACATCGTTACTAGTCACTACTATCTCACATAATTTGTTTTCTTCACTATCTCTGAATAGAGTCTGTGCCTCGGGTATCATGTTTAAATTTTCGGTGGTGAAAACTGTTGAAAAATATTTATTCAAATTATTGCTCATTTCTCCGTCGTTATCAGTGAGCTCGCCGGAGTCTGACCGTATTGGTCCAATCTTTTCTCGTGTTTTAGTTTGATACATTTGATAGAATCCTTTGGGGTTTGTCTTTGCCTCCCTTGCTATCCTTACCTCATTATTCCTCTTTGCTTTCCTTATCTCGGTTTTAACCCTACTCGCCAATACCCTATAATAGTCCCGGAGGTGAATTTCGCCACGATTTATCCTTCTACCTATAGCCTTCCTTTGGCCAATGATGTTCTTTAAATAATTATTTATCCATTTAGGGTCATTGTTGCTTGATCTGAGTTTTTTGTATGGTATGTTCTGCCTTTGTGTATTAAGTAACTCACTATTTAAATTGTCGTGGAACTCGGCAATCTCAGATCTCGTTATCAGGTCGGTGTCATCTGTCAGGTTCACGGCCAAGCGCGACACCCCCTCTCTCAGCTGCCTCTTTAAACTGTCAAAGTTTGCCCTTTTGAAATCTGGTACTTTAGTGGAATTTTCCTTATGTCTGCCCTGAAAATATAACTGGAATCGAATTTCTTTGTGATCGCTGTTTGCAAGTTCGTTCCCTACCTCGACATTGCTAATGAGGTTTTCTCTGTTTGACAAAACTAAATCCAATATATTATTACCCCGTGTGGGTTCGGTTATATGTTGACTTAGGAAACAGTCCTGGATCGTCTCGAGAAAATCCTCTGATTCTGAGTTACCCGTAAGGTCGGTCCAAACTATTTGGCCAAGGTTAAAGTCGCCTACTATACAGACTTTGTTGTGTATGGAAGCCCTGCGCATTTCATCCCAGATAAGTCGCTCATTGATGCTATCAAGATTGGGGGTCTATATATTACTCCTGTGATTAATTTTTCCGGACCGTCGCTTAATTCTATCCAAATTGTTTCTGTATTCCTCTCAGTTTATATTTCCTTATTTATTTCACACTTCAGATTATCCCTAACATAGATTGCTACTCCGCCTCCTTTCCTGGTCTGCCTATCGGTATGGAACAGTTTGTAATCCGCATTTTGGTATTCGACTGGTAATTCACGTGTGTCTAGGTTGATCCATGTTTCAGTGAATGCAATTATATCGATTTCTTCGGTACATACCAAGGCCTTAATATCATCCATTTTGTTTCTCATACTTCTACTGTTCGCGTAATATACATTTAAGTTAGTCGTGTTTTGAGTCCTCCCCTTCCCGCGTTTAGTTTTAAACTCCCTGTCTAATTTAGTTTTGTCATCATTCCTAACACTATTTCCCTGTAATCTTTCGCCTTGTTTACCCGCTCCCACTGCAGTCTCCTCCACCCCCGTGCCCCTATGTTCTCTTAGCAGTTTAAAGACTTCGATATCTTTTGAACTGTCCCCTCTAGAGCCCCAGCCAGGGTTGCTACTCCATCCCTAGACAGGTGCACCCCATCCCTAGCATAAAGGTCCCTTCTGCCATAGAAGTTGTCCCAGTTGTCAATGAATGGGACTGATATTGACTTGCAATATCTGTCAAGACGGTCGTTAACACCAACTGCCCTTGACAACCATTCACTGCCAACTCTCCTTCTAGGCAGGACACCGCATATGATAGGGATCCCTCCCTTAGTCCTAATACGATCTATGGCTGCCTTGAACTTATCGAGAAGCTCCTCGCTCCTACACCGGCCAATATCATTGCCTCCTGCACTGAGGCAGATAATGGGTTTGTTTCCATTACCAGACAAGATATTGTCCATCCTGTCAACTATATCCCCCACCCCAGCTCCTGGCAAACACACCCTCATCCTATTTTTGTTTTTACCACAAAAGGCCCTGTCCATGTACCTTACCTGTGAGTCACCAACAATTAAAGTTTTTATACCTTCCTTGTCATCCCTGCCCCTGACTGTACTAACGTCCATTTCGTCTATCAAGGGACTGAACGGGTTGGTACACTTAGCTGTTGTTATCGTTGTTGTCGTATCCTTCGTGTGCTTCTTTACCACCAGCTTGGTGCCCTGTGTCACCAATATACACACTGTTGCCCTGTGTCACCAATATACACACTGTTGCCATGTGTCATCAATATACACACTGCTGCCCTGTGTCACCAATATACACACTGCTGCCCTACGTCACCAATAGACACACTGCTACCATGTGTCACCAATATACACACTGCTGCCCTGTGTCACCAATATACCCACTGCTGCCCTGTGTCACCAATATACACACTGCTGCCCTGTGTCACCAATATACACACTGCTGCCCTGTGTCACCAATATACACACTGCTCACATGTGTAACCAATATACACACTGCTGCCATGTGTCACCAATATACACACTGTTGCCATGTGTCACCAATATACTCAATGTTGCCCTGTGCCACCAATATACACACTGCTGCCATGTGTCGCCAATATACACACTGCTGCCCTGTGTCACCAATATACACACTGCTGACATGTGTCACCAATATACACACTGTTGCCATGTGTCTACAATATATACACTGCAGCCATGTGTCACCAATATACACACTGTTGCCATGTGTCACCAATATACATACTGCTGCCATGTATCGCCAATATACACACTGATGCCATGTGTCACCAATATACACACTGCTGCCCTGTGTCACCAATATACACACTGTTGCCCAGTGTCACCAATATACACACTGTTGCCATGTGTCATCAATATACACACTGCTGCCATGTGTCACCAATATACATACTGCTGCCATGTATCGCCAATATACACACTGCTGCCATGTGTCACCAATATACACACTGCTGCCCTGTGTCACCAATATACACACTGTTGCCCTGTGTCACCATTATACACACTGTTGCCATGTGTCACCAATATACACAATGCAACCATGTGTCACCAATATACACACTGTTGCCCTGTGTCATCAATATAAACACTGCTGCCATGTGTCACCAATATACATACTGCTGCCATGTATCGCCAATATACAGAGTGCTGCCATGTGTCACCAATATACACAATGCAACCATGTGTCACCAATATACACACTGTTGCCCTGTGTCACCAATAAACATACTGTTGCCATGTGTCACCAATATACACACCGCTGCCCTGTGTCACCAATATACACACGGTTGCCATGTGTCACCAATAAACACACTGCTGCCATGAGTCACCAATATACACACTGCTGCCATGTGTCACCAATATACACACTGCAGCCATGTGTCACCAATATACGCACTGGTACCATGTGTAACCAATATACACACTGCTGCCATGTGTCAAAAATAATCACATTGCAGCCATGTGCCACCAATATACACACTGCTGTCATGTGTCACAATATACACACTGCTGCCATGTGTCACAATATACACGCTGCTGCCATGTGTCACCAATATACACACTGTTGCCCTCTGACACCACTGTACACACAGCCCTGTGTCACCAATACACACACTGCTGCCATGTGTCACCAATATACACACTGTTGCCATGTGTCACCAATATACACATTGCTGCCATGTGCACCAATATACACACTGCTGCCATGTGTCGCCAATATACACACTGCTGCCATGTGTCACGAATATACACACTGCTGTCATATAAAGCCATTACAAGCACTGCTGCCATGTGTCACCAATATACAAACTGCTGCCGTTGTGTCACCAATAAACACACTGTTGCCATGTGTCACCAATATACACACTGCTGCCCTGTGTCACCAATATACACACTGTTGCCCTGTATCACCAATATACACACGGTTGCCATGTGTCACCAATAAACACATTGCTGCCATGTGTCACCAATATACACACTGCTGCCATGTGTCACCAATATACACACTGCAACCATGTGTCACCAATATACGCACTGGTGCCATGTGTCACCAATATACACACTGCTGCAATGTGTCACCAATATACACACTGCTGCCATGTGTCACCAATATACGCACTGGTACCATGTGTAACCAATATACACGCTGTTCCCTTGTGCCACCAATATACACACTGCTGCCATGTGTCACCAATATACGCACTGCTGCCATTTGTCACCAATATACACACTGCTGCCATGTGTCACCAATATACACACTGCAACCATGTGTCACCAATATACACGCTGTTCCCCTGTGCCACCAATATACACACTACTGCCATGTGTCACCAATATACACACTGCAACCATGTGTCACCAATATACACGCTGTTCCCCTGTGCCACCAATATACACATTGCTGCCATGTGTCACCAATATACGCACTGCTGCCATTTGTCACCAATATACACACTGCTGCCATATGTCACCAATAAACACTCTGTTGCCATGTGTCACCAATATACACACTGTTGCCCTCTGTCACCAATATACACACTGCAACCATGTGTCACCAATATACACACTGTTCCCCTGTGCCACCAATATACACACTGTTCCCCTATGCCACCAATATACACACTGCAACCATGTGTCACCAATATACACACTGCAACCATGTGTCACCAATATACGCACTGCTGCACTGTGTCACCAATATACACACTTCTGCCATGTGTCACCAATATACACACTGTTGCCATGTGTCACCAATATACACATTCCTGCCATGTGCACCATATACACACTGCTGCCATGTGTCGCCAATATAAGCACTGCTGCCATGTGTCACCAATATACACATTTGTAACCCTGTGTCACCAATATACAAACTGCTGCCTTGTGTCACCAATATATACACTGCTGCCAGGTGTCACCAATATACAAATTGTTGCCCTGTGTCACCAATTTACATAATGGTGTCATGTGTCACCAAAATTCACACTGTTGCCATGTGTCACTAATATACACACTGCTGCCATGTGTTACCAGTATACACAATGTTGTCATGTGTCACCAATATACACATTGCTGCCATGTGCACCAATATACACACTGCTGCCATGTATCGCCAATATAAGCACTGCTGCCATGTGTCACCAATATACACATTTGTTACCCTGTGTCACCAATATACAAACTGCTGCCTTGTGTCACCAATATATACACTGCTGCCATGTGTCACCAATATACACACTGCTGCCATGTGTCGCCAATATAAGCACTGCTGCCAGGTGTCACCAATATACAAATTGTTGCCCTGTGTCAACAATATACACACTGCTGCCATGTGTAACCAATATACACACTGCTGCCATGTGTCACCAATATAAGCACTGCTGCCAGGTGTCACCAATATACAAATTGTTGCCCTGTGTCACCAATATACACACTGCTGCCACGTGCCACCAATATACACACTGCTGCCATGTGTCACCAATATACACGCTGCTGCCATGTGTCACCAATATACACACTGTTGCCATGTGTCGCAAATATACACACTGCTGCCCTGGGTCACCAATATACACACTGCTGCCATGTGTCACCAATAAACACACTGCTGCCACATGTCACCAGTAAACACACTGCTGCCCTGTGTCGCCAATGTACACACTGCTGCCATGTGTCACCAATATAAGCACTGCTGCCATGTGTCACCAATATAAACACTGTTGCCCTGTGTCACCAATATACACATTTGTTGCCCTGTGTCACCAATATACACACTGCTGCCCTGTGTCACCAATATACGCACTGCTGCCATGTGTCACCAATATAAGCACTGCTGCCATGTGTCACCAATATAAACACTGTTGCCCTGTGTCAACAATATACACATTTGTTGCCCTGTGTCACCAATATACACACTGCTGCCCTGGGTCACCAATATACACACTACTGTCATGTGTCACCAATATACACACTGCTGCCATGTGTCACCAATGTACACACTGCTGCCATGTGTCACCAATAAATACACTGCTGCCATGTGTCGCCAATATAAGCACTGCTGCCATGTGTCACCAATGTACACACTGCTGCCATGTGTCACAAATATACACATTGCTGCCATGTGTTGCCAATAAACACACTGTTGCCATGTGTCACCAATATACACACTGCTGCCACATGTCACCAGTAAACACACTGCTGCCATGTGTCACCAATGTACACACTGCTGCCATGTGTCACCAATAAACACACTGCTGCCCTGTGTCACCAGTAAACACACTGCTGCCATGTGTCACCAATATACACACTGCTGCCCTGTGTCACCAATAAACACACTGCTGCCCTGTGTCGCCAATGTACACACTGCTGCCCTGTGTCACCAATAAACACACTGCTGCCCTGTGTCACCAATAAACACACTGCTGCCATGTGTCACCAATATACACACTGCTGCCATGTGTCACCAATATACACACTGCTGCCATGTGTCACCAATATACACACTACTGCCCTGTGTCACCAATATACACACTGCTGCCCTGTGTCACCAATATACACACTGCTGCCCTGTGTCACAAATATACACACTGCTGCCATGTGTCACCAATGTACACACTGCTACCATGTGTCACCAATAAATACACTGCTGACATGTGTCGCCAATATAAGCACTGCTGCCATGTGTCACCAATAAACACACTGCTGCCATGTGTCACCAAAATACACATTGCTGCCATGTGTTGCCAATAAACACACTGTTGCCATGTGTCACAAACATACACACTGCTGCCATGTGTCACCAATATACACACTGCTGCCCTGTGTCACCAATATACACACTGCTGCCATGTGTCACCAATATACACACTGCTGCCCTGTGTCACCAATATACACACTGCTGCCCTGTGTCACCAATAAACACACTGCTGCCATGTGTCACCAATATACACACTGCTGCCATGTGTCACCAATATACACACTGCTGCCCTGTGTCACCAATAAACACACTGCTGCCATGTGTCACCAATATACACACTGCTGCCCTGTGTCACCAATATACACACTGCTGCCATGTGTCACCAATATACACACTGCTGCCCTGTGTCACCAATAAACACACTGCTGCCCTGTGTCACCAATAAACACACTGCTGCCATGTGTCGCCAATATAAGCACTGCTGCCATGTGTCATCAATATACACACTGCTGCCATGTGTCACCAATATACACACTGCTGCCCTGTGTCACCAATAAACACACTGCTACCATGTGTCGCCAATGTACACACTGCTGCCCTGTGTCGCCAATGTACACACTGCTGCCATGTGTCACCAATATAAGCACTGCTGCCATGTGTCACCAATATACACACTGTTGCCCTGTGTGACCAATATACACAATGCTGCCATGTGTCACCAATATACACACTGCTGCCCTGTGTCACCAATATACACACTGCTGCCCTGTGTCACCAATATACACACTACTGTCATGTCTCACCAATATACACACTGCTGCCATGTGTCACCAATGTAAACACTGCTGCCATGTGTCACCAATATACACATTGCTGCCATGTGTTTCCAATATACACACTTTTGCCCTGTGTCACCAATATACACAATGTTGCCCTGTGTCACCAATATACACAATGCTGCCATGTGTCACCACTATACACATTATTGCCATATGTCACCAATATACACACTGCTACCAAGTGTCACCAATATATACACTGTTGCCATGTGTCACTAATATACACACTGCTGCCATGTGTCACCAATATACACACTGCTGCCCTGTGTCACCAATATACACACAGCTGTCATATGTCACCAATATACACACTGCTGCCCTGTGTCACCAATATACACACTGCTGCCTTGTGTCACCAATAAGCATACTGCTGCCATGTGTCGCCAATATACACACTGCTGCCATGTGTCGCCAATATAAGCACTGCTGCCATGTGTCGCCAATATAAGCACTGCTGCCATGTGCCACTAATATACACACTGTTGCCATGTGCCACTAATATACCCACTGCTGCCATGTGTCACCAATATACACACGGCTGCCATGTGTCGCCAATATAAGCACTGCTGCCATGTGTCACCAATAAGCATACTACTGCCATGTGTCACCAATATACATACTGTTGCATGTGTCACCAATATACACACTGCTGCCATGTATCATTAATATACACACTGCTGCCATGTGTCATCAATATACACACTGCTGCCATGTGTCGCCAATATAAGCACTGCTGCCATGTGTCACCAATATACGCACTGCTGCCATGTGTCACCAATATAAACACTGTTGCCCTGTGTCACCAATATACACATTTGTTGCCCTGTGTCACCAATATACACACTGCTGCCCTGTGTCACCAATATACGCACTGCTACCATGTGTCACCAACATAAGCACTGCTGCCATGTGTCACCAATATAAACACTGTTGCCCTGTGTCAACAATATACACATTTGTTGCCCTGTGTCACCAATATACACACTGCTGCCCTGGGTCACCAATATACACACTACTGTCATGTGTCACCAATATTCACACTGCTGCCATGTGTCACCAATGTACACACTGCTGCCATGTGTCACCAATATACACACTGCTGCCCTGTGTCACCAATATACACACTGCTGCCCTGTGTCACCAATATACACACTGCTGCCCTGTGTCACAAATATACACACTGCTGCCATGTGTCACCAATGTACACACTGCTACCATGTGTCACCAATAAATACACTGCTGACATGTGTCGCCAATATAAGCACTGCTGCCATGTGTCACCAATAAACACACTGCTGCCATGTGTCACCAAAATACACATTGCTGCCATGTGTTGCCAATAAACACCCTGTTGCCATGTGTCACCAATATACACACTGCTGCCATGTGTCACCAATATTCACACTGCTGCCCTGTGTCACCAATATACACACTGCTGCCATGTGTCACCAATATACACACTGCTGCCCTGTGTCACCAATATACACACTGCTGCCCTGTGTCACCAATAAACACACTGCTGCCATGTGTCACCAATATACACACTGCTGCCATGTGTCACCAATATACACACTGCTGCCCTGTGTCACCAATAAACACACTGCTGCCATGTGTCACCAATATACACACTGCTGCCCTGTGTCACCAATATACACACTGCTGCCATGTGTCACCAATAAACACACTGCTGCCCTGTGTCACCAATAAACACACTGCTGCCCTGTGTCACCAATAAACACACTGCTGCCATGTGTCGCCAATATAAGCACTGCTGCCATGTGTCATCAATATACACACTGCTGCCATGTGTCACCAATATACACACTGCTGCCCTGTGTCACCAATAAACACACTGCTACCATGTGTCGCCAATGTACACATTGCTGCCCTGTGTCGCCAATGTACATACTGCTGCCATGTGTCACCAATATAAGCACTGCTGCCATGTGTCACCAATATACACACTGTTGCCCTGTGTGACCAATATACACAATGCTGCCATGTGTCACCAATATACACACTGCTGCCCTGTGTCACCAATATACACACTGCTGCCCTGTGTCACCAATATACACACTACTGTCATGTGTCACCAATATACACACTGCTGCCATGTGTCACCAATGTAAACACTGCTGCCATGTGTCACCAATATACACATTGCTGCCATGTGTTACCAATATACACACTTTTGCCCTGTGTCACCAATATACACAATGTTGCCCTGTGTCACCAATATACACAATGCTGCCATGTGTCACCACTATACACATTATTGCCATATGTCACCAATATACACACTGCTACCAAGTGTCACCAATATATACACTGTTGCCATGTGTCACTAATATACACACTGCTGCCCTGTGTCACCAATATACACACAGCTGTCATATGTCACCAATATACACACTGCTGCCCTGTGTCACCATTATACACACTGCTGCCTTGTGTCACCAATAAGCATACTGCTGCCATGTGTCGCCAATATACACACTGCTGCCATGTGTCGCCAATATAAGCACTGCTGCCATGTGTCGCCAATATAAGCACTGCTGCCATGTGCCACTAATATACACACTGTTGCCATGTGCCACTAATATACACACTGCTGCCATGTGTCACCAATATACACACGGCTGCCATGTGTCGCCAATATAAGCACTGCTGCCATGTGTCACCAATAAGCATACTACTGCCATGTGTCACCAATATACATACTGTTGCATGTGTCACCAATATACACACTGCTGCCATGTATCACTAATATACACACTGCTGCCATGTGTCATCAATATGCACACTGCTGCCATGTGTCGCCAATATAAGCACTGCTGCCATGTGTCGCCAATATAAGCACTGCTGCCATGTATCACCAATATACACACTGCTGCCATGTGTCACCAATAAGCATACTGCTGCCATGTGTCGCCAATATACACACTGCTGCCATGTGTCACTAATATACACACTGCTGCCATGTGTCGCCAATATAAGCACTGCTGCCATGTATCACCAATATACACACGGCTGCCATGTGTCACCAATAAGCATACTGCTGCCATGTGTCGCCAATATGCACACTGCTGCCATGTGTCGCCAATATACACACTGCTGCCCTGTGTCACCAATATACACACTGCTGCCATGTGTCGTTATACTCACTCTTCCTCCTGACCCAGTAATTAGTTTCCGACTTTTATCATATTCAAGGCCCTGACAAAACTGGAAATGCTAGTTGGCCGTGTTTGTGTTTGTGTGTGTGTGTGTGTGTATGTGTGCGCTTGTCCGCACACAGGATGGTGAAATGCGTCTTGTGTGGCATCATTATGTTAGTGTTAAGGAACAGGCTCTGCTTGCTCCCTCTCGCTTTCAGCCCTTGTGGCGAACAGGGCAGTAACTTGCATAAGTCTTCCCCTGCCAGTACACAACCTCTTCACCATCAAGACTCCTCGTGGCAACACACGGTTACTGGGATGCCTCGTGAGTAGTGGCTAGACCAGCAGGAGATCTCGGAGTAGCGGTAGGCCCCAGAGATAGGCGCATAGGCCCAATGGTATGTGGACATGTACTGGCGCCTATCAACCATTACACCGCTGCCTTGCTGATTTAGCCTTGTAGGTATAAGGCTAAGGGAGTAAAGCCCGAGGAAAAAATCTGCTGTGGAACAACGAATCAGGCAGACATGCTTACAGAGCTCCAGCAAGATCCCAACGGTGGTGTAGGCAGAAGAGGTAACCACTATTGGAACCCCAAAACTACACCGGTTGACGAAGGCAATGCATGATGGATAGGCTACTAAGGCAAAATCCAACAAACTGGGCTATCGGCAGTCCATTGCAAGTCTCTGTCTCCACAGTCATTGCAACACTTGCACCACTGGATCAGGAAAACGGAGAGCCAAGATGTGTGGTTGCAGCCTGCGCTCCTGCCTCACCATATAAATTAACTCACGCACAGCCATCATCCAACTCATCATACCTTTCATCATAATCAAAAGCCTTATACCCTCTAAAAGTCCTATGGCGAAGAACGAGTGGCAACAGGGACAGGCAGAGATGACTGCCGGGTGTCTCTAGTCACATCTCTATACATGGGCCGCACAGAAAAGACGGTCGTTTATGCACTGGGGACTAAGCAGCAGTGCAATCCGGTCCTGTCTGTGCGACTAAAGAGCCCTTTCGAGGAGCCACTCTGCTCAACCCCACACGGAGAGGGGGCGAGAAAAGGTGCTCTAAACATAGCCTGCCTAAAGGACCAACCTGATTGGGCAACCGCACTCAGTAAGGTCATCCTTTTGAGGTCGAAAACACAATCAAAATCACAGATCCAAACAAAAGCAAACCATACAACCTCTGGCTGTTGCATGGAATATGAGGACCCTTCTGGTTACTGGCCCAAATGAGCGTCCTGAAAAAAGAATAGCCTTTGTGGCAAAAGAGCGTGCTAGGTATAACGTCGACATAGCAGTCATTAGTGAGTCTCGGCTCCCAGCCGAGTTTCAACTCACAGAACGGGGTTCTGGCTGTACCTTCTTCTGGAAAGGTAAGCCTGATGCAGAGAGAAACAGCATTTATGGAGTTGGCTTTGTCATCCGCCAACGCATCCTACACAGTCTAACTAAAATGCCTATTGTGATCAACGATCGCCTTATGACTCTACGAGTCCCACTGAATAATTCACTTTACGCCTCTTTCATCAGTGCATGCGCCCCAAAACTGGATGCAGAAGATGACATCAAGGAGGACTTTTACCCCAATCTCGAGAGAGTGCTAACCTCTATCCCCAGAGGAAATACGGTTGAGTTCCTTGGTGACTTCAATGCCAGATCTGCCAGAGATGTTGACGTTTGGCAGGGAACCATAAGTAGAAATGGATATATATATATATATATATATATATATATATATATATATATATATATATATATATATATATATATATATATATATATATATAAGAAGATTTGTAACCAGGTGAGATGGTTTGGTCAGTTTACCCTCTGACCTGACGACCAACTGCAGAGGTGCTTTTTGAAGATTAGTAGGGTCATTACCTAATACCTGACCATTGTGGACTTGATCTCACCCTCCTCTGTATATATATACAGTACCTTGTTTTGTACTTCTCCTTAGTCTGTACTCACCCCTGAAGATGTGAATTACACGAAAGCGCTTGGGAACTTCGTGTTTTCTTCTTTCCTTGTGGTTATCAGCATATACCTGGATCACGCGCACCCACAGTGATTTGCTTGCATATATATATATATATATATATATAAATTGGTTAGTCATTGGTTAGCCATTATCCTCAAGTATTACTCAAACATAATTCCATCTTCACTAATGACGCTTGAAGTATGTCTAACAACTATTACGTGCGTCGATCTCAGCTGATCTCTCCTTGTCTTGTGATTGGTTGATGATTTTGTTAACTGAGCGATGATTGACCAACTAGCTCATACACTGCCATCTACCTTCGGACAAGAGAACTGAATTTACAGTGCAAATACTAGAGTTACAGAAAGCTTACGGGCCAGTAATTAAATTTTGAGTATGAGAAATTTAAGGGACTGTAAAGAGTCTGTAAGTTAGGATACTGTATCTCTGCTACTGTGAGTAACTGATTAGGCGTTTTGAGTATGCTGCCCCTGGTCTGTAAATTTTTGTGTTTCACATGCTTTATTTTTAACCAGTCGTTCCTTAGACTGCACACACACACACACACACACACTGAAAGTTGAATGGGCAAACTTATACGAGACGCAATGATACGGGTAACCTCTTCCTATACTTGGTAAGGAAGGATCTTGACAGGTGAAAGCTGGCATTTGCCCACAAAAAATAAATATTACCTCAGTGTGAAAGGAGTGATGTGGGTGTTGGTAAGTGAGGGTGGTGGAGAGTGGATATATGTGGTGGTAGTGGGTGGTGATGGTGGTGGTCGATGGTGTGTGGTCGGTGGGTGGTGGTGGTGTGGAGGGTGTTCGTCTGTGGTAGTGGGGTGTTCGTTTGTGGTAGTGGGTGGTGGTGGGTGGCTGGTGGTGGTAGGTGGGTGGCTTTTGTTGTTGGTGGTGTTGGTGGGTGGCTAGTGGTGGTGGGTGGCTGATGGTTGTGGGTGGCTGGTGGTGGTGGTGGGTGCGTGGTAGAGGTTGTGGGTGGTGAGTAATTGATTTTGCCACTTACAGCGGCTAGTTTATTGTACACCCCGTGCTCATCTGTGAGCTGTAGCGCAAAAGGATAACAGAGTAGAGTTCACAAAGTGTTAGTATAACTACCACCCCGTGATCATGATATTATGGTATTGAATGTTACAGAGTATTTCAAATAAATTTTTTCGTTAGTTCTGTACATAAAGGGTAACTTATTCGTAGCTGCGTGAGTACAGGAGTGTGAGACAGTATGTCTAGCCGGTAACTGTGTTATGCATATTTGCGTGAGAGGTATTCAAGCACATTCTGTGTTTGGTTCTATACATGGGAACTGATAGAGCTACTAAGTGCAAAAACGTGGATACAATCTTAATATGTCGGCTATCTTACCATTAGAGATGAAGTGTTGTGCCATTTCACACACAGTGTGCTTGAACCTGCCCCTAAAAGGTTCTATCTTCACACAGTCGAGGACGCAGTGCTCGAGTGTGTGGCCATATGTCTGGCCACACACTTTACATTTAGTCTTGTTTTCATCTGCTTGAGGAACATACTGCCAGAGGTACTTATATCCTAACCTTAGACTAGCTGTTACAACATCTTGTATACTAGTGATCTTGTTGCTTGCTCCATATGCAAGTTTCACTTGATACATCTCATCATAGTAAACAATGAATCGACTAGCGCCTGTTTGCACTTGTCTGCTTGCGACAAATTCATCAATACGTTTCTTCTTAATTACAGGTTTCAGTGTGCTTTTTGACAGACCCAGATTGTAAGCAACATTGTCTTTGTTAGACGCGATTTTGGCGAGGGCATCAACTCTGTCACCTTCTTTGAAGCCTATGTGACATAGCATCCACAATAGTTTGATCTTGACACCCCTGTCAACAAGGTACGCATGCGAGTATTTGTTTCTGGTTTTAGAGACAAGCGCATGACAACTTGAATTGTGGGTGTCAAGGGCAAGTAGTGAGGATAGAGAGTCAGTGATGATGAGACTGTCACTGACTGCGGTTTCAATAAATTTGATAGCTGTGAGTATGGCAACTAATTCATTTTGTAGAGTGGATGCCAACCCTCCCACAGGCGGTGTTAAGAGAGCCATCAGTGTAGATGGTCTGTGTAATCGCCAATTAAGACGATTGTGGGCTTGCAGGATAATGAGACCTGTAACGATGGACGCGAACAGTATAAGATAATTATTCTCGTATACGCTATTTATTTGATACACCACAATCACGCTTACGTGGTACGGGTCTAATGCCAGCAGAGGGTGGAGGTGTTCACAGTATGGCTCTAAGAGGTGGTCTTAGTAAGAACATAAGAATGGAGGAAACTGCAGCGGGCCTATTGGCCCATACTGGGCAGTCCCGTTTACACCCAAAGTACATACTGTATAAGGCCAGCCAGACACCCCCACCTGCAGAATTGTCTACTTCAGCAAAAACCAGGACCGCTCTGCTGTAAATATCTCCTTAGCTCCCTTCACTTGTGTTCTGACCTCACTAGGGGAAAGGTCACGGCAGGGTTAGCTCCGGAGGGATAATTATCAGATATGGCCAGAGCAAGGTGCGGTCCTGGGTATGAGAGTTTGTTGACCAAACTGGAGTGGTCCACTGAAGAATTGGCGAAGGCCAAGTTAGAAATTGAGAGGGCCACGTTGGAGAACTTGAAATTAAGGGAAGAGCTGGCGATGTTAAAAGGAGAGGCTGGACGAGTAAAGCCAGTGGCTGACGAAAAATCAAGCGAGTGGAAAATTGTGAGTAGTGGGAAGACAAAGCTTTTGGTGAAGAAGCACACCAAGGATACGACAACAACGACAACAACAGCTAAGTGTACCAACCCGTTCAGTCCCTTGATAGACGAATTGGACGTTAGTACAGTCAGGGACAGGGATGACAAGGAAGGTATAAAAACTTTAATTGTTGGTGACTCACAGGTAAGGTACATGGACAGGGCCTTTTGTGGTAAAAACAAAAATAGGATGAGGGTGTGTTTGCCAGGAACTGGGGTGGGGGATATAATTGACAGGATGGACAATATCTTGTCTGGTAATGGGAACAAACCCATTATCTGCCTCAGTGCAGGAGGCAATGATATTGGCCGGTGTAGGAGCGAGGAGCTTCTTGATAAGTTCAAGGCAGCCATAGATCGTATTAGGACTAAGGGAGGGATCCCTATCATATGCGGTGTCCTGCCTAGAAGGAGAGTTGGCAGTGAATGGTTGTCAAGGGCAGTTGGTGTTAACGACCGTCTTGACAGATATTGCAAGTCAATATCAGTCCCATTCATTGACAACTGGGACAACTCCTATGGCAGAAGGGACCTTTATGCTAGGGATGGGGTGCACCTGTCTAGGGATGGAGGAGCAACCCTGGCTGGGGCTCTAGAGGGGGCAGTTCAAAAGATATCGAAGTCTTTAAACTGCTAAGAGAACATAGGGGCACGGGGGTGGAGGAGACTGCAGTGGGAGCGGGTAAACAAGGCGAAAGATTACAGGGAAATAGTGCTAGGAATGATGACATAACTAAATTAGACAGGGAGTTTAAAACTAAACGCGGTAAGGGAAGGACTCAGAACACGACTAACTTAAATGTATATTACGCGAACAGTAGAAGTATGAGAAACAAAATGGATGATATTAGGGCCTTGGTATGTACCGAAGAAATCGATATAATTGCATTCACTGAAACATGGATCAACCTAGACACACGTGAATTACCAGTCGAATACCAAATTGCGGGTTACAAACTGTTCCATACCGATAGGCAGACCAGGAAAGGAGGCGGAGTAGCAATCTATGTTAGGGATAATCTGAAGTGTGAAATAAATAAGGAAATAAAAACTGAGAGGAATACAGAAACAATTTGGATAGAATTAAGCGACGGTCGGGAAAAATTAATCACAGGAGTAATATATAGACCCCCCAATCTTGACAGCGTCAATGAGCGACTTATCTGGGATGAAATGCACAGGGCTTCCATACACAACAAAGTCTGTATAGTAGGCGACTTTAACCTTGGCCAAATAGATTGGACCGATCTTACGGGTAACTCAGAATCAGAGAATTTTCTCGAGACGATCCAGGACTGTTTCCTAAGTCAACATATAACCGAACCCACACGGTGTAATAATATATTGGATTTAGTTTTGTCAAACAGAGAAAACCTCATTAGCAATGTCGAGGTAGGGAACGAACTTGCAAACAGCGATCACAAAGAAATTCGATTCCAGTTAGATTTTCAGGGCAGACGTAAGGAAAATTCCACTGAAGTACCAGATTTCAGAAGGGCAAACTTTGACAGTTTAAAGAGGCAGCTGAGAGAGGGGGTGTCGCACTTGGCCGTGAACCTGACAGATGACACCGACCTGATAACGAGATCTGAGATTGCCGAGTTCCACGACAATTTAAATAGTGAGTTACTTAATGCACAAAGGCAGAACATACCATACAAAAAACTCAGATCAAACAACAATGACCCTAAATGGATAAATAATTATTTAAAGAACATCATTGGCCAAAGGAAGGCTATAGGTAGAAGGATAAATCGTGGCGAAATTCACCTCCGGGGCTATTATAGGGCATTGGCGAGTAGGGTTAAAACCGAGATAAGGAAAGCAAAGAGGAATAATGAGGTAAGGATAGCAAGGGAGGCAAAGATAAACCCCAAAGGATTCTACCAAATGTACCAAACTAAAACACGAGAAAAGATTGGACCAATACGGTCAGACTCCGGCGAGCTCACTGATAACGACGGAGAAATGAGCAATAATTTGAATAAATATTTTTCAACAGTTTTCACCACCGAAAATTTAAACATGATACCCGAGGCACCGACTCTATTCAGAGATAGTGAAGAAAACAAATTAAGTGAGATAGTAGTGACTAGTAACGATGTTAGTAAGCAAATAGACAAACTAAAGCCTAATAAGTCACCTGGTCCCGATGAGATATTTGCCAGAGTATTAAAGGAATGTAAGGAAGAGCTTAGTATGCCCTTAGCAAAGTTGTTTAACATGTCCTTAAAAACAGGTGTAGTACCAGAATCCTGGAGGATAGCGAATGTAATACCGATCTTCAAGAAGGGGGATAGATCACTATCCTCTAACTACCGCCCAATCAGTCTAACATCAATAGTAGGCAAATTACTGGAAGCAATCATTTCAAACTCTATTCGAAATCACCTGGAGAAGCACAGATTGATCAATGATTCCCAGCATGGCTTCACAAGCGGACGTTCTTGCCTAACTAATCTATTAACATTCTTTTCATCAGTTTTCGAATCAGTGGACGAGGGGCACAATTATGATGTGGTATATCTCGACTTTAGCAAAGCCTTCGACAGAGTACCCCACGAAAGACTAATTAGAAAGCTAGAAGCTCATGGCATCAAAGGTGACATCCTTAAATGGATTAGGGCGTGGTTACAGGACAGGAAACAGAGAGTGAGCATTAACGGCACTAAGTCCCATTGGAGCAACGTCACAAGTGGAGTTCCCCAAGGCTCAGTACTTGGACCATTATTGTTTATTATATACATAAACGACATAGATATCGGCATAGACAGCAACATAAGTAAATTTGCTGATGATACTAAAATAGGACGTGTTATCAAATCTGACGAGGACTCGGCAAAACTACAGGAGGATCTAAACAAATTTTTCGAATGGCCTGAAAACTGGCAGATGAAATTCAACATTGACAAATGTAAAGTACTCAGTATAGGAAATGTAAACAGGGAAACCAGATACCAGATGAACAACGATGCCATAGAGAAATCCGACTGCGAGAGAGCTTTAGGAGTAATGATACGTAGGAACCTTAAGCCAAGTAAACAATGTGTTTTTGCTCGTAACAAGGTTAATAAAGTACTTGGGTTCATACAAAGGAGTGTTAGTTACAAGACTAGCGAGGTCATCCTAAAACTGTATCTTGCTCTTGTGAGACCACACCTGGATTACGCAGTCCAGTTCTGGTCACCGTATTACAGAATGGATATAGAATCCTTGGAAAGAATTCAGAGGAGAATGACAAGACTAATCCCGGGTATCAGGAACCTTGAGTATAGAGACAGGTTAAAGCATCTTAATTTGCACTCCCTTGAGAGACGTAGAGCGAGGGGCGACCTGATAGAGGTGTATAAATGGAAAGCAGGGCTAAACAAAGGGGACATTACAAAGGTACTCAAATTATCCAACCAGGAGCGAACTCGTAACAATGGTTTTAAATTGGACAAATTTAGATTTAGGCGTGAAATAGGTAAACACTGGTTTAGAAACAGAGTAGTGGATGAATGGAACAAGTTACCAAATATCATCATTAACTCGAATACGCTGAATTGCTTCAAACATAGGTTGGGTGCTCATATGAGCAATAGGGGTTGGGTGTAAACGGGACTGCCCAGTATGGGCCAATAGGCCCGCTGCAGTTTCCTCCATTCTTATGTTCTTATGTTCTTATGTTCTCCTACATCTCCAATACTCTCATAACTAAACTATTTCTAACAATTTATTAACACTGTCCACGCGGTTCCCGTGAGCGGTAACAGTCTGTGTGATATTATCATCAGTCTGTAGGTTGTGTATGTATTCAAGAGCTCTCAACTTAGCAGTGTATTGGAAATAAATACTTTGTATAATTAATCTTTTAGGCGGATATGTCGGCAAAGTGATATCGAAGTTAACTGTCCACCAGGGTGGAAGGAAGTGCTGTAGTGTTTCAACTTTGTACAGATGGTCTAGTCCAAACATCTTCATATGTGTAGCTGTATTTTGGATCCATTTAGATTCACCAGTCCCATAGCCTCAGGGCTATCATCAGGATGATTTCAAATATTCTATCTTTGACAGTGGGTATACCTAGTTCTTTCCTCATATAAAGTACTTTAGTGCTCATGGGGCATCCCAGGATAATTCTGAGGGCTTTATTTTGTATTTTTACGAGCTTGTCAATGTCTTTGCCGTCACGAAGAGCCAGGGCTGGTGCGTGGTAATCTATCAGAGATCTTATATAGCATAGGCACATTGTTTTAACAATTCTGATATTAGTACCATAATGTAAGCTGTAACCCGCTACAATTCTAAGAAGTTTTAGTCTGTCAGTACATTGGGGCACTAGCTGTTGTATGGCAGGAAAGGTACAAGGGACAGAATCACTAAGATATTTAAAAGAAGAGACATAGTCAATACTGTTGGTAAAATGTGATATTGCTGGGGTTATCTGGTATTGAATTTAATAATGAATTCATAATAACAATGAACAAAGTGGGACTAAATACTCCACCTTGGGAGACGCCAAGTTGCATATCTTTTACTTCACCTTTGTAACCCTAAAACAGTGCAGCAGCCCTTCTGTTGGTTAGGCAACCACTTATCCAGTGCAACAGCCGACCTCCTATTTTCAATTTGGCTAATTTGTACAATATAAGTTGCCTATTGGCAATATCAAATGCAGCTTTTAGGTCAAGAAGTGTGATGTATCTGTGCTTTTCATCAACATGCACAGTTAGGAATGTGGTGATGCAATTATGTACAGCTTTACCATGAGACAAGTATTCTCTGATTCTATATTAGAGTCTGCCAAGAACCATCCTCTCAAAGGTTTTACACAGGCAGCTGGATAGTGATAGGGACGAAAAGCATCAGGTTGTACTGGTTTCGGTATTGATACAACAATACTGTTGGTTCATAATGTGGGTAGTTAGCCCTCGGCATAACTCATATTGCCTACCCTCCTGACTCTAGCATTGAGTTTTTTTTCTTTCAGTTTGGGGTCATCATAGCACTGCTGTTGCCTTTCCCTATGATGCTGACCACGCCTTCTCTTTTTTTTTTCGTGGAGGCATTGTTGGTGAAGTATGTATATGTGCTATCAATCAGATCATATTGGAGACTTTAGAATCCTTGTATCAGTCATGGATGAAGTCTTTGAAACGGCTTTCATGTTCTTGCTTGCCTGTGAGTCTACGTCTGTTGAGTTTACCGTCATTGGTGTCTAGGTCAACACCATAGTCACCTGGCTGACTCAGTGCCCCAGGAGGGATAAAGAGAGTAGCTTAGTCTCCAGTTAACTCAGACAAGGTGGAGTTAAAGGACTCGAACTATATGCCTGCGTCAGAAGGCTGAGGACTGCTTGGCACTGCTAGGAAGTCAGCAGTGGTTGAGAGGCAGAACCCTCTCACAGGACAAGGCAAACTGACATCTACAGTAATTCAGCGGTCTGAGGGGAGGACGTAACCGTGACACTCGGGAGGGGAGGGAGTGTGAGGGCAAACCCGGTATTTCTTCAGGGGGTGGGGGGGGGGGGGGGGAGCTGGAGTATTCTCAGTCTGTAAACACTTTGATTACACTAGTTCACGCTCAATGGTATCTGTGTTTTTCTGGTTTGATACGGTATCAAGTCAATTTCAGTTTCAAAAGAACTATCCAGCCAGGCACTATATGAGGCTGGGAGTTTGTTTATACAAGCCCTCACCCCATGGCCGGGAGTGACCAATAGGGTAGTACGCCTTGCGGGCACCTACACACACCACAGTGCTCAAACCACACGTTAGTTTACTTGTTATACAGGCAACTATTCTGCTGCTGTTGTCCTATTGATTAAGATAATCCTTCATGTGACTGTGTTAGGAAGGACACCTAATATTCAGTAACACACTGTGTTCTAGGAGTGATCAGCGGAGTTTTCACCGGTCGACTCAGACAGGGGGCAGTGATAAAACTTGACCGTATTTGCTTATGGTCGAGGAGCTTTTACTACAGTACCACGAGCGTGGAAAAGGGGCATAAGTGTATGGGCACTGTGGATGCCAGAAGCTGTCATATTGATCAATAAACTATACTCACTAATGCCACTTTACACACGGTCATAGCTCACTGACAGTGATGTGATGTCACTGAGTATTACACTCTGCTTCACAATGCGCAAAATATAAGTTTGGTTGTCCTGTAGTGTGTGGCACACAGGCAGTCAGAGGTGGTTCGAAGGCGTAACCCTCTTATGATGAGAGGTAAGTTGACCTCTATAGTCCCATATGTAAGAGGGAGGTAGGCGGCGATTCATTGGCATCTCAGTGCCTGACCTCTGACCTCAACCTTGATAGCGGAGGCCCAAGTGCCACCTTCAGTCATGGACCTGCCGCCCAACACACCCTAGCCGCCATCGCCAGGCTAGAACAAACTGATGACATCCGTGTCAACTTTATTTGGATCCCGTCAAATAGAGGAATAACTGCCTGTGACACTGTTGATCGACTTGCCAAAGAAGCGACACAAGAAGAAGATATTGAAGCCACCCTCGCCCTCTCCCTGAATCATCTCAAATCTCGCATACACGCTACACAACGAGAAGCATTCGACGTAAAATGGACACACCTGAAACAACGGGGCAGCGTCACACTATGCCACTATGACTCTGTAACCGGTGACTCCAACCGCCACTACAAAGAGTATCAATCTCTGACTCGATCTCAACAGATTTTATACATGAAACTGCGCCTAGGGTACAGGTACCTATGGGAGTACATTGGCAACCCTGAGCCTCACCGCACTGTTTGTAAACTTTGTGGCCAACCCGACTCTCACACCCTCTCTCACTACATCCTCACTTGCCCTATGACCTCCTCCTACAGGTCCCCAGCCGTTACCAACACCTCTTCCCTCCCTGACCAGATATCCCAACTCCTAGTCACTGGCCTGGCACTTGACATTACTAGGGACCTGCCACTCTTTGCTATAAGCAGATGGAATGTACCGGGAATTACCCCCCCCCCCCCCCCACACACACTCATCATTCTGTCACTTTCTGTAACTTGCTGACAAAAGCCATGACCCTTCAGGCTTCCACGCCCTTAATGCATGAGTCATAAAGGCAAGCATGAACTTAGCATGCTTCCCAGTTGGGCACTGTAAACGCTTCTGCGCTTCACCTTTCACAGGATGTAAGGGGGTGCCCAATAAACTAGCCCCCTCCTGGGCAATCTGTAAAAAAAAAATCCTCAGTCGTGGCGTGACCATATAAGGGGACAGACGTGCCCATAGGTGCTCTTGACTTCCTGGTCGTCCCACAAAGGTCCTCTCAGAATCGACTCCCCTCAGCCGGCAAGTTTTTGCCAGCATTGGGGGGGTCGACGTAAACGCCCCAGAAGAGGTGTCCCCTCTCTCATGGATGCAGACATCCCTGATACGGATGCCATTGCCAATTTGCCTGGTTATACTGAATCCAACACCTTTCAAGAGTCAGACCCCAGTGATTGTGGCAGTAACGGTAATGTTTCTATGGGAAACACTAACCGGAATGGAAACACCAATGCCACGGACCCTATCACCCTGCCCTCTGCCAACCAGCCAAACAAGCTGAATCTGCACTTCCCCAAGGATTCACTGAAAAGCGTCGAGGAACGGTTTAATTGGATGCTGAAGTACTGCAGACAACACGGTCTCAACATTCAATTCCTACAGGTCCCCAGCCGTTACCAACATCTCGTCCCTCCCTGACCAGATATCCCTTCTCCTAGTGACAGGCCTGGAACTTGACATTATTAGGGACCTGCCAAGCTTTTTCATAAACAGATGAAGTATACAGGGAATTTCCCCCCACACACTCATCACTCTGTCACTTTATGCAAATTGCTGACAAAACCCATGACCATTCAGGCTTTTACTCTGTTACGAACCCCGCCATCAATTGTCATGATCTACTTACCCAGCACTACGAACCACGCCATCTATTGTCATGATCTACCTGCCCAGCACTACCAGACAACGCCATCTAAGGACGAAACCCGAGTATGACTAGTCTTAGTCACCACTCCCGGGTTTCCCTTCTCCATATCCTGTTTGTTGCGTCACCTCCTCCATGTCTTCCTCATCAGCTCCAGATCGAGGACAGTTCAGTTCATTCTGAGAAGTGACCACACTAGGATCACCTATCCTGGAAACCTACAGCACAGTGACTACCTACCATCTTCTTCAATACTCAGCCTTACCCGTCAGCCATCTCAGCACTGCACTTGAGTATTTTGTAATCTTATATTGCCTCCCCACGTCCACTTGCTTCCGAATGTTGTATAAATATGTATATACTGTTAAGCCAATGTTGCGTATGTTTTGGTTAAGTATGGTTAAGGGTAATTTATAAGAAGCTGAATATTTTGTTAAGGAATTTATGGTACTGTATTATACACAACAAATACTCTCATCCTTTGTCTACCCTTTTATAGTCCGATTGTCTTTGTTTTTTTATTGTTGTTGCCTGTTGGGATCTGGGTAGACTTTTAACTATATTCTAAATCCCCAACTCGTAACAAATGGCGACCTTGCCAGGATCCAACATTAATGGCCATATTTCTTCCCCCCTTGTTACTCCTTGTTAATTATTCCTCCCAGTCACTTCTGTTCACAATTGCTTTACGGTGGTTTAAAGTTCCTTCATATGTGAGTGCATATATTGGTATTATCGTACAGTAAGAGTGACAGACGTAGGATATTAGGTTCCAAGTGTCATAAGGCTTACCTGTTATTACACGTGGCAGTCGTGTAGTAAGTCTTATCGAGTGTAGGGAAGAATCCGGATCTGTTTAATGCCGTACCCTCGCTCCAGAGTAGGCTGTTCCATAGTCACTAGTTTAGGGTGAAGTGATATCTTGGGACGCCCCTCTCTACCAGGACCCAATAATTATAAAGCCTCAATTATTGTTCTTCTCATTATCTCATTCGGGGTCAATAATAAAGTAACTCAAGGGTTGTTTATCCCGATCTTTATATTAATGCCGTAATACGCCCTTCCTCTTTCAAGTATCTTTCCAAGTCTCTTATCCTTATTTAAGGATCTTATCAGAAGAACAATATTCATAAGTGTAATTTCCCTAGGTATAACTTGGGTAGTTTCCGGGACTTTCTGGTTATCCACTGCGGTGATATTTTCTAGGGTAATCCACTTATCTTATCTTTTGACCATTAGTTAATTTATCTAGTTTTCTTAACAATGGCCACCTCAGGTTTTGATCTCCAGGATTTTATTGAAAATCCTTCCGTAGCTAAATTACCTGTTAATATCCTGAAGAAAGAATGGAAAGAAATAGCCAACTATTACAATATCCCATATTCACAGCAACTGACTAAGGAAATGTTTAAAAATCAGGTAATTGAAATGTTGGTTCAACAAGAAGTTTTAAAAGAATCCGCTGTTGACCGATTAACGCCCATGTCCAAGAAACTTCAACCACTATCCACCACCCCTCCTCACTCAGAAGTTGCCTCAGGTCTGGCTAGCCCTCAAGAAAAAACACAAAGAGTAGACGCCTTAGAACTAGAAAGAGCTAGGTTCGAGTTCCAAATCAAAATGAAAGAACTCGAGTTGGAACAGGCCAAGTTGGAGCAGGAGGAAAAGTTGGAACAGGCCAAGTTGGAGCAGGAGGTTAAACTGAAAGAACTACAGGTGAAAGAGACAGAAGTCTCAACATCGGAGTTTAAATCAAAAGAAGTGGCATTAAAAGAGAAACTAGCTGCTTTTAACCCTGCTAATGCTTCTTCCCTTGTTCCCGGGTTTGATGAATCCGATATGGACGGGTCATTTAGGACTTTTGAGAAAATAGCCGCGAAGAATGAGTGGCCAAAGGACCAGTGGGTGTCAGTGTTAGTTCCTAAATTATGTGGTAAGGCTCGTAGAGTTTATAACTGTTTAGACCAGACTGATGACTATGATAACGTAAAAAAGAATATCCTCACCTCTTATGCTATCACGCCAGATGGATACCGGCAGAAGTTTCGTAAACTAACCAAAACTTTTTCACACACCTTTGTTGAGTTTGCTCAAGAAAAGCTTAGGTTTTTAAAGAAGTGGTTAGAGGCTACAGAGACCTCCACATTTCAGGATTTGTTAAACTTGGTAGTCCTGGAGGAGTGGAAGAGCAAGATACCATTTCACATCTAGAAGCATGTGGAGGATCGTGGAGAGGTTAATTTAGGGCGTGCTGCTGAGCTGGCTGATGCGTACGCCTTGCTGGTGGAGTCACTGGGCAGTAGGGAACGTGGTACCTTCCGGCATGTTAGGTCCTCCTCTGATGATAACCTTGGGGGCGTGAGTGGTAGGTCGAAAGGGCCCACACCTACCCCCCCCCCCCTGATGCAACCAAGTTTTATTGTTCTTACTGTAAAAACCAGGCCATACGATCCAGTCTTGTAAACACCCAAAGTGTCGAACTTCTAAAAGTAATTCCCTGGATCCCAAATTCAAACCAATAGCAACCACCAATGTGGAAAGGCCCCATCAGGATCTCTTCTCTTCATTCACCTATGAGGGATCAATTTCAATCATAGAGGGGTCTCATTCTTTCCCTATTCGTATATTACGTGATACGGGCGCAGCACAATCTATCCTCCTGTTTAACGTCATTCCTGATATATCTACAGCATTTACTAATGAGTGTTCTAATTTCAGATCTCTCATCCCATTCTTCCTATCCCTTAGCTAAAGTGCACCTCCAATGTCCCTTGATTACTGGGGAAGTGCAAATAGCCATTAGGAAAGATCCAATGCCTGTGAGCGGCATTCATTTATTATTGGGTAATGACTTGGTAGGAGATCTAGTGGTTCCCAACATAAAGACAGTCGACTCTCCCTTACCTGTCAACTCCACCACTGACCTTGAAGAAACTATTCCTCACCTTTTCCCATCTTGTGCTGTCACCCGGTCACAGAGTGTGCGAAATGAGCCCTCTTCATCTAAAACCACCTCCAATATCTTCCTACCCACAGAAGATCTGTACACTAAGACCATTAGTAAGGATGAGCTCATTAAAGCCCAACAATCTGATCCATCTTTGAATAAACTTCATCATGCGGCAGTTGAGGGAAAAGATTTTAACACCCTTCCTTGTTTTTATTATCAGGAAGGGGTTTTGATAAGGGCCTATAGACCCCCAGAGCTTACCCATCTAGACACGTGGTCTGAAATACATCAAGTGGTAATTCCCTCCTCAGTCAGACCAGCATTAATTGCCCTTGCCCATGATGGTACTTCAGGACATTTGGGAATCCTGAAAACATATAAAAAGCTCCTCCAACACTGTTACTGGCCTGGACTTAGGAAGGATGTGTCATTGTGTCAAAGTACCTAAAATCTTGTCATATTTGTCAAATGGTAGGAAAACCAAATGAAAGTATACCAGCAGCTCCCATTAAGCCCATCCCAGTATTCTCCACACCATTTGAAAAGATTGTTGTGGATTGTGTGGGCCCATTACCAAAGACTAAGAAGGGAAATCAATTCCTGCTCACAGTTATGGATACCAGTACACGTTATCCTGAGGCTTTTCCCCTTAAAAGCATCACTTCAAAAAATGTAATCAAACCTCTTTTGCACCTTTTCACTTCAGTGGGCATTCCTAAAGAGATTCAATCCGATCAGGGCACCAATTTTACAAGCAATCTTTTCAAACAGGTGATGAAAGACCTCAGTGCGGACCATTGTACATCTTCGGCTTACCACCCACAATCCCAAGGTTGCTTGGAACGGTTCCATCAAACTTTCAAATCAATGCTAAACAACTATATAGTCCATACTCCTGATCCCAGAAAAGATTCACAACTTGTTCACATTAATCTCATGAAACTTTACCATTCCAGGCAGTCAGAGGAAGACATCCCAGAGGCTATAAGCTTACCTGTTTTGCATACGGTTTTGTCAGGGCCGGAGCAGGAGACAGATGACCTGGACCTAATGGAGACTTTAGACTTCCCTCTACCTAAAGAAAACCCTGCTAGCAGTCACATACTCAACAACTTGGATGAGTATTTTTCTGTTCTGAATCCATCTCAAGCAAAAGATCTCACTAAGTTATTATCAACATTTCCTAAAGTCACGTCAGACCTCCCAGGGTTTTGCAATATACTTAAACATGATATTAAGCTAATCTCAGATGAGGTACAACCCATTAGACAATCAGCATATCGACTAAATCCACAAAAAGGAGAGATTATTAAAAAGGAGGTAGATTTTTTGTTAAAACATAACTTAGCTGAGCCTAGTACCTCCCCCTGGGCTTCACCTTGCCTTCTCATTTCAAAACCCGATAGCACTATTCGTTTCTGTACCGATTATCGTAAAGTGAACCAGGTCACTGTCTCAGACTCCTACCCTTTACCTTTGATTGAAGATATAATAGACAGCATAGGCTGTGCAAAGTTTATTACTACAGTGGACATGTTGAAAGGATATTATCAAGTGGGACTCACGAATAGGGCAAAAATAATCTCCGCATTTATAACCCCATTTGGTCTTTTTCAATATTTGGTTATGGCGTTTGGCTTTTCTAATGCTCCGGCCACATTCCAGAGGGCAATCAATTACCTGATTCAGGACCTAGATGGGACGTTCGCCTACCTGGATGACCTGGTGGTGGTGTCGGACGGCTGGGACGAACATCTGGTGCGTTTGGAGATACTGTTCGCACGACTGCAAGAGACTGGATTCACCATAAACCTGGCTAAATCTGCTTTTGGCCGGGCCTCAGTGACTTACCTGGGACATATCGTTGGGCATGGTATGGTGAGACCCCAAGGACGCAAACGTTAAAGCCATCTTGTCCTTCCCCACTCCAAGGACGAGGAAGGAACTCATGCGCTTCCTGGGGATGTGCGGCTACTACCGTCGGTTCTGCAGTAACTTCTCCAGCGTGGCCGGACCCCTCACAGACCTTACCAGTTCTGTGGTCCCTTACATCTGGAACCAGAGGTGCGACCAGTCTTTCCACCGCCTCAAAACCTTCCTTGCCTCCAAGCCTGTAGTCCACCCCCCTGACTACACCTTGCCATTCCATCTGCAAATCGACGCTAGCTGTGTCGGAGTGGGGGCTGTGCTCCTACAACCCGACCCAACCACTGATGTTCTTCACCCTGTGGCATACTACTCCGCCAAGTTGAAAAAACATCAGACCAACTACTCGACCATAGAGAAGGAGGCCCAGGCTCTGGTATTGGCAATAAAGAAGTTTGAATGTTACCTCCAATCTCACCCACAAACAACCCTAGTCTTCACCGACCATAACCCGCTCACGTTCATCCAAACCAACAAGACCTCCAACCAGCGAATCCTCCGCTGGGCTCTCCTCATCCAGCCCTATAATCTACAAGTCCGGCACATAAAGCGGGTGGACAACCTGATTGCTGATTCCTTTCCCGAGCTCCAGTGGAAATGCAGCAGCTACTCTCCAGACGCACAAGGTGATCACCTCCTGCGCTACGGAGGTCTTTGGAGGGGGGGTGTGTTACGAACCCCGCCATCAATTGTCATGATCTACCTACCCAGCACTACCAGACAACACCATCTAGGGACGAAACCCGAGTATGACTAGTCTTAGTCACCACTCCTGGGTTTCCCTTCTCCATATCCTGGTTGTTGCGTCACCTCATCCAAGTCTTCCTCATCAGCTCCAGATCGATGACAGTTCAGTTCACTCTGAGAAGTGACCACACTAGGATCACCTATCCTGGAAACCTACAGCACAGTGACTACCTACCATCTTCTTCAATACTCAGCCTTACCCGTCAGCCATCTCAGCACTACACTTGAGTATTTTGTAATCTTATATTGCCTCCCCACGTCCACTTACTTCCGAATGTTGTATAAATATGTATATACTGTTAAGCCAATGTTGCGTATGTTTAGGTTAAGTATGGTTAAGGGTAATTTATAAGAAGCTGAATATTTTGTTGAGGAATTTATAGTATTTTATTATACACAACAAAAACTCGCATCCTTTGTCTACCCTTTTATAGTCCGATTGTCTTTGTTTTTTTATTGTTGTTGCCTGTTGGGATCTGGGTAGACTTTTAACTATATTCTAAATCCCCAACTCGTAACAATTCCCTTAATGCATGAGTCATGAAGGCAAGCATGAACTACGCATGTTTCACAGATGGGCGCTGTAAACGCCTTTGCGCTTCACCTTGCACAGGATGTAAGGGAGTGCCCACTAAACTAGCCCCCTGCTGGGTAAATTCAATTCAAATTCAAGTGCCACCTTCACAACGTCACACTGTATTTTCCTCTATACAGCTTGATTATGGAATTTAAACAGTCCACAATTATATGGTCGAGGTACCGAGATAACTAAGGCACACAAGGTAACTTCTCATACCTGTACGAAGCTTCTTACAGTGCTAGAAGCCAGGTCTGGTCAGAGGAGCGAGAGGGTGTGACCACCCCCCTACAGTGCCTATAGATGTCTGGTGGTGGTGAGTGGGTGATGGTGGCGGTGGTGGTGGTGGTGGGTGGCTGAATAGTGGTATGTGATGGTGATGGTGGTGAGTGGTGTGTGTGGGTAATGGTGGTGGATGGCGGTGGTGTGTGGTAGTGGGTGGATGGCGATAGTGGTTTGTGGGTGGTCGTAGATGATAGTGGTGGGTCATGGTGGTGGGTAGTGATGTGTGGTGGTGGTAGTGGTTGGTGGTGGGTTAGTGATGGTAGTGGGTGGTAGTAGGTACTACCAGACTCGCGGAGGTGATCTCCGAACAGAAGCAATAGCCCAGAAGTTATGTTACAGCCTGAATAAGATGTCGACTGTCCTTCTCTCTCCTTCGGTCGGCTTTGCTCTGCCTCAGGGGAACGAGAGCTTCGGCCCCAAAGCCGACAACAGCTGCAGATATTGACTATGAGGCAACAGCCACTGAATGCCGCATAGATCTGCTGCTCAACTAATTCAACACAGCTAGGATAGCTACTTATGTATTAGGATATTTAATATTAAGGTAATAAAATGGCTGCGAAGGTGTGGCTATTGGGGGAGGATGGAGACCACGTTGAAGAAATAAAAAAATAAAATAAAAAAAAAGGTAGTAGTGGGTAGTGGTGGTGGGTCGTGGTGTGTGGGCGATGGTGGGTGGTGGGTAGTGGTGCATGGTTGTGGGTGGTGTTGGTTGGTGGTGGGTAGTGGGTAGTGGTGCATGGTTGTGGGTGGTGGGTAGTGGTGCATGGTTGTAGGTGGTGGTGGGTGGTGGGTAGTGGTGCATGGTTGTGGGTGGTTGAATTGAATTGAATTAAAATTAAACCGTTTATTTAGCCAGAAAAACACAGATACAGAGTGGATAATAATAACAATATTAACATGGCTGAGCCAGTTGAGAACCTGAGCTCTCTTTCAGGCACCTGATACATACTATACATGTATCTCAAGGAAATTTTATGTAACATTTAGTATCATCTGGAATAGTACAATGTCATGGTGGTAATAAGAACATCTCATAATGTTACCACGGTTATCACTTCAATATTTATTTATTTTAATTTTTTCCTTTTTTTTTATACATAAATTACAGTGGAATTGAAAAACATAAGTTGAATGGGGGAGCAGTACAACATGGGTTGTACAGTAATAAGGTTGAACAAGAGGACAGAACTGTCAGGATTATGTCTAGTTGGCAAATATGTTTATTGAATGGTAATTACTTATCTATTTACATGATAATTTCCGATAAAACGATTTTGATGGTACAATAAAAACAGGTACAGTAAATATAGTAAGTATTACAAGAAATATTAATACTTAGACAAATAAATATTTTTTAAGAGATGATTTAAAGGAAGGGAGCGTAGTCTTTACTCGGATGGGTGGGGGTAAGTTGTTCCACACCTTCACACCATGATATTTTATGGAGGTCTGGGACTGAGAGGAGCGCATGGGGGGTGGTCTTAGTAGCTCTGGGTGCCTTAAGTTGTATCTTTGATTATTCCAGAACTGGAAATAATTATTGTCAAGCAAGTGATTGATAGATTTGTAAACAAAGAGGGCACAGCAGTAGGCGTTAATATCGTCGAATTTTAAAATTTTCAATAGACAAATTTCTCGTTTGTGTAAGCTGTTTTTTTTTTCAAGTAGCTCATTGCCCGTACAACTCTCTTTTGTGCAGTAACCAGAGATTGTGTTTTTGAAGAGCCAGTGGTGATGGTGGTTGTGGTGGGTAGTAGTGTATGGTGGTGGTGGTGGTGGTAGGTTGTGGAGTGGTAGTGAGTAGTGGTGATTGGCAGCAGCTTGCTTATTGTGTCCCCCATAACGATAGCGCAAACGAGTAGAGGACATAAAGGGTGTTTATCAGACCCCAGTGATCAAGATATTATGGTACTGAGTATTACAGAGTATTTCCTGTACACTGTCAGTTTAGGTCAGTACATTAAATTTCCTTCGCTAATTTTCGGGGTATAAATTACAGTTAACAAATTAATGCATGAATGGATACAAAATATTTAAGATACTCAAAGACTCAGATTTTGTAAGAAAGTTAACCGTAAGTTCCACTCGTGAATGAATAAGTAGTTTTCCGAAAAAAATAATTAATAGCAAATGCACTTATGTAACTAGGCTCAGAAATCATTTATGAGGGTTAATGAATTAGGTATAATAATGTTCTCATAGCTATGCTAAATATTAATGTATACAAAATACACGCATAAACAGGGTATACAAAAGGTAGTGGGTAGTAGGCCGCTATCACACAGGGAGGTACTACTGCCTGGGAAGATATTGGAAGCATAATGTGTTGTCTAATGGTAGACCCTGCTGCCATTGGCATCACGAAAATTGTGACCAAGTCCCAGGTTGCTGATCTGACTTTCTGCCTCATTTACACACACTTGCAGTTTCAATTGTTTCTCTTACTAATGACAACACAACATACATATAGCGTTTCTCTCTATTGATCTTTTTTTCATTTTTGTATTTCTTTATGGTTCTTTATTATTATTATTATTATTATTATTATTATTATTATTATTATTATTATTATTATTACATTTTCTCCCCCCAGGCCCCAATGTGGGTCAGTGTCCTGTGCTCGGGTAGGCTAATACCTGTAAAACAAAAATAGAAAATTAACAAGAACACTGTGATGGCCTTCAAGTTGCACCCATAACACTTAGAAGGCTCACTGGACAGGAAACAGTGTCGTATCTTAGTAGTATAAAGAATCGATGAGAAAGTATTTACACAGGTAGGACACACAATTCGTTACACCAAGTTGTCTTAAAGGCTAGCACGACCCGAGACCTAAGAGAAATATACTTGACTTAGCCTAAGTTAGCTGAGCCCCAATGAGACTGGAGATGCGCTGGAGAGGTAAATTACCACAGGTTGACATGTTGAGGAAAGTAGACAGGGTGAGGTGGAAGTGTGGACAGCGAGGTGTAGAGTGGAGAAGCGTGTGGCAACTCATTCCAAAAATGAGATTGATTACTTCGATTGCATCGGCTGGTCTTCTTGAAAAATTTCGAGACTGGAGAGACGGTGAACGGAGTTAACCCCCCCCCCCCCCCATAAAAACCTCGGAGGTCCAAGGCAGAGTAAGAAGAACCGCAGAGGAGACCATCCTAGTCACACTATACCACTGATACTCTGGATAAAGTGTCTGAAAGTAAATTGTCTTGGCCATGGGTGTACGAAACTTATAGGTTATATTCCCTTTTTTTTTCTTTTTTTTTATTGACCCCCCCCCCCCCCTACAGCCTTGTGTAAGGCGAAGCGCAGAAGCGTTTACAGCGCCCAACAAGGAAGCATGCTAAGTTCATGTTTGCTTTATGTCTCATGAGTTAAGGGAGTAGAAGCCTGAAAAGTCAATGGTTTATGTCTAAGCAAGTTATTGGAAGCTCCAACAACTTTCCCTGAATACGAATTCGCAACTTTCGATTTACAGCAGGTACCTACTTTGCTGCTAGGTGAACAGGGACCAGGGGGACTAGGAAGAGTGTCCAAACAACTTCCGCCGGCCTGGGAATCGAACCCGTGACTTCTTGCTTGCGAGGCAAGAGCGGTACCGCTCTACCACCAGCGCCCTGGTTATATTCCTGTAGTACAATAGTCCACATCATCAATCGTTGATTATAATTTTTCATTTTATTTAGTGTAGGAACGTGTTTGGATTGTGATCAGTTTTTACTTCGATGGGATAAGGAGAATCATACAGAAAGAACTTGATTTTTTCCAAGTCAAGTAGAAGTACCAGGGTCTCTTTTTCGTCAGTTGAGTAGTGTAGTTGGTGTGAAAACAGCTTCGAGGAGTGTTAACAGATAGGATGAAGCAGTTGCGTTTCTGGATCAACTTGTAGGACAGCTCCTGTTCTCATGCCACAGTTGTCCACATGTAGAGTGAATGGCAGATTGAAGTTTGCAGCCTGTAACACTGAAGCATCTTTGGCTGACTGTACTGCATCTCAAAAAAATTATCCGCCAGGATGGGTCCGATGACTTCCAAAATGCTACATGCAACTCGTGATGTCCCGGGAGGGTTGGTATGCTTGGCTCTGTGGTACACTGATCCTACTACATTTGGTAATCGAACATCATAATAATTACGCTGAAATAAATATACTTTGCATTACTTTTTTTTAAATACAGTACATTACAAACGGTAGTGATTTATTTACATACATCAGGCATGTGTGAATAGAACTAGGATCATAATACACATAATTGGGCAGACTGGGGAGGGTGGGGGGCTTACCGTTAGGTGTGAGACACTCCTGCAGACACACAATATCGATGTCCTCAGTCACAACTTTGTGGTGGAGGTCAGGGTTTCGTTTTCTGAGGTATGAAATGTTCCAACTCATCACCTTCATCTCTCTATCTGGTATTAACATTGGCCATTATATATTATATTTGGAATGAAGCTGAGGGCACTGTATAATACTGATTTTTTTCTATGTTGCTTGTCCCTTCTGCAGGAAGGATTTTTTTTTTTTACATTTTTTGAAACATTTCAGGAGCATGTACTGAGCACCAATTGATGCATTACACTGGAAGACATCAACACACATTTGTAACAATCAACATCACCACCATATTCTGTTTGTGTTTGTTCATCTTCACTGACTATTTCCACAGAGGCATCAGTAAAACTGTTCCCTGCATCACTGTTTTCCACTGTTTGGACACGAGTTCCTGGTGGATCTTGAGTTTCCACGTCTGGTACTGTCATTTCAGGATAATCTCTTTCATTGTAATTCCTGCATTGCTGAAAAACCACGGTGCTCAGCCCATTTATTGTGTGTGTGTGTGTGGGTAAATAATAATAAAAATGAATAATAATAAACGGTTTATTGAAAAAGTTTGCAGCCCGAAGGCTGAAAATATACATTGGACATAAATGACCTATTACATACATTATGTGTGTGTGTGTGTGTGTGTACCGAAGGAGTTAAGTCCCCATACTCAAAGGGTTGAGTTACTGTACTCAATGGGTTAAGTCACCGTACTCAAGGGTTGTCATCACACTCAAGGGGTTAATTCATCGTACTCAAGGGATTAAGTCTTCGTACTCAGGGGGCTAAGTCATCGTATCAAGGAGACTAAATTCAATAAATGACTACCATGATGACAATATGCGTTGGCGGTCAGACAGTAAAAGGGTGAGAGTGTTGTCGCTTCAATAAATGCTTTACACAGTCACCAGGGGAAGGTTCAGTATCTTATCTCATTGCTCGCTATATAAAACCAACCACTAAAGCCTTTGGACCTAATGTATGTAAACATGGTGATTCTACAACATGCCAATCATACAGGGTATCTCAAAAATTTATATACACTTTACCTTACAGATTTCCGTGGAGATAATGTAAAGGTTTGCATTATCAGAGCAACATTATCTTCACGCGATCGCCACGAAAATCTGTACAGCAGTTTGTAAAAAAAAATCTGACACATCCTGTATATGCATTGCTGTGCGGGCTACCGAAATAAAGTTTAACGAGAGACTTGTTTTAATTTACCAAATAATAAGATTTTCTTTTCACCTGCCCAAAGAACATCTTCCCTTCCACCGCGTCACCCCTCTATACCCTCAATCCCTACCCCGTCAACCACTCCACCCCATCAACTCCCCACTTCATCAAACCCCCACTCTATCAAACCCTACCCCCTCACGCACCCCACCCCTTCATCCCAGCCCCCTCAACTACCCCATCCCCAGGATTAAGGATAATTTCTTTACCTTGAAGGACAACTGAGGAATAACTGAGGAAGTTTAATGTGATTGTATAGTACATTCCCAAAAGTGATTATAGAGATGAGTTCAGTACACGGCCTGTTGTTATCATTCATCAGCAGACACACGTCCTCATGTTATCACTAGTTAATAACCATCCAGCTTTCAGATGTGCAGATGACATCAGTCGACAACATATTTGCAAATGAACAGAGTATTTGTTTTACACGATAATTAATAATTTCCTCCTTATGAAATGGTTATTATTGAACGGCCAGGGAGGTGGGGGGGTAGAGAGGAGGGAAGGGGGAGGGGGAAAGAGGAGGAGAGGGAGGAAGAGGGGGGGGGGGAATGGACTTAATAAGGATATTTTAATTATAATAAATGAATCAAACCGTTTGTACATGATAAGTCATTTGCACTGCCGTACGATTAATTAACACTGCTCATTACATGTAAGATAAAATGTATGTATGTATGTAGGTATGTATGTATTGTTACGACAGTGTTTTTCTATTTTTTTTATATAACATGCTTCCATGTTGTTCCATATTATTCCTGTAATGATGTGTTATATTTACTATTATATAATCTAGTCACCTGTTAAGGTTTTAACTGTTATTATTTGTTCAAGCCCATCTTATGTCTTCATTTAGTATTGTAACAAGCATTCTTTGTTTCTCTAACGACCATCTGCATCGTTAAACGACCCATGTTTCACCAGCATGTCGCATTGGCGGGAAACGACCCTATATATAGTACTCCACCTGTAGACAGAGTTCAGTCCAGTCCTCTCGTCATTCAGTTCACGTTCTTTTGAGTGACACCCGTCACCTGTTACTTATACTTCATTTTATTTCTGTGTTGTTCCTATCGCCACCAATGTGGTATATCTATGTGAGTGTCTATTCATGTCTCTTATGTGTCCATCAGTGTTTGCTTAGTTACATTTATGTAATTCAGTGTTGTTTCACGATAGTTAATTTCAGTGTTAGTTATTTATATGTTTAGGCGGTGTTAACGTAATCCAATGCTTTATTTTTATTCTATATGTTTAAGCAGTTCTGTTGAAGTTTCGATGTTTTAGTATCATTTGTCTTAAAGGTTTCGATAGTGAATCAATTTGTTGTGACAGCCTTCGAGGCTCTTTATTATTGTTATTATTAAATTTAATTAAATTCTTAAAGGTTTACTTTATCTATTTTTATTCCCTTTTGATTTACTTCACTTTTTTTTTTGGTTACGCCGAGAACCTGGATATTAAAGTAAATTAAGAGACGGCATAACAGTATGTATGTATGTATGCATGTATGTATGTATGTATGTATAAGTGTGCGTGTGTGTGTGTGTGTGTGTGTGTATGTGTGTTTGTGTGCACAGGGTGGTGCAATGCGTCTCGTGTGGCAGCGTTATGTTAGTGTTAAGGCGCAAGCACTGCTTGATCCCTCTCACTTTCAGCTACCGCTACTGGCTAGTCCTCGTAGTAAACAGGGAAGCAACTTGTATAAGTCCTCCCCTGCCAGTACACAACCTCTGCAACCACCAAGACTCCTTCTGTGCCTCCTCTTGGCAACACACGGTAAATGGGTGCCTCGTGGCCCAGGCTTGACCAGCAGGGGATATCGGAGTAGCAATGGTCCCCAGAGAGACGGCGCATAGGCCCACTGGCATGTGGACACGTCCTGGCGCCTACCAACCACTGCCCGGCTGCCATTGCTGATTAACATTGGTAGGAATAAGGCTACGGATATAAAGTCCAAACGAAAAATCTGCGGTTCAGCACCACATCAGGATGACATGCTTACACATCTCCAGCAAGACCCAACGGCAGTAGAGGCAGAAGAGGTGACCACCATGGGAACCCAACGACTACACCAGCAGACGAAGGCAATGCATAATGGACAGGCTAATAAGGGGAAACCAAACAAACTGGACTATTAGCAGTCCATTGCAACTCTCCCTCTCACCCAGTCGTTGCAATACTTGCACCATTGGATCAGGAAAAGAGAGAGCCAAGAAGTGTGGTTGCAGCCTGCGCTCCTGCATGCCTCACCAAATAAATCAACTCACGCACAGCCATCATCCAACTCATCATACTTCTCATCATCTTCAAAACCTCTACACCCCCAAAAGGCCTATGGCGACGGACGAATGACGACGGACGAGTGACGACGGGGACAGGCAGAGATGACTGCCGGGTGCCTCTAGTCACAACTCTGCACATGGGCGGCATAGATAAGATGGGTGATTATGCTTTGGGATCTAGGCAGCAGTGCAATCCGGCCCTGTCTGTGCGACTGAGCAGCCCTTTCGAGGAGCCACTCTGCTCGCCCCCACATGGGAGGGGGCTAGAAAAGGTGCTCTAAACATAGCCTGCCTAAAGATCCAACCTAAGTGGGCAACCACATCCAGTAAGGTCATCCTTATATGGTCGAAACCACAATTATAATCACAGATCCAAACAAAAACAAACTATACAACCTCTTAGGGTCGCTGCATGGAATGTCAGGACCCTTCTGGATGCTGGCACAAATGAGCATCCAGAAAGAACAACCGCCCTTGTGACAAAAGTGCTGGCTAGTTATATCCTCGAAATAGCAGCCATTAGTGAGTCCCGGCTCGCAGACGAGGGTCGACCCACAAAACGGGGGTCTGGCTATCCCTTCTTCTGGAAGGGTAAACCTGCTGCAGAGTTAAACCGCATTTATGGAGTTGTCCAACGCATCCTACACAGGCTAACTGAAATGTCTGTTGGGATCAACGAGCGCCTCTGGACGCTCCGAGTCCCACTGAATCACTCACGTCATGCTTTTTTAATCAGTGCATACACCCCAACACTGGATGCAGAGGATGACATCAAGGAGGCCTCTTAACGGTCGAACTCGAGAGAGTGCTAACCTCTATCCCCAGAGAAGATACAGTTATGCTCATTGGTGACTTCAATACTGACATTGGGCAGAGAACCATAGGGAGAAATGAACTAGACAAGTGTAATCTCAATGGCTTATTCCTCCTCAGCAAGTGTACTGCACACAACATCACTATCACCAATACCTTGTTTAGGCAGGCCAACAAGTTCAAGGGTTCGTGGCAACACCCACAATCCAAGAACTGGCATCTCACTGACCACATCATTGTCAGAGAAAGAGATCGCCGAGATGTCCTCATCACCTAAGCCATGCATAGCTCAGACCAGTGCGACATTGATCATCGGCTCGTAAAAGCCAAGCTCTCACTTTAAGTCGCCCCAAAACGGCGAAGGCAGCACGCCTCCATAAGAGGTTTTTAACACAAAGCATCTACAGGATCCATCAGTAGCACATGCTTTCAGAGACCAGCTCGAACATGGGCTAATAAACAACCCGACAACAACAACCCAAATCCCAGTGCAGAATGGGATATTCATGGCATTATCATGACAAAAACCTGCAGAGAGACCCTGGGCCAGATCGAAAGAATACACAAGATTAGTTTGATGAAAATAACGCGAAAATCAATATAATCGCCGATGATAAACGTCTTGCTTTAATTGACTGGCAGAACAACCCTTAGTCTTGGATCAAAGCTGATACCTACCGCAAAAAGAAACCGGCAGCCCAGTGCGAACTTCACAATCTAACGAACGACTAGTTTGAAAATAAAGCATGTGAAACACAATAACTTGCAGATGAGCACAAGATGTGCGAATTTTTCAGTTCCACTAAAACCTTTTGTCGGCCAATAACTCATGGTGCAGCCCCCTCACACTCATCCGAAGGGTAACTGCCCAATTACAGACAAAGAAGGCATCTTTCAGGGTTGGAGAGAGCACTACCATTCACTGCTCAACCGAAACACCGATGTGGATAACCTGACTAATCAGTAGTTCCCCCAGCATCCAGAGCTGACCCACCTCAGCTATCCTCCTTCCCTGGATGAGGTAGATACTGCCATCAAGCAGAAAAAAATAACAAAGCCTCAGGGCCTGATGGAATCCCAGCCGACGTGTATAGGAGGACTTCTGACTACCAGCCGTCTCCACTCTCTTCTGGAGATTATATGGGAAAAGGAGGAAATCCCCCAAGCTCGTAAATACGTCTCAATCGTCAATATTTTTAAGATCAAGGGGAACGGATCAGACTGTGGCAACTACCGCAGGATCTCGCTGCTGTCCATGGCTAGCAAGACTATTTCCCGAGTCCTCCTAAACAGAGTTCTTCCGGAAGAAAAAACTTCCTCCCAGAATTTCAATGTGGCTTTAGACCATCACGTGGCACCAGTGACATGATCTTTGCTTTCTGCTATATCCAGGAAAAGTGTAGGGAACTGCGTCGTGACCTGAAAATGGTCTTCATCGACCTAACCAAGACATTCCCTCTCGGTCAATCAACAGGGAAGCCCTCTGGCGGACCCTCAGCTGTCTTGGCTGCCCACCAAAATTCATCACCATTGTGAGGCAACTCCACGTTTGCATGAACAGCAGTGTCCTGCACAATGACACACAGTCTGAATTCCTCCCCATCCAAACGAGGTAAAACTAGGATGTGTACTGGGACCAACTCTCTTTTCCGTTTTCTTGGCTGCCTTCCTTACTTATGCCAGTGCCAATTTAGCCGGCGGAGTGAACATCGAGTACCGGATGAAGGGTCTTTTCAACATAAGACTACCCCAGGCAAGAAAAAAATGTTGGCAGCTTCCATTACGTCGCCCTTCTCGCTGACAATGAACGCGACCTTCAGGAGGTTCTGAACACCTTTGCAGATGCGTTTACACACTTCGTCCTTGAAGTGACTGTACGTAAGATTCAGATTCTCTTTCATCCTGCCCCTGGTTCAGCCACACCTCCACCACCCATCCAGCTTAATGGTACTACCCTCTCGAATGTTACCCACTTTCGGTATCTCGGCTTCCACCTGTCCACCAATGTGGACATCGATGCAGAGATTCAATATCGTATCAGATGTGGATCTCAAGCCTTTGGCAGACTCTGTACCCCTGACTTCAGCTGTAGGGAGCTCTATATCAAGCAGTGGTCCTCCCCACCCTGCTATATGGCAGCGAGATGTGGGTCACACACAGGTGGCTCCTCGAGGCACTTGAAAACTTTCACCAACATACTCTACGTTCCAGCCTCTGAGTTCGCTGGGAAGACAAGAGAACTGATGCCAGTATTCTCGATGACACCAACTGTAGAAGCATTGGGGGCTACCATTATCCCTGAACAACTACGCCTCTGGCCATGTTACCCGCATGGACGAAAGTAGACTGCCAAAGCAGTTATTTTAGTCACCTAACGACTAGTAAACGGTAATGCTGGCGGGCAACTGAAAAGGTATAAGAATAGTCTTAAAACAAACCTGAAAAAGTGCCAAATCGACCCCATCACCTGGGAGACGATTACTTCACACCATAACGCTTGAGGGAGCACCAAACAAGGTGTCAATACTTTCGAGTAATCCCGACTGCATACCGAAGCAGACAAGCGCCAACGCCGGAAAGACACTGCCGTCGCCCCTCTCCCACTAGATGGAGCCATCCAAATGTGCAACATCTGCGAACGACCCTGCCGGTACCTATCGGCCTCGTTAGTCACCTTAAAACTCACCAACGAAGGTGACATCCTTAATAACTCATATCATTTTATCATAGCTGGATGATCGTCATACTCGATTCCGAGTGACAGCAAAGTAGTATGTATGTATGTATGTGTATATGTATGTATGTATGTATGTATATGAATGTGTGTAGTGTAATGTAATGCATTGTATGTCTGTCTGTATGTATGTATGTATGTATGTATGTATGTATGTACAGTGCATGTGTGTGTTTAATGGTTTTATGTACGCACTGTAGATATGAACACACACCAGCTATGACTTCCACAGACCGTCATCCCCAGCAGCTACTGACAACGGCTCACATGTGTTGGCATCGAGGTTGTCGCCATGGTAACCTCCCTCACCTTGTCCCACCTCCACTACTGTATGTGCCAGGGAGAGAGGGAGTTAGTTCCACCTCCACTACTGTATATGCCAGGGAGGGAGGGAGTTAGTTCCACCTCCACTACTGTATGTGCCAGGGAGGGAGGGAGTTACTTCTACCTCCACTACTGTATGTGCCAGGGAGAGAGGGAGTTAGTTCCACCTCCACTACTGTATGTGCCAGGGAGAGAGGGAGTTAGTTCCACCTCCACTACTGTATATGCCAGGGAGGGAGGGAGTTAGTTCCACCTCCACTACTGTATATGCCGGGGAGGGAGGGAGTTAGTTCCACCTCCACTAGTATATATGCCAGGGAGAGAGGGAGATAGTTCCACCTCCACTACTGCATGTGCCAGGGAGGGAGGGAGATAGTTCCACCTCCACTACTTTATGTGCCAGGGAGGGAGGGAGTTAGTTCCACCTCCACTACTGTATATGCCAGGGAGGGAGGGAGTTAGTTCCACCTCCACTACTGTATGTGCCAGGGAGGCAGGGAGTTAGTTCCACCTCCACTACTGTATATGCCAGGGAGGGAGGGAGTTAGTTCCACCTCCACTACTGTACGTGCCAGGGAGAGAGGGAGTTAGTTCCACCTCCACTATTGTATGTGCCAGGGAGGGAGGGAGTTAGTTCCACGTCCACTACTGTATATGCCACGGAGGGAGGGAGTTAGTTCCACCTCCACTACTGTTTGTTCCAGGGAGAGAGGGAGGGAGTTAGTTCCACCTCCACTACTATATGTGCCAGGGAGAGAGGGAGTTAGTTCCACCTCCACTACTGTATGTGCCAGGGAGAGAGGGAGATAGTTCCACCTCCACTACTATATGTGCCAGGAAGGGAGAGAGGGAGTTAGTTCCACCTCCACTACTGTATGTGCCAGGGAGGGAGGGAGTTAGTTCCACCTCCACTATTGTATGTGCCAGGGAGGGAGGGAGTTAGTTCCACCTCCACTACTGCATGTGCCAGGGAGGAAGGGAGTTAGTTCCACCTCCACTACTGTATGTGCCAGGAAGGGAGGGAGTAAGTTCCACCTCCACTACTATATGTGCCAAGGAGGGAGGGAGTTAGTTCCACCTCCACTACTGTATGTGCCAGGGAGGGAGGGAGTTAGTTCCACCTCCACTACTGTATATGCCAGGGAAGGAGGGAGTTAGTTCCACCTCCACTACTATATGTGCCAGGGAGGGAGGGAGTTAGTTCCACCTCCACTACTGTATATGCCAGGGAAGGAGGGAGTTAGTTCCACCTCCACTACTGTATGTGCCAGGGAGGGAGGGTGTTAGTTCCACCTCCACTACTGTATATGCCATGGAGGGAGGGAGTTAGTTCCACCTCCACTACTGTATGTGCCAGGGAGAGAGGGAGTTAGTTCCACCTCCACTACTGTATGTGCCAGGAAGGGAGAGAGGGAGTTAGTTCCACCTCCTCTTCTGTATGTGCCAGGGAGGGAGGGAGTTAGTTCCACCTCCACTATTGTATGTGCCAGGGAGGGAGGGTGTTAGTTCCACCTCCACTACTGTATATGCCATGGAGGGAGGGAGTTAGTTCCACCTCCACTACTGTATGTGCCAGGGAGAGAGGGAGTTAGTTCCACCTCCACTACTGTATGTGCCAGGAAGGGAGAGAGGGAGTTACTTCCACCTCCACTACTGTATGTGCCAGGGAGGGAGGGAGTTAGTTCCACCTCCACTATTGTATGTGCCAGGGAGGGAGGGAGTTAGTTCCACCTCCACTACTGTATATGCCATGGAGGGAGGGAGTTAGTTCCACCTCCACTACTGTATGTTCCAGGGAGAGAGGGAGTTAGTTCCACCTCCACTATTGTATGTGCCAGGGAGGGAGGGAGTTAGTTCCACCTCCACTACTGTATATGCCAGGGAGGGAGGGAGTTAGTTCCACCTCCACTACTATATGTGCCAGGGAGGGAGGGAGTTAGTTCCACCTCCACTATTGTATGTGCCAGGGAGAGAGGGAGTTAGTTCCACCTCCACTACTGTATATGCCATGGAGGGAGGGAGTTAGTTCCACCTCCATTACTATATGTGCCAGGGAGGGAGGGAGTTAGTTCCACCTCCACTACTGTATATGCCAGGGAAGGAGGGAGTTAGTTCCACCTCCACTACTGTATGTGCCAGGAAGGGAGAGAGGGAGTTAGTTCCACCTCCACTACTGTATATGCCATGGAGGGAGGGAGTTAGTTTCACCTCCACTACTGTATGTTCAAGGGAGAGAGGGAGTTAGTTCCACCTCCATTACTATATGTGCCAGGGAGGGAGGGAGTTAGTTCCACCTCCACTACTGTACATGCCATGGAGGGAGGGAGTTAGTTCCACCTCCACTACTGTATGTGCCAGGGAGGGAGGGAGTTAGTTCCACCTCCACTGCTATATGTGCCAGGGAGGGAGGGAGTTAGTTCCACCTCCACTACTGTATATGCCAGGGAAGGAGGGAGTTAGTTCCACCTCCACTACTGTATGTGCCAGGAAGGGAGAGAGGGAGTTAGTTCCACCTCCACTACTGTATGTTCCAGGGAGAGAGGGAGTTAGTTCCACCTCCACTATTGTATGTGCCAGGGAGGGAGGGAGTTAGTTCCACCTCCACTACTGTATGTGCCAGGAAGGGAGAGAGGGAGTTAGTTCCACCTCCACTATTGTATGTGCCAGGGAGGGAGGGAGTTAGTTCCACCTCCACTACTGTATGTGCCAGGGAGAGAGGGAGTTTGTTCCACCTCCACTACTGTATGTGCCAGGTAGGGAGGGAGGGAGTTAATTCCACCTCCACTACTATATGTGCCAGGAAGGGAGGGTGTTAGTTCCTCCTCCACTACTGTATGTGCCAGGGAGGGAGGGAGTTAGTGCCACCTCCACTACTGTATGTGCCAGGGAGAGAGGGAGTTAGCTCCACCTCCACTACTGTATGTGCCAGGGAGGGAGGGAGTTAGTTCCACCTCCATTACTATATGTGCCAGGGAGGGAGGGAGTTAGGTCCACCTCCACTACTATATATGCCAGGGAGGAAGGGAGTTAGTTCCACCTCCACTACTGTATATGCCATGGAGGGAGGGAGTTAGTTCCACCTCCACTACTGTATGTGCCAGGGAGAGAGGGAGTTAGTTCCACCTCCACTACTGTATGTGCCAGGAAGGGAGAGAGGGAGTTACTTCCACCTCCACTACTGTATGTGCCAGGGAGGGAGGGAGTTAGTTCCACCTCCACTATTGTATGTGCCAGGGAGGGAGGGAGTTAGTTCCACCTCCACTACTGTATATGCCATGGAGGGAGGGAGTTAGTTCCACCTCCACTACTGTATGTTCCAGGGAGAGAGGGAGTTAGTTCCACCTCCACTATTGTATGTGCCAGGGAGGGAGGGAGTTAGTTCCACCTCCACTACTGTATATGCCAGGGGGGGGAGGGAGTTAGTTCCACCTCCACTACTATATGTGCCAGGGAGGGAGGGAGTTAGTTCCACCTCCACTATTGTATGTGCCAGGGAGAGAGGGAGTTAGTTCCACCTCCACTACTGTATATGCCATGGAGGGAGGGAGTTAGTTCCACCTCCATTACTATATGTGCCAGGGAGGGAGGGAGTTAGTTCCACCTCCACTACTGTATATGCCAGGGAAGGAGAGAGGGAGTTAGTTCCACCTCCACTACTGTATATGCCATGGAGGTTGGGAGTTAGTTTCACCTCCACAACTGTATGTTCAAGGGAGAGAGGGAGTTAGTTCCACCTCCATTACTATATGTGCCAGGGAGGGAGGGAGTTAGTTCCACCTCCACTACTGTATATGCCATGGAGGGAGGGAGTTAGTTCCACCTCCACTACTGTATGTGCCAGGGAGGGAGGGAGTTAGTTCCACCTCCACTGCTATATGTGCCAGGGAGGGAGGGAGTTAGTTCCACCTCCACTACTGTATATGCCAGGGAAGGAGGGAGTTAGTTCCACCTCCACTACTGTATGTGCCAGGAAGGGAGAGAGGGAGTTAGTTCCACCTCCACTACTGTATGTTCCAGGGAGAGAGGGAGTTAGTTCCACCTCCACTATTGTATGTGCCAGGGAGGGAGGGAGTTAGTTCCACCTCCACTACTGTATGTGCCAGGAAGGGAGAGAGGGAGTTAGTTCCACCTCCACTATTGTATGTGCCAGGGAGGGAGGGAGTTAGTTCCACCTCCACTACTGTATGTGCCAGGGAGAGAGGGAGTTTGTTCCACCTCCACTACTGTATGTGCCAGGTAGGGAGGGAGGGAGTTAATTCCACCTCCACTACTATATGTGCCAGGAAGGGAGGGTGTTAGTTCCTCCTCCACTACTGTATGTGCCAGGGAGGGAGGGAGTTAGTGCCACCTCCACTACTGTATGTGCCAGGGAGAGAGGGAGTTAGTTCCACCTCCACTACTGTATGTGCCAGGGAGGGAGGGAGTTAGTTCCACCTCCATTACTATCTGTGCCAGGGAGGGAGGGAGTTAGGTCCACCTCCACTACTATATATGCCAGGGAGGAAGGGAGTTAGTTCCACCTCCACTACTGTATGTTCCAGGGAGAGAGGGAGTTAGTTCCACCTCCACTATTGTATGTGCCAGGGAGGGAGGGAGTTAGTGCCACCTCCACTACTGTATGTGCCAGGGAGAGAGGGAGTTAGCTCCACCTCCACTACTGTATGTGCCAGGGAGGGAGGGAGTTAGTTCCACCTCCATTACTATATGTGCCAGGGAGGGAGGGAGTTAGGTCCACCTCCACTACTATATATGCCAGGGAGGAAGGGAGTTAGTTCCACCTCCACTACTGTATATGCCAGGGTGGGAGGGAGTTAGTTCCACCTCCACTACTGTATGTGCAAGGGCGGGAGGGAGTTAGTTCCACCTCCACTACTGTATGTGCCAGGGCGGGAGGGAGTTAGTTCCACCTCCACTACTGTATATGCCATGGAGGGAGGGAGTTAGTTCCACCTCCACTACTGTATGTGCCAGGGAGAGAGGGAGTTAGTTCCACCTCCACTACTGTATGTGCCAGGAAGGGAGAGAGGGAGTTACTTCCACCTCCACTACTGTATGTGCCAGGGAGGGAGGGAGTTAGTTCCACCTCCACTATTGTATGTGCCAGGGAGGGAGGGAGTTAGTTCCACCTCCACTACTGTATATGCCATGGAGGGAGGGAGTTAGTTCCACCTCCACTACTGTATGTTCCAGGGAGAGAGGGAGTTAGTTCCACCTCCACTATTGTATGTGCCAGGGAGGGAGGGAGTTAGTTCCACCTCCACTACTGTATATGCCAGGGGGGGGAGGGAGTTAGTTCCACCTCCACTACTATATGTGCCAGGGAGGGAGGGAGTTAGTTCCACCTCCACTATTGTATGTGCCAGGGAGAGAGGGAGTTAGTTCCACCTCCACTACTGTATATGCCATGGAGGGAGGGAGTTAGTTCCACCTCCATTACTATATGTGCCAGGGAGGGAGGGAGTTAGTTCCACCTCCACTACTGTATATGCCAGGGAAGGAGAGAGGGAGTTAGTTCCACCTCCACTACTGTATATGCCATGGAGGGAGGGAGTTAGTTTCACCTCCACAACTGTATGTTCAAGGGAGAGAGGGAGTTAGTTCCACCTCCATTACTATATGTGCCAGGGAGGGAGGGAGTTAGTTCCACCTCCACTACTGTATATGCCATGGAGGGAGGGAGTTAGTTCCACCTCCACTACTGTATGTGCCAGGGAGGGAGGGAGTTAGTTCCACCTCCACTGCTATATGTGCCAGGGAGGGAGGGAGTTAGTTCCACCTCCACTACTGTATATGCCAGGGAAGGAGGGAGTTAGTTCCACCTCCACTACTGTATGTGCCAGGAAGGGAGAGAGGGAGTTAGTTCCACCTCCACTACTGTATGTTCCAGGGAGAGAGGGAGTTAGTTCCACCTCCACTATTGTATGTGCCAGGGAGGGAGGGAGTTAGTTCCACCTCCACTACTGTATGTGCCAGGAAGGGAGAGAGGGAGTTAGTTCCACCTCCACTATTGTATGTGCCAGGGAGGGAGGGAGTTAGTTCCACCTCCACTACTGTATGTGCCAGGGAGAGAGGGAGTTTGTTCCACCTCCACTACTGTATGTGCCAGGTAGGGAGGGAGGGAGTTAATTCCACCTCCACTACTATATGTGCCAGGAAGGGAGGGTGTTAGTTCCTCCTCCACTACTGTATGTGCCAGGGAGGGAGGGAGTTAGTGCCACCTCCACTACTGTATGTGCCAGGGAGAGAAGGAGTTAGTTCCACCTCCACTACTGTATGTGCCAGGGAGGGAGGGAGTTAGTTCCACCTCCATTACTATCTGTGCCAGGGAGGGAGGGAGTTAGGTCCACCTCCACTACTATATATGCCAGGGAGGAAGGGAGTTAGTTCCACCTCCACTACTGTATGTTCCAGGGAGAGAGGGAGTTAGTTCCACCTCCACTATTGTATGTGCCAGGGAGGGAGGGAGTTAGTGCCACCTCCACTACTGTATGTGCCAGGGAGAGAGGGAGTTAGTTCCACCTCCACTACTGTATGTGCCAGGGAGGGAGGGAGTTAGTTCCACCTCCATTACTATATGTGCCAGGGAGGGAGGGAGTTAGGTCCACCTCCACTACTATATATGCCAGGGAGGAAGGGAGTTAGTTCCACCTCCACTACTGTATATGCCAGGGTGGGAGGGAGTTAGTTCCACCTCCACTACTGTATGTGCAAGGGCGGGAGGGAGTTAATTCCACCTCCACTACTGTATGTGCCAGGGCGGGAGGGAGTTAGTTCCACCTCCACTACTGTATATGCCATGGAGGGAGGGAGTTAGTTCCACCTCCACTACTGTATGTGCCAGGGAGAGAGGGAGTTAGTTCCACCTCCACTACTGTATGTGCCAGGAAGGGAGAGAGGGAGTTACTTCCACCTCCACTACTGTATGTGCCAGGGAGGGAGGGAGTTAGTTCCACCTCCACTATTGTATGTGCCAGGGAGGGAGGGAGTTAGTTCCACCTCCACTACTGTATATGCCATGGAGGGAGGGAGTTAGTTCCACCTCCACTACTGTATGTTCCAGGGAGAGAGGGAGTTAGTTCCACCTCCACTATTGTATGTGCCAGGGAGGGAGGGAGTTAGTTCCACCTCCACTACTGTATATGCCAGGGGGGGGAGGGAGTTAGTTCCACCTCCACTACTATATGTGCCAGGGAGGGAGGGAGTTAGTTCCACCTCCACTATTGTATGTGCCAGGGAGAGAGGGAGTTAGTTCCACCTCCACTACTGTATATGCCATGGAGGGAGGGAGTTAGTTCCACCTCCATTACTATATGTGCCAGGGAGGGAGGGAGTTAGTTCCACCTCCACTACTGTATATGCCAGGGAAGGAGAGAGGGAGTTAGTTCCACCTCCACTACTGTATATGCCATGGAGGGAGGGAGTTAGTTTCACCTCCACTACTGTATGTTCAAGGGAGAGAGGGAGTTAGTTCCACCTCCATTACTATATGTGCCAGGGAGGGAGGGAGTTAGTTCCACCTCCACTACTGTACATGCCATGGAGGGAGGGAGTTAGTTCCACCTCCACTACTGTATGTGCCAGGGAGGGAGGGAGTTAGTTCCACCTCCACTGCTATATGTGCCAGGGAGGGAGGGAGTTAGTTCCACCTCCACTACTGTATATGCCAGGGAAGGAGGGAGTTAGTTCCACCTCCACTACTGTATGTGCCAGGAAGGGAGAGAGGGAGTTAGTTCCACCTCCACTACTGTATGTTCCAGGGAGAGAGGGAGTTAGTTCCACCTCCACTATTGTATGTGCCAGGGAGGGAGGGAGTTAGTTCCACCTCCACTACTGTATGTGCCAGGAAGGGAGAGAGGGAGTTAGTTCCACCTCCACTATTGTATGTGCCAGGGAGGGAGGGAGTTAGTTCCACCTCCACTACTGTATGTGCCAGGGAGAGAGGGAGTTTGTTCCACCTCCACTACTGTATGTGCCAGGTAGGGAGGGAGGGAGTTAATTCCACCTCCACTACTATATGTGCCAGGAAGGGAGGGTGTTAGTTCCTCCTCCACTACTGTATGTGCCAGGGAGGGAGGGAGTTAGTGCCACCTCCACTACTGTATGTGCCAGGGAGAGAGGGAGTTAGTTCCACCTCCACTACTGTATGTGCCAGGGAGGGAGGGAGTTAGTTCCACCTCCATTACTATATGTGCCAGGGAGGGAGGGAGTTAGGTCCACCTCCACTACTATATATGCCAGGGAGGAAGGGAGTTAGTTCCACCTCCACTACTGTATATGCCAGGGTGGGAGGGAGTTAGTTCCACCTCCACTACTGTATGTGCAAGGGCGGGAGGGAGTTAGTTCCACCTCCACTACTGTATGTGCCAGGGCGGGAGGGAGTTAGTTCCACCTCCACTACTGTATGTGCCAGGGCGGGAGGGAGTTAGTTCCACCTCCACTACTGTATGTGCCAGGGCGGGAGGGAGTTAGTTCCACCTCCACTACTGTATGTGCCAGAGAGGGAGGGAGTTAGTTTCACCTCCACTACTGTATGTGCCAGGGAGGGAGGGAGTTAGTTCCACCTCCACTACTGTATGTGCCAGGGCGGGAGGGAGTTAGTTCCACCTCCACTACTGTATGTGCCAGAGAGGGAGGGAGTTAGTTTCACCTCCACTACTGTATGTGCCAGGGAGAGAGGGAGTTTGTTCCACCTCCACTATTGTATGTGCCAGGGAGGGAGGGAGTTAGTTCCACCTCCACTACTGTATGTGCCAGAGAGGGAGGGAATTAGTGCCACCTCCACTACTGTATGTGCCAGGGAGAGAGGGAGTTTGTTCCACCTCCACTATTGTATGTGCCAGGGAGGGAGGGAGTTAGTTCCACCTCCACTACTGTATGTGCCAGAGAGGGAGGGAGTTAGTACCACCTCCACTACTGTATATGCCAGGGAGAGAGGGAGTTTGTTCCACCTCCACTACTGTATGTGCCAGGTAGGGAGGGAAGGAGTTAGTTCCACGTCCACTACCGTATGTGCCAGGGCAGGAGGGAGTTAGTTCCACCTCCACTACTGTATGTGCCAGGGCGGGAGGGAGTTAATTCCACCTCCACTACTATATGTGCCAGGGAGGGAGGGAGTTAGTGCCACCTCCACTACTGTATGTGCCAGGGAGAGAGGGAGTTAGTTCCACCTCCACTACTGTATGTGCCAGGGAGGGAGGGAGTTAGTGCCACCTCCACTACTGTATGTGCCAGGGAGGGAGGGAGTTAGTTCCACCTCCACTACTATATATGCCAGGGTGGGAGGGAGTTAGTTCCACCTCCACTACTGTATGTGCCAGGGAGGGAGGGAGTTAGTTCCACCTCCACTACTGTATGAGCCGGGAGGAGGGGCAATCTGTCCCACCTTCACTACTGAACATAGGGGGTAAGTAGCTACCCCACCTTCACTACTGAACGTAGGGGGGGAAGTAGCCAGCCCCACCTCCTCTACTGAACGTAGGGGGAAGTGGCGTGCCCCACCTTCACTACTGAACCTAGGGGGAAGTAGCCTGCCTCACTTTCACTACTGAACATAGGGGGGAAGTAGCCTGCCCCACCTCCACTACTGAATCTAGGGGGAAGTAGCCTGCCCCATCACTATTGTATGTAGGGGGAAAGTAGCCAGCCCCGCCTCCACTATTGTATGTAGGGGTAGAGTAGCTTGCCCCGCCTCCACTACTGAACGTCGGGGAGAAGTAGCCTGCCACACCACTATTGTAGGTAGGGGTAGAGTAGCCTGCCCCGCCTCCATTATTGAACGTGGTGGATTGTAGCTTGTCCCTCCTCCATTACTGAACGTGGAGGGGGGGGAGAGTAGCCTGCCCCTCTTTTTTATATATTTTTTTCGTTTTTTTTTTATTTTTTTTACTTTTTTTTAGAGAAAGGGGGGTGAAAGAAGATTAGAGATGGGGGGAGGAAGCTATAGTTCGTAAATTGAAGAAATTTAGGTAGAGGTAAGAGAGGGCGGGCTGACCGCCTAGCTAAGCTAATGGTGTGTTAGGGTTGTGTCATGGGTTAGTTATTGTCTGTCGGTAAAGGCACTAGACATCCTACCCTATCCCATATATGGGTGTTTTGAGGGTCTTGTTTCATATTCCACCGACCTTACTGGCAGATGCTGGTCTAGGGAGGTTGTCTATTGCCTGGCCGCATAGATCAGGGATGGTAATGGACCTTTTGAGATTTGGTAACTTTTTGGGAACCGTGTATGGTTGTTGTCGTTATCTGGTGGGAGTCTTTGAAGGAGTTCTTGCTCTGATCGTTCTATTTTTTGCCAGACTCTGCTGGCCAGGGTGTGCAGCTGCTGGTTGATGGGTTTTATTCTCAGGTCTCTATGTATCTCGGCAGTGGTTCTGGTGAAGGGGTACCTTTCACCTGTGACGAATCTTAGGGCTTCATTTTGGACTACCTGTTATTTTAAAATTTGAGTGGTGCTCATAGTATGAAGAGGTAATGCTGGGTAAGTTAATATCGGTGTAATAAATGATGTCAACAGGCGGAGTCTTATTTTCTCAGGAAGCGCTTTAAAGCGGTATAGTTCTCTCAATTCTCTTCTTACCCCCCCCCCCCCTTCACTACTGAACGCGGGGGGTAGCTTGCCCCGCCCCTACTACTGCACGTAAAGGGGGGTAACCTGCCCCGCCCCTACTACTGTACGTAGGGGGGGTAGCCTGCCCTGCCTACACTACTGTACGTAGGGGAGGGAGGGAAGTAGCTTGAGCCGCCTCCACTACTGTAAGTGGGGGGTAGCTTGCCCCGCCCCTACTACTGTACGTAAAGGGAGGTAGCCTGCCCCGCCCCTACTACTGCACGTAGGGGGGGGGGGGAAGCCTGCCCTGCCTCCACGACTGTACGTAGGGGGGGGGAGGGAAGTAGCTTGAGCCGCCTCCACTACTGTACGTGGTGGGTACTTTGCACAGCCCCTACTACTGCACGTAAAGGGTGGTAGCCTGCCCCGCCCCTAATACTGTACGTAGGAGGAGTAGCCTGCCCTGCCTCCACTACTATACGTAGGGGGGGGGGGGGGAGGGAAGTAGCTTGAGCCGTCTCCACTAATGTACGTGGGGGATAGCTTGCCCCGCCTTCACTACCGAACGGGGGGGGGGGGGGGGTAGCCTGCCCCGCCTTCACTACTGAACGGGGGAGAAGCTTACCCCACCTTCACTACTGAACGGGGGGGGGGGGGGGAGTAGCTTGGCCCGCCTCCATTACTGAACGAGGGAGTAGCTTGGCCCGCCTCCATTACTGAACGAGGGAGTAGCTTGGCCCGCCTCCACTACTGAATAGGGTAGTAGCTTGGCCTGCCTCCACGACTGAACGGGGAATAGCTTTCCCGCCCAGCCCACTACTGAACGGGGGAGTATCTTGGCCCGCCTTCTCTACTGAACGGGGGAGTAGCTTGCCCCGCCTCCACTACTGAACGGGGGAGTAGCTTGGCCTGCCTCCACTACTGAACGGGGGAGTAGCTTGGCCCGCCTCCACTACTGAACGGGGGAGTAGCTTGGCCTGCCTCCACTACTGAACGGGGGATTAGCTTGGCCCGCCTCCACTACTGAACGGGGGAGTAGCTTGGCCTGCCTCCACTGCTGAACGGGGAGTCGCTTAGCCCGCCTCCACTACTGAACGGGGGAGGAGCTTGGCCTCCCTTCACTACTGAACGGGGGAGTAGCTTGGCCCGCCTCCACTACTGAACGGGGGAGTAGCTTGGCCTGCCTCCACTACTGAACGGGGAGTAGCCTAGCCCGCCTCCACTACTGAACGGGGGAGTAGCTTGGCCTGCCTCCACTACTGAACCTGAAGTAGCTTGGCCCGCCTCCACTACTGAACGGGGGAGTAGCTTGGCCCGCCTCCACTACTGAACGGGGGAGTAGCTTGGCCCGCCTCCACTACTGAACGCGGGAGTAGCTTGGCCCGCCTCCACTACTGAACGGGGGAGTAGCTTGGCCCGCCTCCACTACTGAACGGGGGAGTAGCTTGGCCCGCCTCCACTACTGAACGGGGGAGTAGCTTGGCCTGCCTCCACTACTGAACGGGGGAGTAGCTTGGCCCGCCTCCACTACTGAACGGGGGAGTAGCTTGGCCGGCCACCACTACTGAACAGGGGAGTAACCTGGCCCGCCTCCACTACTGAACATGTGGGGGGGAGGAAGCATACCCCGCCTCCACTACTGAACGTGGGTGGGAGGTAGCATACCCCGCCTCCACTAATGAACGTGGGGGGAGGTAGCATACCCCGCCTCCACGAATGAACGTGGGGGGAGGTAGCATACCTCGCCTCCACTAATAAACGTGGGGGGAGGTAGCATACCCCACCTCCACTAATGAACGTGGGGGGAGGTAGCATACCCCGCCTCCACTAATGAACGTGGGGGGAGGTAGCATACCCCCTCTCCATTAATAAACGTGGGGGGAGGTAGCATACCCCGCCTTCATTAATAAACGTGGGGGGAGGTAGCATACCCCGCCTCCACTAATGAACGTGGGGGGAGGTAGCATACCCCGCCTCCACTAATGAACGTGGGGGGAGGTAGCATACCCCCTCTCCATTAATAAACGTGGGGGGAGGTAGCATACCCCGCCTTCATTAATAAACGTGGGGGGAGGTAGCATACCCCACCTCCACTAATGAACGTGGGGGGAGGTAGCATACTCCGCCTTCACTAATGAACGTGGGGGGAGGTAGCATACCCCGCCTCCACTAATGAACGTGGGGGGAGGTAGCATACCCCCTCTCCATTAATAAACGTGGGGGGAGGTAGCATACCCCGCCTTCATTAATAAACGTGGGGGGAGGTAGCATACCCCGCCTTCATTAATAAACGTGGGGGGAGGTAGCATACCCCGCCTCCATTAATAAACGTGGGGGGAGGTAGCATACCCCCTCTCCATTAATAAACGTGGGGGGAGGTAGCATACCCCGCCTTCATTAATAAACGTGGGGGGAGGTAGCATACCCCGCCTCCATTAATAAACGTGGGGGGAGGTAGCATACCCCCTCTCCATTAATAAACGTGGGGGGAGGTAGCATACCCCGCCTTCACTAATGAACGTGCGAGAGGTAACTTAACCCTCCTCCGTAACTGAGGGGGGAGGGGGAGGCAATTTTTCTGGACGATCATAATCCTCAATTTGATGATTTCGAGCACGATCCTCTGGTCAACACACGTCTAATACTATATTTAGTGATACTATACTTATTTATCAAGTGTGTGTGTGTGTGTGTGTGTATATATATGCAAGTAAATCACTGTAGGTGCGCGTGATCTAGGTATATGCTGATAACTACAAGGAAAGGGGAAAACACGAAGTTCCCAAGCGCTTTCGTGTAATTCACATCTTCAGGGGTGAGTAGAGACTGTACAGTCTGTACTCACCCTTGGAGATGTGAATTACACGAAAGCGCTTGGGAACTTCGTAGTTTCCTCTTTCCTTGTGGTTAGCAGCATATATATATATATATATATATATATATATATATATATATATATATATATATATATATATATATATAGTATAACATTAATATGTATAAAAAGCACTGACAGTTTTTACGACGCATTGAGTTATATAACACAAGCGGGGTAGTCGTTCACATTCCACACACACATGCAGCACTTCTTTCAATATTTACGGAGGAGGAACTCGCGGGACTAATTAAGGAACCTTTGTATAAAAATCCTACTGGAATAAGGGACGTGAGGCGCATTATCAAGAACTCCAAGGGTGATGAATTTGAAAAGGTTAACTTATTGGTCAGGTTGATCTATGAAGCCAACGCGCGACTCTCTATACGAAGTTCAAGGTGGAACGAGTAACACGAACGCCTAGGTTCATCATTTCATGGAACATCCGGAGTGTTAACCACAGAATTAATGACCTACAATGGTTTGTTAAAGTTTTTAACATTAATGTAATTGGTTTACAAGAATCTTACACGTCCAGCACCCAGAAGAAAGCTGCACCCAGGATAGCTGGGTTTACAGCATACAATAGTGGAGCAGGAAGTGGCCTGCTCACTTATGTAAAGAATGGTCTAGTCTGTAAATAGATCAAAACTCACAATGATGAAAGTATTCACTGTCAACAATTTACAGTAAAGACAGCAAACAGTCAATTTTCCCTGTATAACATCTATGTTCGGTGTAATGAGCTGGAGCGAACGTGTTACCGAAGCCATCAGGTAACAATGCTATGCTGTGTATGGGTTACTTTACCTCTCGTCACACTGTCCTTGGTGATGTCCAGTGTAACTCTAATTGGAGGGTGTTCGTGAATTACATCAATAATCATAATATCACTGTATACGACACAGACAAAGGTGTATGTAATGGGGATTGTGATTGGTGGATCTATTTTCGGCTGTATCACTTTCAGGATAAATATTTAATAATCGAAAGGCAGCAATTTTATAATAATAAACGATTCATCATTATTTATGACAGTTTTCCAAATGTTCGTATTTGCTTAAATAATGAAGAAAATTTTATGTGGGAATATTTTGGCAGCCCTGGTTGTAGTTGAGATGCCAATTCATTAATAAAATTTCTTCGCTATTTAAACAAATAAACTAATATTTGGAACTTATCATGGTGGGGTCCATGCATCTTTGGATGACTTGTGCCAAGGCTATATAAGTGTTCTGATAGATTACCATGCAACCAACCTTGGTCCGTTGTGACAGGAAAGCCATTGACAAACTCGAAAAAATACTAAATAAATCCCTGAGAATTATCGTAGGCTGTCCTATGAGCACTAAAGTACTTAATATGAGGAAAGAACTAGGTAAACCCAGTGTCAAAGATAGAATATTTGAAGTCAACCTCTTCAGTGGTGATCCAGACAACATTGTTTCTAGGAAACTGTTAGAATATATGAGTGATGAAACTGGTGAATCTAAATGGACTTTAACTACAGCTACACATATGAGGCTGTTTGGATTTGACCATCTGTACAAAGCTGGGACACAGCAACGCTTCCAGCCACCCGCCTAAACTACTGAACACGCATAATCCTTATTTCTAACACACTGCCAAAGTGACAGCCCTTAAGCATACATAAAACCTACAAAGTAAATTTAACATCAAACAGACCATCTACAGTGTCTACAGTCTACACATAATAGAGAAAGGAGCTAGAATTAATAACTGAGCATCCACTCTAGAAAAATAACTATTTGCCATACTCACAGCCTTGAGACCTGTTGAAGACACTGCCACTGACGGTCTCATGATCACTGACTCTTTATCTTCACTACTTGCTCTTGATATCCTAAACTCAGATTGTCACCCGCTTGTCTCTGAAGCCAGACACAAGCATATGTGTCTTTTTGACGAAGTATCAGGATCAATCTGTTGTGGATCCCCTCTCACATAGGCATTAGTGAACATGATAGAGTTGATGCCTTAGCTTAACTTGCGTCCAACAATGAAAGTGTTATATACATTCTAGGATTGCCAAACAGAACCTTAAAAACTGTAATCAGATGAGATGTATCAAGTGAAACATGTATATGGAGCAAGTAACAAGATCACTAGATTACAAGATGTTGTGACCGCTAGAGTAAGGTTACGATATAAGCACCTCTGGCAGTATATCCCCCAGGCAGATGTGAACAAAACTAAATGTAAAGTGTGCAGCCAGGTATACTGTAAGACCATATATACATTCCAAAACTACGACCCTAAACTGTAAATTGATAGAACCTTTTAGGTGCAGATCCAAGTACACTGTGTATTAGGGTGTGTCAATTTTGTCAACATGTTAAAAGTCAAATTTGGTAGTCAAAATATTGTGCCTCTTTATGTCTAAACTTGAGATTAGCAAACAAAAATGAATTGAAATAACCCTCACCTACATCAATTATACCTTAAAGTTTCAAATATCAGTATTTCAACAAATTAATGAGACTTGATTAGAATTATTCACTTGATATTAACTAATCTCATGTAAGCATATGGATTATGGAGTATTTTATGGTTCTATAGCTTGTGTACAATATGCATGTCAGAACATGAACATGAACAGGCTCTCCGTGTGGGACAGTTTAATTCTTGTTTTGACTTGTACCAAGCGTGAGGATAAGGCGCCCGGCTCACTCTCCTTCTAGATATCATAGAGGGTGGTTTGCTCTCATTGCACTTGCACCTACTCTACCAGACGAATTCTACATTTTAATTATTGTAAGTAGGGCATATTGATTGTCGCAGTTACTTATATCATTGTATAAAACATTATGTTCTAAGAAATTATTATGTTATTTCTGTTACAGCATTTTTGATAAACAAATTGATATTTTTTGAAACAACAATTGAATTATGAAACATTGAAATATTTTTCTATTTGTCAGATAGTGTGAAGATGTCAAAATTGAAGACAAGAAGTCAGTTGTCAACCCACTTGAGCCTGCTAGTTGGTAAAGGGAAGGAGCTTCCTGTATCAGAACTTCCAACAGTGAGAGACATGCTAAGATTAGGGTTACTCCTTCGAGAAAAAAATGCAAAGGACAGAAGGAACTAAACAGATAAAGAACTCATAAATGACATTATAGTCCCTCTTCTGCATCAATGGACAAAAGCTAATGCACTATTCAAGCCACCTGTGATTAATCAGTGTCGAACTATTGAGCTAAAACTAACGAAATTATGGCACAAAGCAGTTGAAACATCACTTGGTAAAGGAAACTTGGCCAGGAAAAATGAATTTCTGCACACACTTGATACTCTGTTTGACATTTTGACCTGCAAGTGCTCCATACAATTATGTTCTGAATCCAACTGTTCTCACTCAGGTAAGAGAGAAAATAATTCCCACATTGATTGTGGTTGTCCTCGTGAAAAGAAGATCCCTGTTTTAGAGCTTGAATTTATAAAGGCACAGAGGACAAAGGCAGAAGGCCAAGGAAGTATGCAAATGGGTTCAATAGATTATTCAGAAACAAAGAAGCAGATTGCTAATGCCAAGATGAGACAACAAATCCGAGAGAGGGAACAAAAGAAGAAAATGAAGAGTGAAGAAGCCATCCAAAGAGAGGAAGAGCTGTGTCAAGATGTTTATCACTTCTTTGATAGTTCTTCTGATGAACAGGAAGCAGCATCAGATGATAGTTCCAAAGAGCCATCTGAACCTTTACCAAAGAAAATGAAATACAACACAAGAAATATTTCAAACATTGCTTTAGCTAGTATTCGCCACCATGCTGGACTTCGTGAGGCTGCAGAAATTGCAACTGCCGCTTGGATAGATGCAGGCCTCATCAGCCGAGAGGATGTATATTTGGTGATAGATCATAATAAAATTAGAAGAGCACAAGAAAAAATAATGAAGGAAATATCTGATCAGCATGAAAAAGATTTAAGCGAGGGAGGGCTCTCCTGTCTTTTGTTTGATGGAAGAATAGATGACACAAAAGTTTTGCTAGACGTAGAGGGAGTGAACAGAAAGTTTCCAGGTCTCATCAAAGAAGAACACTACTCTGTCTGTTCTGAGCCTGGTGGTCGGTTTTTGTTTCACTTTGCTCCCGAAACTGAAGTAGAAGGGAAGAAACATGCAGAGGTCATTGCTGATCATATTTTATGTTGGGTTCAGGAGAGAGGACTTGGCAGTTCACTGCAGGCTGTTGGTGGAGATTCAACTGCAGTGAACACCGGATGGCAGGGGGGTGTAATGACGCATTTAGAGAAAAAACTAGGAAGAAGACTTGTTTGGATTGTATGTGATATACATACAGGCGAGCTACCTCTTCGTCATCTCATCCAGGAACTTGATGGTCCTACAAAGAGCAACAACAAGTGGTCAGGTCCCCTTGGCATCATGCTGGATGAAGCAACACAACTAGAAATTAATACAACCTTTCCAAAGGTCGAAGTTGGCCCTCCCGTTCCGGCGTTGTCTGAAGGAGTCATCAAAGATCTCAGCACAGATCAATCCTATGCTTATCGTATTGCCCAAATCCTATGCTTATCGTATTGCCCAAGCAATAAGATCAGGAGAAGTGCCTCAGTCATTGGCTCTCTTGGAGATTGGACCTGTCAGTCACAGCCGTTGGTTAACTACAGCTCTTCGTTTCTGCAGGATTTGGATTTCCAAACACGAATTGAAGGGCAAAGTGCTGAAGAATTTGAGGTTAATTGTTGAATTTATTATTGGAGTTTATCTTCCCCAGTGGTTTAGTGTGAAACTTAATCCTATGTGGGTGGATGGGCCCAATCACCTTTTGTTTCAATTGCAGCTAGTAAGAACACAGAGGAAGGTAGTGAGGGACATCGTGTTACCTGTGGCAAGAAGGTCCGCTTGGTATGCTCGATCAGAAGCAGTTTTGCAAGCAATGCTTTGCAGTCAATGTACCAATCTCCGAACCGAGGCTGTAGAAGTCATTCTAAAGATTAGAGGAACGCTAATAGGTGACGACCAGTTGGGAGACTGTTCGTTTCATTCAAGAAAAGTTCCCCCAATAAACGTCAATGCCACCAAATTGTCAGAATTGGTTGACTTGAGTTTGGAAGTCTTAGAGCCACCATTGACAACAAGTCTAACTAGCCAAGAATTGAGAAACCTTAAAGAGACTCCAATGCAGGTGCCGAAGTGTCCTTCCCACACTCAAAGTGTGGAGAGATGTGTGAAAATGGTCACAGAAGCAGCGGGCCATGTTTACAGCCACGAGAGGCGAGAAGGTTACATCAAAGCACAAATAGCAAGCAGACTACTGATGACAAGAAACCAAAGCAAAGAGAGTATGAAGGCATTGGTTACTTTCAAATAGACTACGGATAATAAAATATAATAATTTGAAACTTGAAACAGTAACATGTGTGCAAACGCTGATTATGTTATAAATTCACAAATATGTACATTTAAAAATCCATTTGATGTAGGTAGGACTTAATATAAAAAAAAATTTATGCCAGAATATTGTTTTGCATGCTTAAAGACTACAATAAATTGCTACCAAATTACTCGATTTTCAATTTAGCCAGTTCACCCCCTAAATTGACACACCCTACTGTGTATGCAATGACAAAGCACTTTATCTCTGCATGATAGCAAGGTAGCTGATGTACTAAAGCTGTATCCACACTTCCCATCAAGTGCCTAAGGATATTTCTGTGCACCGACCTAAACAAACACTGTACTGGAACTACTCTGTAACACTCAATGCCATAATATCTTGATTACTGGGGCCCGATAAACTTCCTTTGTGGCCTCTACCCTGTAATCCTTTTTGCGCTACTGATCACAGGATGAGTACGGGGTGCACAATAAACTAGCTGCGGTCGGCGGCAAAATAAAAGATTCGAACAAACAGATATTTAAATCATTTACTCTCTATATGGTTAACCCCATTCGCTTCGCACGACCTAGCACCACCCCTCACTAACTCTCGGACCCACAGCGCTATCCAATCATTCATGCACACCGCTGCTTACTGAGGTCCTTCCCACTAACCTCTGGCGATGCAGACCTTCAACCCATAATAACAACTTTTTCATAGTCATCCCTTCTTCCTCCTATCACTCATCCTCTTTATCATACACACCTTTATTCAGTCTCCCACTCATGTTGATAATAAGTGACTAGTTCCCTGTACGTGTTTACTTCCTCGTTGTGAAATATTTGATGCTTTTACTCAACAGTACAGTATAATGTTTACTCAAAAATTCCCAGGAAATCTAAATACAAAAAAATTAAGTGCGAAGCAAGCAAAATATTCCTCATTTCAACAAATTTTTGTCTGTGGTGGTCAGGGTTCAAGCTTGAAGGTCGTAGTGGTGGTCAGGGTTAAGGCTTCAGAGTCGTGATAGTGGTCAGAGTTACGGCTTTAGGGTAGTGAGGCTGGTCAGGGTTTAGGCTTTAAGCTCGTGATGGTGGTCAAGGTTAAAGCTTGAGGGTCGTGGTGGTGGTCAAGGTTAAGTCTTGAGGGTCGTGGTGGTGCTCAGAGTAAAGGCTTTAGGGTAGTATTGGTGGTCATGGTAAAGGGTTGAGGGTTATGGTGGTGGTTAAGGTTAATGCTTGAGGGTCGTCGTGGTGGAAGGAGTTAAGAATTCAAAGTTGTGGTGGTGGTGGTCTAGGTTAAGGCTTGAGGGAAATGATCGTAGTCAGGGTTAAGGTTTGATGGTCGTGGTGGTGGTCAGAGTTAAGGCTTGAGAGTCGTAGTGGTGGTCAGTGTTAAGGTTTGAGAATAGTGGAAGTGGCCAGGGATGAGACTTGAAGGTCGTGGTGGTGATGAAAGTTAAGTCTTTAAGTCGTGGTGGTTGTGGTCAGGGTTAGGTCTTGAGGGTCGTGGTGGGGGTCAGGGGTAAGGTTTGGGGGTCGTGGTGGTGACCAGGGTTAACGCTTGAGGGTCGTGGTAGTGGTCAGGGTTAAGGCTTGAGGGTCGTGGTGGTGGTCAGAGTTAAGGCTTGAGGGTCGTGGTGGTATTCAGGGTTAAGGTTTGAGGGTCGTGGTAGTGGTCAGGGTTAAGGTTTGAGGGTCGTGGTGGTAGTCAGGGTTAAGGTTCGAGGGTCGTGGTGGTGGTCAGTGTTAAGGCTTGAGGGTCGTGGTGATGGTCAGGGTTAAGGTTTGAGGGTCGTGGTGGTAGTCAGGGTTAAGGTTTGAGGGTCGTGGTAGTGGTCAGGGTTAAGCCTTGAGGGTCGTGGTGGTGGTCAGAGTTAAGGCTTGAGGGTCGTGGTGGTGGTCAGGGTTAAGGCTTGAGGGTCGTGGCGGAGGTGCAGTCGTTTAGGCTGTTAGTTATTGAGGCAATGTTTTGTGTACTGGGATTAAATGAAATAGACATGGAGGAAAGAAATATTGTCTCTGTGAACCGTGAAACCCGGAAACTAATCGATGTGTGAGGCACAGGAGAGAGGCGGGGAGAGAGAAGGGGAAGGGAGAGAGAGAGGGGGAATTGAGAGAGAGAGAGAAAACGAACTAAAATGCCAGGAGCTTGCAGTGTTTAGGGTTGCGTTGCAGTGGGTTGTGCTGCCATGGGTTGCTTTGCTATGAGTTGCGTTGCCATGTACTGCATTGCCATGAGTGTCATTGCTATGGATTTGACCTGGTTGCCATGGTTGAATAGCTATAGGATATTCAAGAATCCTTTTGCCGTTAAGTAATTTTACTTTACATTACACTGAATTAAGCAAAAGCCTTTTTAACCTTTTAGATTTAATTCTGCAACCAATAAATTACTTTATTTGTAACAATGTATAATGAATGGCTGTTTCCACATTAGCAACTTAATCTTATCCACTACATTCAAAACCTTTCGTTTAGTGTTTAGGCTCGACTTGCACTCCCAATGAAATTAACCTTAGTCATAAAAGAACAGCTGTGATTGGCTTTAGTGTGAGAGCTATGTTATTGTCCCATGAGTTGTGAACTACACTCGGCATGCGTTCCATTGTCATACTTGTTAACTGAATCTCAATTTGTGTATCATTATTGGCAGTGTATAACAGTTTAGGTAACACAGTTCTTTGAGTTGCTATACTATTACTTATTAGCTCTATGAATTAAACAGTTACAAAGAGATTTCTATGGATTACGTAAAGATTAGTCCCCCAGTTTATTTCAGCTGATGATTAAACACCCTAACGTTACCTACGTTAGGTAAAGTTAGGTTAGGTTAGGTTAGGTTAGGGTATGCTACTTTACGTTACGTTTTGTTACGTTAATCGTAAGGTAAAATAAACTTTTTTCACATTTAAACTTATTAATTCAGTTTATTAAATTTTGAGTTTCTTTTACTTGGCAGAAATTCCCGGCACACACACACACACACACACTACTACTTCTACTACTTTGCTGTCACTCGGCATCGAGCATGGCGATCATCCAGTTATGATACAATGATATGACTTATTTAGAATGTCACCTAGGTTGGTGAGTTCTGACTTGACTAAAGAGCCCGATACGGAACCGGCAGGGTCTATCACAGATGTTGCACATGTGGGGGGGCTACATTTAGTGCTGGAGGAGCAGCGGCAGCGTTTTTCCGGCGTTGGGCGCTTGTCTGCCTCGTTTGGCAATCGGGCTAACTCAAAGGTATTGAAACGTTCTTGTGTGGTAATCCTCCAAGCGTTACTGTGTGGAGTAATCGTCTCCCAGCTGAAGAGGGTCGATTTTGGCACTTTTTTCAAGTTTGTCTAAAGACTATTCTTATATCATTTCAGTTGCCCACCACCGTTACGTGTACTATTCGTTAGGTGACTGTCAAGTACTTGCTTTGGCAGTCTACTGTCGTCCATGCAGGTAACATGGTCAGGCCAGCGTCGTTGTTCTTGGATAATGGAAGCCTCGATGCTTCAAACTTGGTGTCAGTAAGAATACTGGCATTTGGTATCTTGTCATCCCAGCAAACTCGGAGGAGGGAACTTACACTACGTTGGTGAAAGTTTTAAAGTGCCTTGAAGTGCCTCCTGTGAGCGAAGACACGATTTTGTAGTCTGCCAAAGGCTTGAGATGCACATCGAATCCGATGCTGAATCTTTTCATCGATGTCCGCGCTGGTGGACAGGTGGGAACCGAGATACCGAAAGTGGGTAATATTTGAGAGGGCAGTACCGTTAAGTTGGATGGATAGTGGAGGTGTGGCTGAATCGGGGGCAGGTTGAAAGAGAATCTGAGTCTTATGTACATTCATCTCAAGGCCGAAGTGTGGTCTGAGGTGTGCGAGTTTGTTGGCCAAGCTGGAGATGGTCACGTTGGAGAACCTGAAATTAAAGGAAGAGATGGCGAGGATGAAATTTAAGGAAGAGATGGCGAGGTTGAAGGAAGAGGCGAGACAAGGAAAGCCCGTGTCTGACGATAACTCAGACAAGTGGAAGGTTGCGAGGAGAGGGAAGAACAAACTGGTGATGAGAAAACGCACTAAGGATACGTCAACAACGACATCAACAGCTAAGTGTACCAACTCGTTCAGTCCCTTGATAGACGAATTGGACGTTAGTACAGTCAGGGACAGGGCTGACAAGGAAGGTATAAAAACTTTAATTGTTGGTGACTCACAGGTAAGGTACATGGACAGGGTTTTTTGTGGTAAAAAAGAAATAGGATGAGGATGTGTTTGCCAGGAGCTGGGGTGGGGGATATAATTGACAGGATAGACAATATCTTGTATGGTAATGGGAACAAACCCATTATCTGCCTCAGTGCAGGAGGCAATGATATTGGCAGGTGTAGGAGCGAGCAGCTTCTTGAGAAGTTCAAGGCAGCTATAGATCGTATTAGGACTAAGGGAGGGATCCCTATCATATGCCGTGTCCTGCCTAGAAGGAGAGTTAGCAGTGAATGGTTGTCAAGGGCGGTTGGTGTCAACGACCGTCTTGACAGATATTGTAAGTCAATATCAGTCCCATTCATTGACAACTGGGACAACTTCTACGGCAGAAGGGACCTTTATGCTAGGGATGGGGTGGCAACCCTGGCTGGGTCTCTCGAGAGGGCAGTTCAAAGGCTATAGAAGCCTTCAAACTGCTAGGGGAATATATGGGCACGGGGGTGGAGAAGACTGCAGTGGGAGTGGGTAAACAAAGTGAAAAATTACAGGGAAATAGTGTTAGGAATGATGACAAAACTAAATTAGACAGGGAGTTAAAACCTAAACGCGGTAAAGAGAGGACTCAGAACAGGACTAACTTAAATGTCTACTACACGAACAGTAGAAGTATGAGAAACAAAATGGATGATATTAGGGCCTTGGTATGTACCGAAAAAATCGATATAATAACATTCACTGAAACATGGATCAACCTAGACTCACGTGAGTTACGGGTCGAATACCAAATTGCTGGTTACAAATTGTTCCATACCGATAGGCAGACCAGGAAAGGAGGTGGAGTTGCAATCTATGTCAGGGATAATCTGAAGTGTGAAATAAATAAGGAAATAAAAACTGAGCAGCATTCAGAAACAATTTGGATAGAATTAATCGACGGTAGGGAAAAATTAATCATAGGAGTAATATATAGACCTCCCAATCTTGATAGAGCTTACGAGAGACTTACCTGGGATGAAATAAGCAGGGCTTCCATACACAGCAAAGTCTGTATAGTAGACAATTTTAACCTAGGCCAAATAGATTGGACTGACACTACGGGTAACTCAGTATCAGAGGATTTCCTAGAAGCTATCCAGGACTGTTTCCTAAGTCAACATATAACCGAACCCACCAGGGGTAGTAATATACTTGATTTAGTTCTGTCGAACAGAGAAAACCTCATTAGCAATGTTGAGGTAGGGAACGAACTTGCAAGCAGCTAGCACACAGAAATTTGTTCCAGTTAGATTTTTAGGTCAGACGCAAGGAAGGGCAAACTTTGATAGTTTAAATAGGCAGCTGAGAGAGGGGGTGTCGCCCTTGGGCGTGAACCTGACAGATGACACCGACCTGATAACGAGATCTGAGATTGTCGAGTTTCTCGACAATTTAAATAATGAGTTACTTAATGCACAAAGGCAGAACATACCATGCAAAAAACTCAGATCAGACAACAATGACCCTAAATGATTAAATAATTATTTAAAGAACATTATTGGCCAAAGGAAGGCTATAGGTAGAAGGATAAGCCATGGCGAAATTTACCTCCAGGAGTATTATAAGGTATTGGCCGGTAGGGTTAAGATCGAGATAAGAAAAGCAAAGAGGAATAATAAACTGAAGATAGCAAGGGAGGCGAAGACAAACCCCAAAGGATTCTACCAAATGTATGAAACTAAAGCACGAGATAAGATTGGACCAATACAGTCAGATACCGGCGAGCTAACTGATAACGAGGGAGAAATGAGCAATAATCTGAATAAATATTTTTCAACAGCTTTCACAACCGAAAATTTAAACATGATACCCGAGGCTCCGACTCTATTCAGAGATAGTGAAGAAAACAAATTAATCGAGGTCGTAGTGACTAGTAACGATGTTAATAAGCAAATAGACAAGCTGAAGCCTAATAAGTCACCTGGTCCCGATGAGATATTTGCCAGAGTATTAAAGGAATGTAAGGAAGAGCTTAGTATGCCCTTAGCAAAGTTGTTTAACATGTCATTAAAAACAGGTGTAGTACCAGAATCCTGGAGGATAGCGAATGTAATACCGATTTTCAAGAAGGGGGATAGATTACTATCCTCTAACTACCGCCCAATCAGTCTAACATCAATAGTAGGCAAATTACTAGAATCAGTCATTTCAAACTCTATTCGAAACCACCTGAGAAGCACAAGTTGATCAATGATTCCCAACATGGCTTCACAAACGGGCGTTCATGTCTAACTAATCTATTAACATTCTTTTCATCAGTTTTCGAATCAGTGGACGAGGGGCACAATTATGATGTGGTATATCTCGACTTTAACAAAGTCATCGACAGATTCTCCCACGAAAGACTAATTAGAAAGGTAGAAGAGCATGTCATCAAAGGTAATATCCTTAAATGGATTAGGGCGTGGTTACGGGACAGGAAACAGCGAGTGAACATAAACGGCACTAAATCTCATTGCAGCAACATCACTAGTGGAGTTCCCCAAGGCTCAGTACTTGGACCATTATTATTTATTATATACATAAACGACATAGATATCGGCAAACACAGCAACATAAGTAAATTTATTAATAACACTAAAATAGGACGTGTAATTAAATCTGACGAGGACTCTGCAAAACTACAGGAAGATCTAAACAAATTTTTCGAATGGTCGGAAAAATGGCAGATGAAATTCAATGTGGACAAATGTAAAGTACTCAGTATAGGAGATGTAAACAGGAAAACCAGATACCAGATGAACAACGATGCCATTGTGGAATCCGACTGCGAGAAAGATTTAGGAGTAATGATAAGTAGGAATCTTAAGCCAAGTAAACAATGTTTTTTTGCTCGTAACAAGGCTAATAAAGTGCTTGGGTTCATACAAAGGAGTGATAGTTACAAGACTAGCAAGGTCATCATAAAATTATATCAAGCGCTTGTGAGACCTCACCTGGATTACGCAGTTCAATTCTGGTCACAGTATTACAGAATGGATATAGATTCCTTGGAAAGAATCCAGAGGAGAATGACAAGACTAATCCCGGGCATTAGGAACCTTGAGTACAGAGACAGGTTAAAGCATCTTAATTTGCATTCCCTCGATAGAAGTAGAGTGAGGGGCGACATGATAGAGGTGTATAAATGGAAGTCAGGGTTAAACATAGGGGACATTACAAAGGTACTCAAACTTTCCAACCAGGAGCGAACTCGCAACAACGGTTTTAAATTAGACAAATTTAGATTTCGGCGTGAAATAGGTAAACACTGGTTTAGAAACAGAGTAGTGGATGAAAGGAACAAGTTACCAAATAGCATCATTAACTCGAATACGCTGGATAGCTTCAAACATAGGTTGGATGCTTATATGAGCAATAGGGGTTGGGTATAAACGGGACTGCCTAGTATGGGTCAATAGGCCCGCTGCAGTTTCCTCCATTCTTATGTTCTGGAAAGAGCATGGCAGCCAGAAGGCTGAAAATATACAATTACATAATTGGGGAATGGGTCTCTTGGTTTATAAATGATATACAGGTAACATAAGTGATTCAAATATGATATATAATAATTAGGTGTTGATAATTTTTACAGTGGTTGGGACTGGGCTGTTCTTATAGCAATCAGTTCGTGCTCGTATGGGCTGGATGAGGTTGGGCAGGTGTGTGGCCACGTGGCCAGGACAGTAGCTTGGGGCAATGCATGTGTGCTCCATCTTTCAGGTTAGGTCAGGTGAAGCCGTGAGGTCAGGTCAGGTTAGGTCAAATCCAGCCACACTCAGTATTACACCTCTGTGTTTTTGTGCTTTTCCTTAGAGTGCACTATAGGAACACTGTTTGGTAGTCTATCGTTCACTGTTCACTTGAATGTTTTGCTGAATAAATCCAGGTGTAGTAAGGCTATTAGGGCGTTGGAATATAGCAGGGGGAGGGGGGGGGGAGCCAAACAGACTCGGCCTGGCTGCTCAAACTGGGAGTGCCTTCACGACACGTCTTGTCTTGCTGGTGGTTGACTCATCTGTGTAGGTGTTCGGATTTCCTGTAGGTCACGTTCAGTGTGAGCGACAAGGGCGAGGTCGTCTGTGTATTGAAGTACAGTAATGGAAGCTTCTGACACCTTTTTTCCTGCCTGGAGTAATCTTATGTTGAAAAATCCTTCATCCGATGCTCCATATCCACCCCGCCGGTTAAATTGCCGCTGGGGAAGAACTCATAGTGGGTGTAATTGTACAGCACACTATACCATCGTGGAGTTGCCTCACAATGGCGATGAATTTTGGTGGGCAGTCAAAACGGCTGAGGGTCCACTAGAGGGATTCCATGTTGACTGAGTCGAAGGCCTTGGTTAGGTCGATAAAAGCCATGTACAGGTCACGACGCTGTTCTCTGAAATTTTCCTGTATCTGACGGGCAGCGAAGATCATGTCAGTGACGTCACGGGATGATCTAAAGCCACATTGAGATTCTGGTAGAAAGTTTTCCGCAATGGAAGAATTCTGTTTAGAAGGAATCGGGCGTTAATCTTGCCAGCTATGGACAGCAGTGAGATCCCACGGTAGTTGCCACAGTCTGACCAGTCTCCCTTGTTCTTATAAATATTGACGATGGAGACATCTTTAAGAGCTTGGGGGATTTCCTCCTTTTTTCATATATTCTCCAGGAGAGAGTGGAGACGACTAGTAAGCAGAGGTCCTGCTTTATACACCTCGGCTGGGATTCCTTAAGGCCCTGAGGTTTTGTTATTTTTCATCTGTTTGATGGCAGTAGCTATCTCATCCAGGGATGGAGGATAGCTGAGATGGGTCAGCTCTGGATGCTGAAGGACCTGCTTGGTAGCCAGGACATCGACATCGGTGTTTCGGTTGAGCAGTGAATGGTAGTGCTCTTTCCCACGCTGAATGATGCTTTCGTCCTCATTAATTATGGAGTTGGTGTCAGATGAGTGGAGGGGGGCTGTGCCAAGAGTGATTGGCCCAAAAAATGTTTTAGTGGAATTGAAAAATTCGCGCATCTTGTGCTGTCGTTCTTTAGATTGCAAAGTTCCCGCTGGGCTGCCGCTTTCTTCTTGCTGAAGGTATCAGCTTTGTTCCAAGACTGATTTGTTGTTCTGCCATTCAGTTACAGAAGCCCGTTTATCATTGACGAATACATTGATAACTGGGTCATTTTCATCAAACCAGTCCTGGTATTTGGGTTGTTTGTTGTCAGGCTGTTTATAAGCTGGATCATCCAGACGCTTAATGTTGAAACCTCTTCTGGAGGCTTGCTGCCTTCGCTATTTTGGGGCGACGTGAAGTGAGAGCTTGACTCTCACGAGCCGATGATCAGTGTTGCATTGGTCTCAGCCACTCATGGCACGGGTGATGAAGACTTCTCTGCATTCTCTGTCTTTGACAATGATGTCGATAAAGAGAAGACAGTGTTTGGATTGTGGGTGTTGCCAAGAACACTTGAACTTGTCGGCCTGCCTAAGCAAGGTAGTGGTGATAGTCAGGTGTGCAGGACCTTTGTTGAGGAGGAGGAGGCCGTTGGGATTACACTTGCCTAGTCCATTTCTCCTTATGGTTTCCTGCCAAATGTCAACATCTCTGGCAAATCTGGCATTGAAGTTACCAAGGAACACAACCGTATCTTCTCTGAGGATAGAGGTTAGCACTCTGTCGAGATTGGCGTAAAAGTCCTCCTTGATGTCATCTTCTGCATCCAGTTTTGGGGCGCATGCACTGATGAAAGAGGCATAACGTGAATTATTCAGTGGGACTCGGAGCGTCGTAAGGCGATCGTTGATCACAATAGGCATTTCAGTTAGACTGTGTAGGATGCGTTGGCGGATGACAAAGCCAACTCCATAAATGCTGTTTCTCTCTGCATCAGGCTTACCTTTCCAGAAGAAGGTACAGCCAGAACTCCGTTCTGTGAGTTGAAATTCGTCTGGGAGCCAAGACTCACTAATGACTGCTATGTCGATGTTATACCTAGCACGCTCTTTTGCCACAAAGGCTATTCTTCTTTCAGGACGCTCATTTGTGCCAGTAACCAGAAGGGTCCTGATATTCCATGCAACAGCCATAACAGGTTGTATGATTTGTTTTTGTTTGGATCTGTGATTTTGATTGTGTTTTCGACCACATAAGGATGACCTTACTGAGTGCGGTTGCCCAAACAGGTTGGTTCTTTAGGCAGGCTGTGTTTAGGGCACCTTTTCTCGCCCCCTCTCCGTTTGGGGTTGAGCAGAGTGGCTCCTCAAAAGGGCACTTTAGTAGCACAGACAGGACCGGATTGCACTGCTGCTTAGTCCCCAGTGCATAAATGACCGTCTTTTCTGTGCGGCCCATGTATAGAGATGTGACTAGAGACACCCGGCAGTCATCTCTGCCTGTCCCTCTTGCCACTCGTCCTTCGCCATAGGACTTTTAGGAGGAATAAGGCTTTTGATTATGATAAGAGATATCATGAGCTGGACGATGGCTGTGCGTGAGTTGATTTATGTGGTGAGGCAGGAGCGCAGGCTGCAACCACACATCTTGGCTCTCCCTTTTCCTGATCCAGTGGTGCAAGTGTTGCAATGACTGTGGAGACAGAGACTTGCAATGGACTGCCGATAGCCCAGTTTGTTGGATTTTGCCTAAGTAGCCTGTCCATCATGCATTGTGTTCGGCAACTGGTGTAGTTTTTGGGTCCAATAGTGGTCACGTCTTCTGCCTACACCGCCGTTTGGATCTTGTTGAAGCTCTGTAGGCATGTCTGCCTGATGCGGTGCTCCACCGCAGATTTTTTGCTCGGGCTTTACTCCCGTAGCCTTATACCTACCAAACTTAATCAGCAAGGCAGCGATGTAATTGTTGATAGGAGCCAGGACGTGTCCACATTTCATTGGGACTATGTGCCGTACCTCTGGGGCCCACCGCTACTCCGATATCTCCTGCTGGTCTAGTCTGGACTCACGAGGCACCCAGTAACCGTTTGTTGCCACGAGGAGTCGTGATGTTGAAGAGGTTGTGTACTGGCAGGGGAAGACTTATGCAAGTTACTGCCCTGTTCGCCACAAGGGCTGTAAGCAAGAGGGAGCAAGCAGTGCTTGTACCTTAACACTAACAGAATGCTGCCATACTTGACGCATTTCACCACCCTGTGAGCAAACAAACACAGACACACATACACACACACACACACACACACACACACACACACACACACACAAACACGGCCAACTAGCATTTCCAGTTTTGTCAGGTCCTTGAATATGATAAAAGTCAGAAACTAATTACTGGGTCAGGAGGAAGAGTGAGTATAACGACACATGGCAGCAGTGTGTATATTGGTGACACATGGCAGCAGTGTGTATATTGGTGACACATGGCAGCAGTGTGCATGTTGGTGACACATGGCAGCAGTGTGTATATTGGTGACACAAGGCAGCAGTATGCTTATTGGTGACACATGGCAGCCGTGTGTATATTGGCGACACATGGCAGCAGCATGCTTATTGGTGACACATGGCAGCCGTGTGTATATTGGTGATTCATGGCAGCCGTGTGTATATTGGTGACACAAGGCAGCAGTGTGCATGTTGGTGACACATGGCAGCAGTGTGTATATTGGCGACACATGGCAGCAGTATGCTTATTGGTGACACATGGCAGCCGTGTGTATATTGGTGATACATGGCAGCCGTGTGCATATTGGTGATACATGGCAGCAGTGTGTATATTGGTGACACATGGCAGCAGTGTGTTTATTGGTGACACATGGCAGCCGTGTGTATATTGGCGACACATGGCAGCAGTATGCTTATTGGTGACACATGGCAGCCGTGTGTATATTGGTGATACATGGCAGCAGTGCTTATATTGGTCACACATGGCAGCAGTGTGTTTATTGGTGACACATGGCAGCCGTGTGTATATTGGTGATACATGGCAGCCGTGTGTATATTGGTGACACAAGGCAGCAGTGTGCATGTTGGTGACACATGGCAGCAGTGTGTATATTGGCGACACATGGCAGCAGTATGCTTATTGGTGACACATGGCAGCCGTGTGTATATTGGTGATACATGGCAGCCGTGTGTATATTGGTGATACATGGCAGCAGTGTGTATATTGGTGACACATGGCAGCAGTGTGTTTATTGGTGACACATGGCAGCCGTGTGTATATTGGCGACACATGGCAGCAGTATGCTTATTGGTGACACATGGCAGCCGTGTGTATATTGGTGATACATGGCAGCAGTGCTTATATTGGTGACACATGGCAGCAGTGTGTTTATTGGTGACACATGGCAGCAGTGTGTACATTGGTGACACATGGCAGTGTGTTTATTGGTGACACATGGCAGCAGTGTGTATATTGGTGACACATGACAGTAGTGTGTATATTGGTGACACAGGGCAACAGTGTTTATATTGGTGACACATGGCAGCAGTGCTTATATTGGTGACACAGGGCAGCAGTGTGTATATTGGTGACACATGGCAGCAGTGTGTATATTGGTGACACAGGGCAACAGTGTGTATATTGGTGACACATGGCAGCAGTGTGTATATTGGTGACACAGGGCAACAGTGTTTATATTGGTGGCACATGGCAGCAGTGTGTATATTGGTGACACAGGGCAACAGTGTGTATATTGGTGACACATGGCAGCAGTGTGTATATTGGTGACACATGGCAGCAGTGTGTATATTGGTGACACATGGCAGCCGTGTGTATATTGGTGATACATGGCAGCCGTGTGTATATTGGTGACACAAGGCAGCAGTGTGCATGTTGGTGACACATGGCAGCAGTGTGTATATTGGCGACACATGGCAGCAGTATGCTTATTGGTGACACATGGCAGCCGTGTGTATATTGGTGATACATGGCAGCCGTGTGTATATTGGTGATACATGGCAGCAGTGTGTATATTGGTGACACATGGCAGCAGTGTGTTTATTGGTGACACATGGCAGCCGTGTGTATATTGGCGACACATGGCAGCAGTATGCTTATTGGTGACACATGGCAGCCGTGTGTATATTGGTGATACATGGCAGCAGTGCTTATATTGGTGACACATGGCAGCAGTGTGTTTATTGGTGACACATGGCAGCAGTGTGTACATTGGTGACACATGGCAGTGTGTTTATTGGTGACACATGGCAGCAGTGTGTATATTGGTGACACATGACAGTAGTGTGTATATTGGTGACACAGGGCAACAGTGTTTATATTGGTGACACATGGCAGCAGTGCTTATATTGGTGACACAGGGCAGCAGTGTGTATATTGGTGACACATGGCAGCAGTGTGTATATTGGTGACACAGGGCAACAGTGTGTATATTGGTGACACATGGCAGCAGTGTGTATATTGGTGACACAGGGCAACAGTGTTTATATTGGTGGCACATGGCAGCAGTGTGTATATTGGTGACACAGGGCAACAGTGTGTATATTGGTGACACATGGCAGCAGTGTGTATATTGGTGACACATGGCAGCAGTGTGTATATTGGTGACACATGGCAGCAGTGTGTATATTTATGACACATGGCAGTGTGTATATTGGTGACACATGGCAGCAGTGTGTATATTGGTGACACATGGCAGCAGTGCGTATGTTGGTGACACATGGCAACAGTGTATATATTGGTTACACAGGGCAGCAGTGTGTATATTGGTGACACATGGCAGCAGTGCGTATGTTGGTGACATAGGGCAGCAGTGTGCATATTGGTGACACAGGGCAGCAGTGTGTATATTGGTGACACATGGCAGCAGTGTGTATATTGGTGACACATGGCAACAGTGTATATATTGGTGACACATGGCAGCAGTGCGTATGTTGGTGACACAGGGCAGCAGTGTGTATATTGGTGACACATGGCAGCAGTGTGTATATTGGTGACACATGGTAGCAGTGTGTATATTGGTGACACATGGCAGCAGTGCGTATGTTGGTGACATAGGGCAGCAGTGTGTATATTGATGACACATGGCAGCAGTGTGTATATTGGTGACACATGGCAACAGTGTTTATATTGGTGACACATGACAGCAGTGTGTATATTCGTAACACATAGCAACAGTGTTTATATTGGTGACACATGGTAGCAGTGCGTATGTTGGTGACATAGGGCAGCAGTGTGTATATTGATGACACATGGCAGCAGTGTGTATATTGGTGACACAGGGCAACAGTGTTTATATTGGTGACACATGACAGCAGTGTGTATATTGGTGACACATGGCAGCAGTGTGCATATTGGTGACACATGGCAATAGTGTGTATATTGGTGACACATGGCAGCAGTGTGTATATTGGTGACGCAGGGCAGCAGTGTGTATATTGGTGACACATGGCAGCAGTGTGTATATTGGTGACACATGGCAGCAGTGTGTATATTGGTGACACAGGGCAGCAGTGTGTATATTGGTGACACACGAGAGCAGTGTGCATATTGGTGACACATGGCAGCAGTGTGTATATTGGTGACACATGGCAGCAGTGTGTATATTGGTGACACAGGGCAGCAGTGTGTATATTGGTGGCACAGGGCAACAGTGTGTATATTGGTGACACATGGCAGCAGTGTGTATATTGGTGACACATGGCAGCAGTGTGTATATTGGTGGCACAGGGCAACAGTGTGTATATTGGTGACACATGGCAGCAGTGTGTATATTGGTGACAAATGGCAGCAGTGTTTATATTGGTGACACATGGTAGCAGTGCGTTTTATTCGTGACACATGGCAGCAGTGTGTATATTGGTGACACAGGGCAACAGTGTTTATATTGGTGACACATGGCAACAGTGTTTATATTGATGACACATGACTGCAGTGTGTATATTCCTGACACATGGCAACAGTGTTTATATTGGTGACACATTGCAACAGTGTGTATATTGGTGACACACGATAGCAGTGTGCATATTGGTGACACATGGCAGCAGTGTGTACATTGGTGACACATGGCAGCAGTGTGTTATATAGGTGACACATGGCAGCAGTGTGTATATTGGTGACACAGGGCAGCAGTGTGTATATTGGTGACACAGGGCAGCAGTGTGCATATTGGTGGCACAAAGCAACAGTGTGTATATTGGTGACACATGGCAGCAGTGTGTATATTGGTGACACATGGCAGCAGTGTGTATATTGGTGACACATGGCAGCAGTGTGTATATTGGTGACACAGGGCAACAGTGTGTATATTGGTGACACAGGGCAACAGTGTGTATATTGGTGACACAGGTTAGCAGTGTGTATATTAGTGATACATGGCAGCAGTGTGTATATTGGTGACACATAGCAGCAGTGTGTATATTGGTGACACATGGCAGCAGTGTGTATATTAGTGATACATGGCAGCAGTGTGTATATTGGTGACACATGGCAGCAGTGTGTATATTAGTGATACATGGCAGCAGTGTGTATATTGGTGACACATGGCAGCAGTGTGTATATTGGTGGCACAGGGCAACAGTGTGTATATTGGTGATACATATCAGCAGTGTGTATATTGGTGACACAGGGCAGCAGTTTGTATATTGGTGACACATGGCAGCAGTGTGTATATTGGTGACACATGGCAGCAGTGTGTATATTGGTGAAACATGGCAGCAGTGTTTATATTGGTGACACAGGGCAGCAGTGTGTATATTGGTGACACATGGCAGCAGTGTGTATATTGGTGACACATGGCAAGTGTGTGTATATTGGTGACACATGGCAGCAGTGTGTATATTGGTGACACATGGCAGAAGTGTGTATATTGGTGACACAGGGCAGCAGTGTGTATATTGGTGACACAGGGCAACAGTGTGTATATTGGTGACACATGGCAGCTTTGTGTACATTGGTGGCAAAGGGCAATAGTGTGTATATTGGTGATACATGGCAACAGTGTGTATATTGGTGACACATGGCAGCAGTGTGTATATTGGTGACACAGGGCAGCAGTGTGTATATTGATGATACATGGCAACAGTGTGTATATTGGTGACACATGGCAGCAGTGTGTATATTGGTGACACAGGGCAGCAGTGTGTATATTGGTGACACATGGCAGCAGTGTGTATATTGGTGGCACAGGGCAGCAGTGTGTATATTGGTGACACATGGCAGCAGTGTGTATATTGGTGACACAGGGCAGCAGTGTGTATATTGGTGACACAGTGCAGCAGTGTGCATATTGGTGACACATGGCAGCAATGTGTATATTGGTGACATATACTGAAAAATGAATGTCCAAAAAGAATATATAAAAAAATGATGAATTTGTGCAACAGGCATCGGTGAGGGCGAAGAGGACATGAAACATGGGAGGAAAAAATTGAAGAGGAAAGGAATTTTGGAGGAAAAGTATTGGAACGAAATATAAATTTCTGAAAATGGAATAAGGAAAATAAAAATTTATTGAGAGAACTTTTTGGACAAAGAAAATTGGAAAGAAAAAATTAAGTGGAAAAACTTGGCAATGAAAATTATTTTTATAGAAAAACATTTTGTTCTTTGACAAAATAAGAAGCGTTTAAAATTTTTCCAATGTGTGCTTTATAACTTAAAAGGGTAACTTAAAACTTAAAATGTGACTTAAAACTTAAATTTGACCTAATCTTAAAATATGATTTAAAACTTAATATGTGAGGAGGGATGAGGTAAGGGGTGAGGACAAAAGAGAGGATGATGGATGGGAAGGGGTTTAATGGGTGAGTTGGAGGGGACGGGGACGAAGGATGGGGGTAAGGTAGAGAAGAGGGACTGGGAGAGGGGAGGAATGGATTTGAAGCAGGTTAGGCGTGAGGTGGGGGAGGATGTAAAGGGAAGAGGCATTGGGAGAGGGATAAGGAGTGATATAGGGAAAGAGGATAAGGGGAGGGGATTTGGAAAAATGGGGTAAGGGGTAAGAGGGGTGAAGGAACACTACGGAACGGATGAAACAAATTGAGTTATCGGATAGATCACCAACAATATTTCCCTCTCACTGGTAATAATAATAATGTAATAATGTTCTCATCACCGGAAACAGTCACTCGGTTCCTGAAACATTCGTTCGTTTACCCAGACCCCATTATAGTGGGTTCATGGAAAAGCTTAATAAACCAAATTTTATGAGACTTTTAATACCAGGGGATAAAATGTTTGCCGATGGTAAAAAAATTTGCGATTCTATTTTTTTTTTTTTTTTTGCGATGGTGAAATTTCTGTGAATCAATTTTTTGTGGAGGAATAGTTAAAATAGTTGTTATTGGCGAGAGTTAATGAGTCGCTATTATAGAATAGTGATGGATAGTCGTGTTGGGAAGAGTTAAGGTGACATGTAACTTATGGATGTGTTTGGTGTAATTTTTTCGTTAAATAGGTATAGATTGATTTAGGAATAGGAACTCCATATATTGCCTTAGGATATAGGCTTAGGGATAATTATCAAATTTCTGGGAGGACTCATTCCCATATACAAACACGAAAACACACGCCCCTAACCATTATACTCTCAATGAGACAAGAAAGAGCACACACACACACACACACACACACACATGCACAAAATGGTTGTCCCTCGTGTAATGAGGATCGCCGGCCCAAGGGCCACCTAAGCGTGAATTTGTTTAAGGTGTAGAAGCTGTAGCCAACACAACAACCACACCTTGAGTTAACGAGTTGCATGAGCCAGTGTCAATGAATAGTCCGAGAAGACCGAACAACTCGTCAACTGCACTGGCTAACCATTACCCCGGAACACGATCCGCAAATCGATTAATATCCAGGTTCCCAATTACTGCTGGGTAGACAGAGGCAAATGACATAAAGAAACTTGCCCATAGTTCCACCCTACCCGGGTCTACTCGCTTGCGAGGCGAGCATGCTGACCATTACGCCACAGGTCACACACACACACACACACTGCTACAACTATTACTACGACTACTACTTTGTTGTGCGCGCCGGATCAGGTATGACGATCACACAGCTATAATACAATGATACGAGTTATTTAAGATATCACCTTCATTAGTGATTCGAGAAGCCGATACGGGACCGGCACATTTGAAGGGCTACATCTAATGCAGGAGGGGCGACTGCAGCATATTTCTGGCATTGGCGCTTGTTTGCCTCAGTACGCAGTCAGGTTAACTCGAAAGTACTGACACTTTTTCGTGCTCCTCCATGTAATACAGTGTGGAGTGATCATCTCCCAGGTAGGGGGGGTCGATTTGGTATTTTTTCCGGTTTGTCTTAAGACTATCCTTATACCTTTTCCGCTGCCCGCCAGCATTACATTTATCATTTTTTAAGTGACTCTAAAGTAGCTATTTTGGGGAGACTACTGTTCTCCGTGCGGGTAACATGGCCAATCCAACGTAGTTGTTCATAGATAATGGTAGCTTAATTACCTCTACAATTGGTGTCAGCGAGGATACTAGCTTTTGTTCTCTTGTCTTCCCAGCGAACTCGGATGTGAGACTTTTCAAGTGCCTTGTGGTGTTTTCTCTATGTGACCCATGTCTCGCTGCCATACAGCAGGGTGGGGAGGACCACTGATCGATATACAGGCATTTTTGTAGATAATTTCAGCTCCCTGCAGCTGAAGACACGGGTACAGAGTCTGCCAAAGCATGAGATGCAAGTCTGATCCGTTGTTGAATCTCTTCATCGATGTCCACAGTGGTGGACAGGTGGGAACCAAGATACTTAAAGTGGATAACATTAGAGACGGTAGTGCCGTGAACTAAGATAGACAATGGAAGTGTGGCTAAACGAGGGGCTGGCTGAAAGAGAATCTGAGTCTTCTTTACATTCACTTCAAGGCCGAAGTGTACTGTACATACGCATCTGCGTAGTTGTTCAGGATCTCCTGTAAATCGCGTTCAGTGTGGGCAATGAGGATGAGGCCATCTGCATACTGAAGTTCAGTGATGGAAGCGGCCGACACCTTTGTTCCTGCCTGTAGTTGTCTTACGTTTAAAAATCCCTTCATTCAGAACTGAATGTCCAGCCCGTCAGCTAAATTGGCACCGGCACAAGTCAAGAAGGAGGCTAAAAAATGGAAAACAGAGTTGGTACCAGAACACATCTTTGTTACATCCCTGTTTAGATGGGGAAGAATTTAGACTGGGTGTCATTGTGCAGGACACTGCCCTTCATGCCGTCGTGGCGTTCCCTAACAATGGCGATGAGTTTTGGTGGGCAGCCAAACCGACTGATGGTCCGCTAGAGGGCTTCCCTGTTGACAGAGTCGAAGGCCTTAGTAAGATCATTGAGGGCCATGTATAAGTCATGACGATGTTCTCTGCACTTTTCCTGTGTCTGGTGGACAGCAAAGATAATGTCAGTGATGCCACATAGTGATCTAAAGACACATTGAGATTCTGGGAGGAAGTTTTCCACCACAGGAAAAAGTCTGTTTAGGAAGACTCGGGCAATAATCTTGCTAGCTATGGACAACAATAAGATCCATCAGTAGTTGCCACAGTTTGACCGGTCTTTAAGATCTTAGGAGATTTCCTCCTTCTTCCATATATTCTCCAGGAGAGAGTGAAGACGGCTGGTAAGCAGAGATCCTCCTGCCTTAGACACCTTGACTGGAATTCCATCAAGCCCTGTGGCTTTGTTATTTTTCAACTGCTTGATGGCAGTATTTACCTCATACCAGGATGGAGGATAGCTGAGATGGGTCAGCTCTGGGTGCTGAGGGACCTGCTCTGTAGTCAGGACATCCACATCATTGTTTCGGTTGAGCAGTGAATGGTAGTGCCTTCTTCATCTTTAAGGAGTTACCGTCGGATGAGCAGCGGGACAACATATATTGTTTTAGTGTAATTAAAAAATTCACACATTATGTGCTTATTCTCAATTTTTTTGCATTTCACGTGCTTTAATTTTCCCTCATTAGCTCATTCGCCTTAGAAGTTCGCGTTGGGCCGCCAATTTCTTCTCATGGAAGGCATTAGCTTTGGTCAGAGACTGGGGGTTGTTCTGCCAGTAGGTGAAAGCAGAACGTTTACCAACTATGATTACTCTGATTTCCTGGTTAAATCTATCAAACAATCCTGGTATTTTCCTTCGATCTGGCAGACGGTTTCGTAGCAGGTTTTTTTTTTTCATGACAGCACCGAAGATACCAAATTTGACACTCGGATTTAGGTTATCAGCTCATCATCAAGCTGCTCTCTGAAAGCATGTTTTACCACTTGATCATCCAGTCACTTGGCCTAAAAACCTCTTCTGGAGGCTTGTTGCTTTCTCCATTTTGGGGCAACATGAAGGGAGAATTTTGTTCTGACGAACCAATGATCTGTGTCACAGTGGTCTGAGCCACGTATGGCTCAGGTGATGAGGACATCTCGGCGATCTCCTTCAGTGACAATAATGTAGTCAATAAGATAACAATGTTTTGATCATGGGTGTTGCCAATAACCCTTTAACTTGTCGGCCTGCCTAAACAAGGTGTTGATGATATGAGGTTGTGTAACTTGCTGAGGAGGGGTAACCCGTTGGGATTACACTTGTCCACTCCGTTCTCCCTATGGTTCCCTGCCAGCGGCAAGCATCTCTGCCAACTCTGGCATTGAAGTCACCTAGGCGAAAAACCTTATCTACTCTGAGAATAGAGGCTAACACTCTGTCAAGATCGGCAGAAAAGGCCTTCTTGATCTCATCCTCTGCATCCAGTGCTGGGGTGTATGCACTAATATAGAAAGCATGATATGAGTGATTCAGTGAGACTCGAAACCTCATGAGGTGCTCATTGTTCCCAACCTTCATCTCAATTAGTCTATGTACGATGGATTGACGGATAGCATTCCAACTCCAAGTATGCGGTTGCTCCCCACAGCAGGTTTACCCTTCAAGAAGAAGGTACAGCCAGACCCCGTTCTATGAGTCGACCCTCGTCTGGGAGACGGGACTCACTAATGGCTGTTATGTAAATGTTGTACCTAGACAACTCTTTTGCCAAAAGGGCGGTTCTTCTTTCAGTGCACTTATTTGTGCCAGTATCCAGAGGTTGTATAGTTGGTTTTAGTTTTGATTTATGATTATGATTACGTTTTCGATTGCAGTAAGATGAACCTTACTGGCTGCGGTTGCGCAGTCAGGTTGTATTTTTAAGCAGGCTATGTTTAGAACACCTTTTCTAATCCCCCTTGTGGGGCGAGCAGAGTAACTCATGGAAATGGCTGCTCAGTCACACAGACAGGACCAGATTGCATTGCTGCCTAGATCCTAGTGCATAAACGACCATCTTATCTGTGCCGCCCATGTGCAGAGTTGTGACTAAAGACCCCCAGCAGTCATCTTTGCCTGTCCCCGTCGTCACTTATCTGTCGCCATAGGAATTTCAGGGTTTAAGGTTTTTGATGATGATGAAAAGTATGATGACCTGAATGATGGCTGTGTGTGAGTTGATTTATGTGGCAAGGCAGAAGCACAGGCTGCAACCACACATCTTGGCTCTTCCTTTTCCTGATCAAGTGGTGCAAGTATATGCAACGACTGGGAAGAGGGGGAGTTGCAATGGACTGCCGATCGCCCAGTATGTTGGGTTTCACCTTAGTAGCCTGTCCATCTTGCATTGCCTTCATCTGCCCGTGTAGTCATTGGGTTCCCATGTTGGTCATCTCTTCCACCTATTCTGCTGTTGGGCTTTTACTGGAGCTCTGTAATCATGTCTGCCTGATGTGGGGCTCCACCACAGATTTTTCGTTCGGCATTTACTCCCATAGCCTTATACTTACCAGGTTTAATTTGCAACGCGACAGGGCATGTCCACATGCCAGTGGGCCTATGCTCGCCTTGGGAGGCGAGGCACCCAGTTACCGTATGTTACCACGATGAGGCACAGCAGGAGTTTTGTTGATGAAGAGTTTGTGTACTGGCAAAAGAATACTTCCCAAGGTTGCTTCCCTGCTCACAAGAGCTTGCCAGCAGTGGTAGCTGAGAGCAAAGGGAAGCAAGCAATGCCTGTGCCTTAACACTAACATAATGCTGCCACAATAAATGCATTACACTACCCTCTGTACACACACACACACACACACACACACACACACACACACACGCACACTACAATCTTGACCACTGGAGGGTCAAAACCTATCAGGCACTGCTCCTGCTGTGCAGCTGCCCCCTTTGGCCAATGATCGGCCCATTCCCCAAGTCTCTCTCCCGGACCCATCCTCACCACCGGATATCAACATAATCAAAAGTGACAAATTCGTTTCGGAAAGAAGTGGGATCAGTATTGAACAGTAATGAACAGTGTTTAAGTTAGTGAACTCAGCACTAGACAGTACCAGCGAGGCAGTGACCCACCAGTGAGATAAGTACCCCTGGGAACCGGCCACCATCCTCTGACCAGGCGGTGTTAATCAGTCCACCCTGGGAACAACCGTGGGCCTGCTTTACACCTGACTACGAGATAACAAGAACACCACCTAGCAGAGAGTAAGGTACTGTGACACCACCCCACACCACATGGTGTGTCCATGACCATGCGAGGTCCTTTATATCAACACCAGAGGTCGAGTCACTATACCAAGTGATCACCACGCCACCCGATGTGTCCATGACCACGTCCTCCATGTCAACACCCGAGGACGAGTTACTGCACCATGTGAGCACACCACCACCAGATGATCTCCACGACCATGTGAGGTCCTTCATGTCAACACCCGAGGACAAGTTATTGCACCACATGAACACCACACCACCCGATGTCTCCATTACCACTGAGGTCCTTCATGTCAACATCTACGGACGAGTTACTGCATCACGTGGCCTACGTGACCTCACACAGTATGGCAAGAGACCAGCCCAAGCCATCAACTGCAAACTATACATAATAAGTATGTTCAGTTCATGTTCCTTCGCCTTTTAGTAATGAAAGCTTTTGTTAAACGACCCACCCTCCCCTTGTCTTTGTTAGTAATAAGTCATTTTTGTCTAATGTATATTTTCAGCCTTCAGGCTGTAGATTTTTTTTTCAATAAACCGTTAGTTATTATTATAATTATTATTAATTATTATTACTTCTCACCCTTCTATAATGCGTTCTGGAATAAATGAGATAATCTTCATTAACAATGTCCCTGACCTAATTTTATGAGAACATAGGCCAACCTAATTAAGGTAAAGTCTTTCTGCTATCTAATATTAGGACAAGCTGTCTGTCCGTCTATCTGTCTGTCTTTCTGTCTGTCTGTCTGTCTGTCAGTCTATCTGTCAGTCAGTCTGTCTGTCTGTTCTGGGCAGCCGAAACGGCACAATCGTTTTTCATCAAACTTGGTGGAAAAATTGAAAAAAATTCCTAGAGTGGAACAAACCTGGTCCCATGTCGATGGTTTCTTTAGGAAGTCATTATTTAACCATTTTATTTACGATGGAAAAAGATGCAAGTCTACTGACTTGGCACACCCTAATTAACCATGCAAGTCTACGGACTTGCAGCAAACTCATTCGCTGTACGCTGTCAGCTGGATACAATACCATACCATAAAATACAAAAAACATCGATAAATATTTGTAAGAATAAAACATAATTATATAGACATGTATCAGATTTGGTGGTACAATCCTAATGGTCTCTAATCCTGTTGATTAGGTGAGGTTAATCTGGGTTTATTGAGATTAAAGATTAGGTGTGTGGTTTATTCTACCTGTGTTAGTCTCAGGTACGACCCTTATTGTAACAACCACGACCATGATTATAACAACCACGACCATGATTATAACAACCACGACCATGATTATAACAATCGCGACCATGATTATAACAACCACGACCATAAAACCACGACTGTGATTATAGCACCCACGACCATGATTATAATAACCACGACCATGATTATAACAACCACGACCATGAAACCACGACTGTGATTATAGCAACCACGACCACGATTATAATAACCACGACCATGATTATAACAACCACGACCATGATTATAACAACCACGACCATGATTATAACAACCACGAATATGATTATAACAACCACGAACATGATTATAACAACCACGACTATGATCATAACAACCACGACCATGATTATAACAACCACGACTATGATTATAACAACCACGACCATGATTATAACAACCACGACAATGATTATATCACTCACGACCATGATTATAACAACCACGACCATGATTATAACAACCACGACCATGATTATAACAACCACGACTATGATTATAACAATCACGACCATGATTATAACTAGCACGACAATGATTATAACAACCACGACTGTGATTATAACAACAACGACCATGATTATAACAACCAGGACCATGATTATAACAATCACGACCATGATTATAACAAGCACGACAATCATTATAACAACCACGACTATGTTTATAACAACCACGACCATAATTATAACAACCACGACCATCACTATAGCAACTACGACCATGATTATAACAACCACGACAAAGATTATAACAACCACGACTATGATCATAACCACGACCATGATTATGATAACCACGACCATGATTATAACAACCGTGACCATGATTATAACAGCCACGACCATGATTATAACAACCACGACCATGATTATAACAACCACGACCATGATTATAACAACCACGACTATGATTTTAACAACCACGACCATGATTATAACAATGACGACCATGATTATAACAACCACGACCATGATTATAACAACCACGACCATGATTATAATAACCACGACCATGAATATATCAACCACGACCATGAAACCACGACTGTGATTAAAACAACCACGACCATGATTATAACAACCACGACCATGAAATCACGACCATGATTATTATAACCACGACCATGATTATAACAACCGTGACCATGATTATAACAGCCACGACCATGATTATAACAACCACGACCATGATTATAACAACCACGACCATGATTATAACAACCACGACTATGATTTTAACAACCACGACCATGATTATAACAATGACGACCATGATTATAACAACCACGACCATGATTATAACAACCACGACCATGATTATAATAACCACGACCATGAATATATCAACCACGACCATGAAACCACGACTGTGATTAAAACAACCACGACCATGATTATAACAACCACGACCATGAAATCACGACCATGATTATTATAACCACGACCATGATTATAACAACCACGACCATAAAACCACGACTGTGATTATAACAACCACGACCATGATTATAATAACCACGACCATGATTATAACAACCACGACCATGAAACCACGACAGTGATTATAACAACCACGACCATGATTATAATAACCACAACCATGATCATAACAACCACGACCATGAAACCACGACTGTGATTATAACAACCACGACCATGAGTATAACAACCAAGACCATGAAACCACGACCATGATTATAACAACCACGACCATGAAACCACGACTGTGATTATAACAACCACGACCATGATTATAATAACCACGACCATGATTCTCTGCCCAAAAAGACCTTAATCCTAATCGCCCCTGGGGCATTACGGTCCTGAACATTACGGTTTGAGCCCACAAAAATTAGGATTCATTGGAATTAGTCCTTACTGGAATTGGGACCATTTACTACTAAGCTCCAATCCCAATGGTTAGGTTAGGTTGTTACCAATTAGGGCTCGGACCTGTTTGACGAATCAACAGCCGATAGAGAGGACATGACGCCTCAAAACACGAAGCAGATTATCTAATGGCTTGTAAAGCAGGATAATGAAACCATGGTAGCATGCTGAGGGTCCTTTTATCTCAATGCAGCAAGAACTTTCCAAGAGAGATACGAATGCTCCAAAACAAGTTAGTGTGATCACTGCACCCACTTGAATGGGGGAGGCGAAGTTCTGACGGAAAGACGGTGGGAGGGGGACGACTCCGATACCCTTACAGACGGGATGACGGAAGGGGAGGGGGGGACACTTTCATATAGACAGTGACAGGACCACAGACGACCACAAAGACGCAGTAAGGAAAAGGACTGGGTCCGACGTCCGTATGAACGAGTGGGGGCATCACATTGACTCATTGATAAGGGAGGGTCACCGACGTCCTCAAAGATGGAGGAGAAAAGCATAACGTTCCTTTATAATTGTTGTGGAATGCAAAGGGCTCCAGATTTAGCTGATGAATAAAACGATAATCGAAGAATATGATAACTTGGACGTACTGTACCTGAGATATGGTGTGTTAATATCCCTCGAGGAGCTGTTTTAACTACAGCTTACCTGGAAAAGGCAACGGAAAATCCAGTTGAGACTACCTGCTGTTTATCCCCCAAACACACAAGACTATATGATTATTCACACTTAACTTACAGGAACAACTGAGGCAGAACCAATGATCTTGGGCATTAGTTAATGCCAAATGGATGACTAAGAGAACTTGTTCGATATGTCAGAAAGCCCTGGTGCCGTACAGGGTCACCTCCTGATACCCTCCTCCTGGCACCATCTTGACACTTTTATGACACCTCATGACACTTGACGACACCTTGCTGTACTCCATGACAGATTTTACAACTTGCGATAGTTCAAGACACTTTACAACACGTTACAACTATAATGCCACTTTACAACACTTTGTGAAACTTTAAAGCATTATTGGCACTTTATTGAGACTTTATGACAACAATGGCACTTTACGACACTTTGAGAGACTTCACAGCACCTTACGACACTTTTCGACACCGTATGAGACTATTGTACATTGCTTGAACACTATAATTATTTGAGACTTTGAGACTTTGACACTTTATGGCACTTTATGACACTATAAAACAGCACATTAGGACATTTTGACAATTTAGGACACATCATGACACTTTAACACATTAAGACACTTCAAGGCAGTTTAGGACACTCCATGACACTTTAGAACACTTATGACACTTCGTGGCACTTTAGGACACTTTAGGACACTTTATGACACTTCAGGACACTTTATGACACTTTAGGACACTTTATGACACTTCAGGACACTTCATGACACTTTAGGACACTTCATGACACTTTACGACACTTCCTGACACTTTAGGACACTTCATGACACTTTAGGACACTTCATTGCACTTTGGGACATAGACACTTAAGGACACTTTAGACACTTTAGGACACTCAATGGCACTTCATGGCACTTTAAGACACTTCATGACACTTTAGGACACTGACATTTTAGGACACTTTGACACCTTAGGATACCTCAATACACACCTCTGGCGCTTAATAGCACTTATTAGACTTAATGATAGTTTATTAGAACCTCGAGCACTTAAAAGCACTTGATAAATCTTTTCCACAGAATAATATACGGTATGAAAGAGGGTGACCAACTGGCGGCCAGTTACATTACTTATAAGTTAGCTCCTAAATCCCCCTCACTCTTTGATGAGGCTTCAGTGAGGAAAGGGAACAAGACAGCACTCACAGCTGTACATGTGGACCCTGGGAAGGCACAGTCACTGAGGACGACCGATATGTCGTGGATGACGGTCACCTTCTTCAAAAAGTACTAGTGTGGCCTCGACCTGCAATGTTCAAAAACATCCTAGAATCCTACACAAATTATGTCATTAAACATTATGGTAACAGTACAGTAGTCGTCTTTGATGGCAATCCAGAAACACCAACGATTAAAAGTCAAGAACAAATTCGTCGATCTTCCAGACATTGATCTGTTGAAGTTGCAGTTGAAGATAATGTAGTCACAACAATACCACATGCAAATTGTATTGGTTATCGATCAAACAAGACACAGTTGATCAACAAATTGAAGATATACCTACAATCGAGTGGCAAAAGGATTCGTCAAGCCAATGATGAAGCTGATACAATATTTGTTAAACAGCTCGCAATCTAGAAGATGATGGACAAAAATTGTATAGTGGGTGACTACACAGATTTATTTGACCTTCTCATTTCCCTTTCCAAGTAAAACACTAATATATTCTACGTGAAGCCAGGTGGAGCTAACAATCCCAACAAGGTTTATGATATTAGTAAACTACAAGGCCAGCATCTCTGTTTCCTTCATTCAATTGCCGGTTGTGACACAACATCAGTTCTTTACGGAAAAGGCAAGAAAGACGCTCTTCAAATCGTGAAGCATTGTGAATGCCGACGAACTGGACTATCTTGTGGGCCGTTTGACCTGTGCCCGGGTGGGCAAATTCCCGTAAAAAAAAAAATCCATGTGTGGTTAATGTCGTAGTGTTCACTGCGAAAATCCGCCAATAATTCAATTGAAGATGACACTGATGAGGACACTTCATCTATGGACATCTAAGCTATATATATATATATATATATATATATTATATATATATATATATATATATATATATATATATATATATATATATATATATTATATATATATATATATATATATATATTTCATTGGCCCATAAAGCACGCGGACTTCTACATATAATCAACAACCTCACCCCGCCAGGACTCGAACCCACGAATTATGTGTGTTACCGGGGAACGTAAGTTACCTCTTACACTTCTAGGACACAAGTCTAGGATTGCTTTTAGTGTCTTAGTGGTGTAAGAGGTAACGTTCCCCGGTCACACACATAAGAGCGAGGGGTTTGAGTCCTGGTGGGGTGAGGTTATATATATATATATATATATATATATATATATATATATATATATATATATATATATATATATATATATATATATATATATATATCATAACTCAAACAAGCTGCTCTGAAAGTCTTCTTTCAAATTTTTTTTATTTTTTATTATTGCTTTTAGGTCATGCATACAGTATTTCTTAACATATCCTTTGTAACTTCTACAGTTGTATACACATTCAGGAAGCTGAATATTTTGCTACATCTTTTATTGAAGCATATTTCTTTATTGAGACAACGAATTCTTTGTAATTCATTTTTGAAAATGAAAAAAATCTGAATTTATAAATTTCTAATTTTTATTTAAAAAGCGTATTGATAACTTAAAAAATCACATAGCTAATAGGTACTATATATGATTTAGAACAACTCTTATTGGATATTATTTTCGATAAAACTAATACTTCAGCAGCTTTCTAAAAAAAAATCGAATTTGGTAGCTATTTTTCAAGATGGCGGTTAACGCCAGCACAAGATGTTGTGGGAACTTTAATATTGTTCTAGATACATAACTCTACATTTGTACCAATTTTCAACTTTTATCTAATTATTTCCGGTTAAATCCTAAAGTTCCTGAGCTAAGTAGGAGGGGTATCCACAATAGCCTTCATTTTCTTCTCCGTCGGCCCTATTCACGACTACTGATCCAATGTTTCAGATAAGCCACCTGACCCAACCTGAACTGGCATTTCTTCTTGTTGAGTCACAGTCCAGCCCGACACATTCAGCGAGGAACCTCCAGTGACAATGTGTCCTGCACCTGACGGACTCCGCCGCCAAACAAAACACCATCCAGGAAAAAGAGTCACATGCGGCAGTACGGTTGACTGACCTGATATATCGTCTGGAATATTGCAGCAGTCGAATGAATCCCAAATGCGAGCCTGGTGAACACCTTTAAACCTGTGCAGGTGTCAGTCACTAAATATTTCAGGGGGGGCATCATCCAATATAAGTTGATTAGAAAGCATGACTCATATCCAGTTTCTGACATCTTGAGAAGGGAACAAACAACAACTACTTTGGTCAATAGATATTGTTCGATTGTAGCAACCTTATTTACTGTAAGTCTGAAGTCACCATAAATACACACACCCCCTGTTAGTTTAGGCTCTGTTACTATAGGAGCAGCTCAGCCACAATAACTTACAGACTTAAGTAAACCTGGAGTCTCTATGTTAACCGGTTCATTATCCGCCACGAAAAACCTGAATCTAACAAATGCGCCTATCCACAGTATACCACTCAAGTTCATCCTTAAACATGTCTGGATACTCATTTTTTAGCTCCACAGATTTAATAGTTACTCCACTTAGCAGCTTAGGGCAGTCCAAGGAGGTATTCGCGAACCAATTACGTCCTAATTAGCTTGTACCATGGCCAATGAAGCATTGCAAGCAAGAGATGGAAAAACGCAACCGTGCTCCTCTCTCCGTGCAAGTTTGGAGATTTATAATTTGTGCACGTTAAATATAATCGAAAGTCCAATATATAAACATTGGTGGAGCGCCGAAAATGAACTTGGTGAAGGGATAGGCAGTGGAGCGCTTAAATGAAGGAGAAATCTCACTCCTTTCCTCTCTATGCTGGTTGAGTGAATCAGTGGCCGAGTAGCGTGCCATATCGGCCAATCAACTGTGCACTGTGCAGGCACATGACTCACAGGCCAATCAGCGTTCAGCATGCCGATAACATTAACCACGAGTCTCGGTTTCATGTTTATACCCGGTATATTTTCTTGTATTACAGTGACCTTAAACCCTTTTCAACAAATTTCTTGTGATATCACCTGGTCGTGAGTGTTTTAGTGCTTACAGTGCGTGGCGACGGTGATATAGAAGCAGCTGGTCTGTGTGGTGACCGTAGGAGAGAGATGTGGGGTCCAACGAATTACCCAAAAGTACCCAAATGAACCCAAAAGTACCCAAAAGTATATAAAATCAGGGTAAAATCTTAACAAATATCTGTAATACATACACAAAACATGTCTAATAATATTTTTAGTGTAATTTTGTAGAAATAATTTGTAAGATGAAATAATAAACAGCGAAAAACTTTCAGTATTGGCGAACGCTAAATTCCAAAGAGTTCGTGAACAAGGGACATAACTCAGATCCATCGTGATGCACTTCGCTAACCTAACCTAACCTAACCTAACCAAACCTAACGAAATGTAAATCCTACGGCTATGTTAAATACCCCAAAGTAACAGAAACATCGGTAATTATATCTCCATTTGGATAGGTGACTCTTTGGAATTTAGCGTTTTTCGCTGTTTATTTCATTATTTTGACTACATTTCAATGAAAACATTATTAATCAGGTTTTATTGATGTAAAACATATATTCGTTAAGATCTTACCCTGATTTAATATACTTTTGGGTACATTTGGGTACTTTGGGGTAATTCGTTGGACCCAGAGATCTGAGCAACAGTGGCAGAGAACCATTGCCAAGGAAATGGAGAATAAAGTAGAAGTTTATACCAGCTTGTTACCCAAAACACTGGTACCCATACCAGCACGATCTGTAGTAAACTTTGTGCTGATGGCTGCTTCGATAAAGTAACAAACTCTGCTCCTGCTTTAGCATTATCTGGAGCTAATGTTAGTTAAAACTATTGTTAGTATTAATAACAATAAAAACAATTATTTTTCTACTGTTATCTATTATACTATAGGACTAGCTGTCTGTCTGTCTGTCTGTCTGTCTGTTCTGGGCAGCCGAAACGGCACAATCGTTTTTCATCAAACTTGGTGGAAAAGTCGCAAAAAATTCGTAGAGTGGAACAAACCTGGTCCCATGTCGATGGTTTCTTTAGGAAGGCATTAAGTAACCATTTTATTTACGATGGAAAACGATGCAAGTCTACGGACTTGGCGCACCCTAATTAACCATGCAAGTCTACGGACTTGCCGCACCCTCATTCGCTGTACGCTGTCAGCAGGATACAATACAGTACAATACCATACAATACCATAAAATACCATACCATACAATACAATACACAACGAACTATGAATATTTGTAAGAATAAAACATAATTATATAGACATGTAAGACTCACAACTTAATAAGATATCTGTAAGACATTAGCTATTGGAAATGTGATTAAATGTTTTGTTATTAATCCAGTGTGAAATGTATCAGTATTGGTGGTACAATCCTTATGGTCTCTAATCCTGTTGATTAGGTGAGGTTAACAACCACGACCATGATTATAACAACCACGACCATGATTATAACAACCACGACCATGATTATAACAACCAGGACCATGATTATAACAACCACGACCATGATTATAACAACCACGACCATGATTATAACAACCACGACCATGATTATAACAACCACGAACATCTGGACAACGATGTCGCTGTACACTGTCAGCGGGAGGGCTTTTGCCCGCTAGCCAAGCACGAGCGTTCGAACTTTCACCCCTTGGTAAACTGTACCACAGGACTGGCCACCGGGCACGAAGGGCCCACGATCACTTGTAGGATGCTATTAGTTCATGAAGTGTGTGATTTTTGTGCAGTGACACAATATTCATATTAGTTTACTGTGTACCGGTATTCTCACAAACCTATTGCCCAATCACAAACTCTCTGTACCACCAACAACTACCAACCCCGGCAACAGAAGAACTTTGTTAGGGATGGTGACTGTTAACTTTTCAAGTTTTTCTATGTTAAGAAAGACTAATGAATATTTACTTTTCATTATATGAAGTTTGCAATAACCAATGCATAAAAAACAATTTTTAGGTAATCTTTATGACAAAAGTAATGTCAGAAAACGCATTTAGAAATAGTGATGTTAATGACTACTATGGTACTATAACAACAAAATGTATTTTATATAAACATGATCAATAATCATTAAAAAGAACATAAGAATGGAGGAAACTGCAGCGGGCCTATTGGCCTATACTGGGCAGTCCCATTTACACCCAACCCCTATCGCTAATATATCCAACCAAGCTATCCAAAGTATTCGAGTTAATGATGATATTTGCCCTATTTTAGTGTCATCAGCAAATTTACTTATGTTGCTGTCTACGCCGATATATATATATATATATATATATATATATATATATATATATATATATATATATATATATATATATATATATATATATATATATATATATTTCATGTAAATCCACAATGAAAACGTGGATAAGATAAATCTTGATAAAATCACACGGGAAAATGGAAACAACGGAGCACCTTAGCTTTCCCGTGTGATTTTATCAAGATATATATATATATATATATATATATATATATATATATATATATATATATATATATATATATATATATATATATATATATATAATAATAATAATAATAATAATAAAAATAAAAATAATAATAATTATAATAATAATAATATTAATAATAATAATAATAATAATAATAATAATAATAATAATAATAATAATGATAATGGTCCAAGTTCTGAGCCTTGGGGTACTCCACTAGTGACATTACTCCAATCGAATTTATTGCCGTTAATGCGCTCACCCGCTGTTTCCTGTTCTGTAACTACGCCCTAATCCATTTTAGAATATCTCCTCCAATGCCAGGAGCCTCTACTTTTCGTATTTGTCTGTCGATGGCTTTGCTAAAGTCAAGATAACCACATCTTCGTCGTGCCCGTCGTCCACTGATTCGAAAACAGCTGAAAAGGACGTTAATAGATTATTAGTATTCTTTTCAGTCGTTTTACACCGTATTCCAAACGCACCCCTTTACTAACATGGATATTCTCAAAAATCCAAAGGAATTGCCATGTTTTTATGATCATCTTTACAATTTTAAGCTCCAAGACTCTATTTTGGTAAAAAGTGACATTAATGTCATGATTCGTTCAAGAATTATAGTAATTTTAGCATTATAGTACCAACGGTAACTTGCTAGCTTCCTAGTCTTAAACCCTCACTTCCACCTGAGTGGAAGTATAAGTTCAGAAACATAGATCAGACGCCCGTAAAAGAACGCCATTGGCACACTCCTTCCGAAATTCGGCTTCACTCATTACCGATGCAGATGCTTAGGTGTCGCCCTCCATCAGTGTCCGTTGGCCATTCTACTGCACCTCAAGGCGGAGAGGGGGGGGGGGGGTGGACTGTTATCTCTCCTGGTCAGCTGTCGCAATGTGGAACAGACTATAAACGGCATCAGAGATCCCCATCTTCTCAGGTTGTTCAGCTACAGTCGCCGATAACTCAGATGTCTCTACGATGTGCACTGTACCAGTGCACACTCGAAACAAATCTTTGTCCCGAATGTAAACATTCTACACTAGCATGCTTCCTTCTCAAACAATGAAAACAACGTGACTCTCTCCATCCCTTCACAGCCTGAGACCAACACCCCTTTTCAGAGTTCTAATCTCAGGAACCCTCCTTGAGCCAAACTGGATTACTTATTTCACCTTGTATATCACCCTATAACAGCTGGCTGTATCTCCGACACCATCATAGTCGTAGTCTGTTGCATCAGTTCCTTAAAATTGCATTCATTATTCAGCAGTTTCTAAGGCCTCAGCCAACTTCACCGCCTTGTCCACCTTCAGATCAGTCTCAGCTAAGAGCTTAACCTGAATTGCCTCGCTTTCTACACCACACACCTGACCATCTCCATCATGTCCACAAACTGGTGATGGGCAGAAGCTTACGTAACATGGCCACAAAGTTACTGATATGTTATTGGCCGACATAAAGCACGTTTTGAACCCATACAGAGTAACAATACAATAAGACTTTGGATCATAGTGATTCCCCAGCTTCACAAGCGAAGTATCAATTGACAAATCCTTGACCTTACTAGTCGCGTAAAGCAAGTGAAGAATGCTGTACGTGCCAGCACGGCTCTGGCCGAAAGTAAAAATACTGCCCTCTTAACCTTGGCGTCTATAATCTGATTGACAAGGAAATACTGTACCAGGTGCACTCGGTACTACCCCCCCCCCCCCCCCTGCTGATCTGTCACTCTCGTCGAACATCTCGGCGATCAGAATATCCTCGTCACTAATATTGTAACGTCACTCCATCCAAGGTGCAGTAGTAATAGTTAGCCGAGATTGCTGTTGTAATGTGTTGTAAGTTGCTTAATCAAAGGTTGCTCGGTTGAATCTGGCGGTTCTATACTTTGATTATAGAAAGAATAGCTCCCTAGCGTCACCTATGCACGGCAGTTATCTCATCAACGCCAGCTATAGACATGACTAAACTACGATAAGTACTAATGCGTTCCTCCAGACGTGTCACTAGTGTTTCCATCATAACTTTGGTAGAAGAGTGCATAATGTCGCATGTAATGTGATAAATGAACTGCATAACCCTGTATGTATATTATGTATGCTGGATTATATATCATGTATGTATATTATGTATGTGCTCCATTTATGTATTATTTATTCAGCCTAGCTAGCAGCGTGTGGCAATGTCATTACCATATCCCACACGCTTAATTAATGTGCCTGGCGACGTATGGAAGCTGCAAATGTATCACTTGCCATACGTCGCCTATAGCAGTTGACAAGGAGCCTAACCAAGGGAGACCGCTGCTCTCCTTTGTGTACATACTCTTATCCAGTAAACCGAACCTACAAAACTATACAGGTGTTTGTGTTCTCTCCTGTATATAGAACTTATTATTCAGAACCTAACATGGCGCAGTGATCCGATCTTACTGGATAATTACGAGTGATAGTGCAAAGTTTGTAGACAGCCGGCTATGGACTCTATGGACTCTCGCTTGGGTCAACTCCCGCGCGTCATCTCTCCTCGAAGAATCTCAGCAACTTTGAGCAGTGTCAGTGACAGTGATTTTCTGTGAAGTGTTTAGTGCATTGTGTGTTCGTGCCATTCATGTGTGACCTTGTTCTAAAGGATTCCCAAGGTATACGGCACGTTCTGGGCATTCGTAAGGAGTAGAGTTCAGTGCACCCATCTCTGACCGCGTCCTGAGGGTAACTAGACTGGCTGGGAGTCGCCGCGCCTCTCCCTCCACCCCCCCACAGCGCCGCCTCCACCCCCCCCCTCACAGCTGGGGCGAGACGCTCTACCCGCCCAGGACACACACTCACTCACACACATACATGTACTAACACTCGCTGACCGCGCGGCTTCCTTATATATATTTTAAATATATAATCTACTTATCTGTGTATTTAATTAATTTTTTGTCTGAAATCTTGTTGATACGACGGGCTGACCGGTCAACACTGATTTAAGACATAGTACACAGATGAAGTAGTTATGTCTCACGCCTTACGTAGCCGTGGACCCAGCGTCTGGATGAGCCAGGCGGGTGATAGCCCCGCAGAGATGGATGACCAGGCCGGCCACGACGCTCCAGCCCCCACATCGCGCAGTCCCTCACCTCAATATTCAGCGTTGTCTCCAGAGATAATTGCCTTACTGAAGTTTATGAGAGATGAGAAACGCGAGGATGAAGCCCACAGACGTTTGGCGGATGAGCACAGAAGGCAAGCAGAGGCAGAACGAGACAACCAACGGAGATTGGAAGACAGTGAACGGTTTGAAGCCTTGATATCTCGCCTCACTGTTAACCAAGCCCCTGGCTCTAACACTGCCTCGGTACTGACTGGTTCAGATACCTCATCCATGCTTCCTTCACACCCCCCAGCCCCACCTAAAGCAGCAGCTCAAACGCCGCCCATCTTGAAGCCTGATGAGACTTTCCAGACTTTTCGTGAATGGCGGCGACGGTGGACTGATTATTCTACAATGGTGGATCTCCAGAGTTTGCCATAGCCTAAACAACTCATCCAGCTGCGTATGTGCCTGTCCTTGGAAATTCAGCGTGTCTTGGAACATACGTTGCAGGTACCCCCAACCTCTTTGCTGTCTGTAGAGGAGGTACTGGACGTTCTACAACGGCACATCAAAGGACAGCAGAATGAAGCTCTGCGCAGGAGGGAATTGTTTAGCTGCAGACAGATGGAGGGTGAGTCTTTTGATGCCTTTTACGTGCGTCTTAAGAGAGCCTCGGAAGAGGTAGATATATGTCCAGGCCACCACCAGCAGTGCGAGGAGACCCAGTTGAGGCAGGTGATCCTGATGGGTGTTAAGGACGAGGAACTTGTCCAACGCCTCACCTCCCTCGACTCCTCCTCTTCTCTTAAGGATGTGTTGACGATATGTCGCTCCTATGAGGCTGCCAGGTGTGCCACCTCTGCCATCCGTGCTCCCCCTACAGCTGTACGCGCTGTGTCCCGGTACAAGAAGGACAAGAAGTCTGTTCCTACGCCTTCGCCCACCACGTCCACGCCCGGTTTATTTTGCAACAACTGTGGTAAGCAGCACGGAACACAGGTGTGTCCAGCTGCTCAGTCTACCTGCAACAGTTGTGACCGTAAGGGCCACTGGTCACTCACAGTACGGTGCCCAGCCAAACGCGTCCAGTGCAATGTGTGTGGTCGTCTGGGCCACTATGACAAGTGTTGCCCTTCCAACAAACCCAAGGGACCGCGTCGGCGGAAGCTTCAGCCCCCTTCCACCAGAGAGGGCCGCCCACAGTCTTCCAATCAGAGGTACGACGACTCTTGACAACGCTCGAGCCACATTAGGAATGTGTGCTCCCCCCAGCGTCCCAGGACCAAAGTCCCCCAGTACATCAGTGTCATCGTGACCTACGGCGGTGTGTCATCCCGTCTTCAGATGTTGCCCGACACCGGCGCTGATGCTACAGTCATCGGTCCCCAGCATTTGCAATGCTTGGGGCTCTCTCCAAGTGATCTAGGACCGCCCCCCAAGGATCTCCGCTTTATGGCAGATGGTTCACAGATGACCCCGGCCCTAGGTTCACTCTATGCACACGTCACCTTTGGCAACAGGTCGTGTCAAGACTGGATTGATGTGCATAATGGCGTCCCGACTCCTTTGCTGTCCTACAGACATTGCCAAGAGTTGGCCATCATCTCCCAGGACTTCCCAACACCGATTCTCGAGGTAAAACACGCCAACAGGGTGCACGAAGGGAGCAGCAACTACCCTGCTGCCGCCCTGCCCCTACCTCTGGCCAGTGACACCTCTCCTTCGGTAGTTGTCCCTGCTGCTTCAAGTCTCCACGCCTTGGCTCGCCTCCACAACAGTCACTGTGGAGCCGAGGCCACCAAACGGCGTGCAAGACAGACTGTGTTCCGGCCTGGCATCGACCCCGACATCTCCAATGCTGTCCGGGTGTGTAAGCCCTGCCAAGTATTACAACCCAGCCAGCAGCAGGAACCCTTTATGAGTGACGACAACCCCACCCGCCCCTTTGAGTCTGTGTCGGCCGACTTTTTCTGTGTGTCAGGAAAGTCCTTCCTCGTTATCGTCGACCGTCTCTCTGGTTGGCCGGTTGTCATCAAGTGCGGTAATGACACGACGTCTGCCGCCACCATCAGCAAGTTCCGCCACTACTTCCGTGACGTGGGCGTTCCTGTACGCCTGCGAACCGACGGAGGGCCTCAGTTCACAAGCCGGGACTTTGCTGTGTTCCTTGACCGATGGGGAGTCCGGCATGTGTTGTCATCGCCCCATTACCCGCAGTCCAACGGCCACGCTGAGGCTGCTGTCAAACCCCTGAAGCACCTCATCCTTAAGGTGGCCCCTTCTGGGAACATTGACTGCGAGGCCTTCGACAGGGGTCTTCTTGAACTCCGCAACACACCTAACTACACCGGACGCTCCCCTGCCCAGGTTTTGTATGGACGCCCCCTTCGTTCTTGTGTCCCTGCTCACCCTCAATCCTTCTCCAAGGAGTGGCAGGCCAAGACAGAGGATTGTGATCGCCGAGCCGCCGAACGTGTTCAGGACGTCGCCGACGGCTACAATGACCACGCCCGTTCTCTCCCCAGGTTGAGTGTCGGCACCCATGTCCGTGTTCAGGACCCGACCTCCCTACGTTGGGACAAAGTAGGCGTAGTCATGGGTCTCGGCAGGTCACGGGACTACCAGGTGCGGTTACCCAGTGGTCGTGTGTGGTGGAGGAACCGCCGTTTTCTCCGACCCGTAACAATGCCTTCTGCTGGCCCCGCCACCAGTGTTGAGTCCCATACCCTTCCCAGTGATGAAGTCCCTCGACGCTCAGAACGGATCCAAAAGAAAAGGTCCGCTCAAGACTTTGCTATGAGCGTGTAGGGGGGAGGGAGGTGTATGTATATTATGTATGCTGGATTATATATCATGTATGTATATTATGTATGTGCTCCATTTATGTATTATTTATTCAGCCTAGCTAGCAGCGTGTGGCAATGTTATTACCATATCCCACACGCTTAATTAATGTGCCTGGCGACGTATGGAAGCTGCTAATGTATCACTTGCCATACGTCGCCTATAGCAGTTGACAAGGAGCCTAACCAAGAGAGACCGCTGCTCTCCTTTGTGTACATACTCTTATCCAGTAAACCGAACCTACAAAACTATACAGGTGTTTGTGTTCTCTCCTGTATATAGAACTTATTATTCAGAACCTAACAAACCCTATCTCCTATCACATTGTATCTAATATTATCCTGGACATTATTATTGTGTATAATCCAATGGTCTTTGTACCTAATTTTCACTGATTAGCCATGATAATTATACATTGCTATCATCAGTATATCTGGAGTGCGGCGGTCGAGTGGATAGAGCGCTCGCCTCCTATTCCCGGGGTCGGTGGTTGGATTCCCGGGCGCCCCCAGTTCATCCAGCTGTAAATGAGTACCTAAATTTATAACTTGGGGAAGTAAAATACAGTAAATGCGGTCGAGAGCAGTACCAGCCATGCTGCCCCCTTGTGTATACCGAAATCTCATTATACAGGTGCTGTATCCACACTGTCTCTAACGGGCAGTCATGTCTGTGGGGACTACTTTTTAATCATCATTAATACATAATACATAAACCCTTTCCTGCTCTACTCTACCCACACCCAGACACACTCACACATACACATACAAGGATACAGACACACACACACTCTCACATAAACACACTCACTCACTACACACACACACTCACTCACATACACACACTCACTCACTACACACACACACACACACACACACAAACACAAACACACACACACACACACACACACAACTCACTCATTACACACACATACTCACTCACTCACTCACTACACACACACACACACACACACACACACACACACACACAGGCAGCAAAATTCCAAATATAAACCGGGTACAGTTTACGTGTAAGATTAAAGGTGAGTTGCCCGCACGGTGACGCTCTGGCCCAGCCTCCTCCGCTTGCGTCCGCCCCTCTGCTCTCTACCCTCACCACCAAGCTGCCCCCCCGTCCCCATGTGTTTGCACCACATACACACACACACACACACAAACATACTCCCATACACATACACACACATACATGCACACAAGCACATACCATCACGGATATTTGACTTCATTATTGAAATATTAAAGGCTGTTGAAGTAATCTCATGCCCCAACTCTTTGTTTACATGTGTGCTTCCCTACTTGACTCCTGAAGACAATACTGGCTGTAGGTAGTTAAAGATGGATCATCGCAAAGGTATTTATTGTGATTAATTTGACAGTAAATTAAATTATTAAATATATTTCTATAAAATTTGTTCGTTTACGTCGTGAATTAAATAATATCAACATATACGGTGACCATCGTCCTCGCCGAATTACCACCAAGTTTTTTAACGTTTTCGGGAGGGGGGGAGGGAGTCGGTTCCAAGCTTTACCTGAAGAAACTGTTGTTTTTATCAGTAAGTTCAAACAGTGGACTTACAGTATAAGGGTGAGGGTAGTTTGTGTCCAGGCATTATGTGATGATAAAACGTTCTAACATAACATAACGTAACCTAATCGAACCGCCGAACTCAGAAGCGCGAATTCGAAGCACTCGCTACTGAGCGGAAGGAAGAGCGAGGAACGATGAAGAATTAAACAAAACAAATCCCAGCCTAATCTAACCTACCAACCCAGCCCAACCCGGTCCTAGTCCGCGAATCTTGGCGCCGTCTGATCACCCCTTCGGAGGTTACCAGCCTTCGCTTTCCAGGATCACCACTCTAACTCACCAATCCACCCCAATCTAACTCACCAACCCAGCCCAACTCACCAACTCGAACAATTGGTGAGATCAAGGATAAATCCAGCAGGGTGATGGTTGTGAGACCTGCGGGTGAAACAGACTTCTGTATTCAGGAAACACAACCGCTGTACCAACCTTGAATTCACCACATCCGAGAAAACAGAGGATACCAGTCGTGTCTGGCCAACAGATGGCGACACTAGAAAAGTTTGAAATTTGCATAATTTCACATTTGTAAGGACTGTTGTTTAGGGGCCTGGAAAGATTAATAGATAATGAGATGTTTGGGCAGGTGATAGACAGAGACAAATAATAAAAAGGGTAGGGTAGGGTAGGGTAGGGTAGGGTCGGGTAGGGTAGGGTAGGGCAGGGTAGGGTAGGGTAGGGTAGGGTAGGGTAGGTTAGGGTAGGGTAGGTGATATAAAATAAAACGTTTACATACAATAAGGTCACACACCTTCATCATCTCCGAGTCTCCCAGGTGTCATGTATGGTGAGGGAGTTGTAGAAATAATTAAGACAGAATTATTTTCAATATACTGCTCGATTTTTCGAATATTTAGATCTGGTCTGGAATATATAGACAGGTATGTAGCTAAATGTAAGACAACCACTAAATAAATGTCACCAGTAGTTATATTTTACATGCCTATAAATTGTCTTTCTCTATTGTCAAAGCGTTATTCTGCATTGTAATCTTTCCAAATGAGATACTGTACACTGTCCCTCCTCACCCTCAGAACCCCTTCTCCGCCCCCCCCCCCCCCACACACACAAAAAAAAGATAACTACCCCCCTCCCACACACAAAAAGATAACTACCCCCCACACACAAAAAGATAACTACCCCCCTCCCACACACAAAAATATAACTCCCCCCACACACAAAAAGATAACTACCCCCCTCCCACACACAAAAAGATAACTACCCCCCCACACACACAAAAAGATAACTATCCCCCCTCCCACACACAAAAAGATAACTACCCTCCCACACACACAAAAAGATAACTACCCCCCTCCCACACACAAAAAGATATCTACCCTCCCACACACACAAAAAGATAACTACCCCCCACACACACAAAAAGATAACTACCCCCCACACACACAAAAAGATAACTACCCCTCACACACACAAAAAGATAACTACCCCCCACACACACAAAAAGAGAACTACCCCCCACACACACACAAAAAGATAACTACCCCCCCTCCCACACACAAAAAGATAACTAACCCCCCTCCCTCCCACATGCTCACTGGGCGAATGCTTCGAATTAAGAGTTCAGTGTTGTGGTTCAGACAAGACGGAGAGAGAGAATTGGCAACTGTACATTTTCATATAATGTAGGTGCGAGTACACCTACAAGGAGGTGAATATATCAACAGCGATGCATATTACCATAACCTTTCATCATGACAAATATGTTTACACACACACACACACACACACACACACACACACACACACACACAAATCACAAATATGAATATATCAAAAGTGTTTTAAATAAGCACCTAACAATGTTAGAAGTATGAGTGATGTCCTCCCTCCCTCACTCCCTCAACAGAGTGTGGTGGTATGCTGTACTCCCTCCCTCACTCCCTCAACAGAGTGTGGTGGTATGCTGTCTTCCCTCCCTCACTCCCTCAACAGAGTGTGGTGGTATGCTGTACTCCCTCCCTCACTCCCTCAACAGAGTGTGGTGGTATGCTGTCCCCCCTCCCTCACTCCCTCAGCAGAGTGTGGTGGTATGCTGTCCTCCCTCCCTCACTCCCTCAACAGAATGTGGCGATATACTCTCCTCCCTCCCTCACTCCCTCAACAGAGTGTGGTGGTATGCTGTCCTCCCTCCCTCACTCCCTCAACAGAGTGTGGTGGTTGTTAGGTTCTGAATAATAAGTTCTATATACAGGAGAGAAGACAAACACCTGTATAGTTTTGTAGGTTCGGTTTACTGGATAAGAGTATGTACACAGAGGAGAGCAGCGGTCTCCCTGGCTAGGCTCCTTGTCAACTGCTATAGGCGACGTATGGCAAGTGATACATTAGCAGCTTCCATACGTCGCCAGGCACATTAATTAAGCGTGTGGGGTATGGTAATAACATTGCCACACGCTGCTAGCTAGGCTGAATAAATAATACATAAATGGAGCACATACATAATATACATACATGATATATAATCCAGCATACATAATATACATACACCTCCCTCCCCCCTATACGCTCATAGCAAAGTCTTGAGCGGACCTTTTCTTTTGGATCCGTTCTGAGCGTCGAGGGACTTCATCACTGGGAAGGGTATGGGACTCAACACTGGTGGCGGGGCCAGCAGAAGGCATTGTTACGGGTCGGAGAAAACGGCGGTTCCTCCACCACACACGACCACTGGGTAACCGCACCTGGTAGTCCCGTGACCTGCCGAGACCCATAACTACGCCTACTTTGTCCCAACGTAGGGAGGTCGGGTCCTGAACACGGACTTGGGTGCCGACACTCAACCTGGGGAGAGAACGGGCGTGGTCATTGTAGCGGGCGGCGACGTCCTGAACACGTTCGGCGGCTCGGCGATCACAATCCTCTGTCTTGGCCTGCCACTCCTTGGAGAAGGATTGAGGGTGAGCAGGGACACAAGAACGAAGGGGGCGTCCATACAAAACCTGGGCAGGGGAGCGTCCGGTGTAGTTAGGTGTGTTGCGGAGTTCAAGAAGACCCCTGTCGAAGGCCTCGCAGTCAATGTTCCCAGAAGGGGCCACCTTAAGGATGAGGTGCTTCAGGGATTTGACAGCAGCCTCAGCGTGGCCGTTGGACTGCGGGTAATGGGGCGATGACAACACATGCCGGACTCCCCATCGGTCAAGGAACACAGCAAAGTCCCGGCTTGTGAACTGAGGCCCTCCGTCGGTTCGCAGGCGTACAGGAACGCCCACGTCACGGAAGTAGTGGCGGAACTTGCTGATGGTGGCGGCAGACGTCGTGTCATTACCGCACTTGATGACAACCGGCCAACCAGAGAGACGGTCGACGATAACGAGGAAGGACTTTCCTGACACACAGAAAAAGTCGGCCGACACAGACTCAAAGGGGCGGGTGGGGTTGTCGTCACTCATAAAGGGTTCCTGCTGCTGGCTGGGTTGTAATACTTGGCAGGGCTCACACGCACGGACAACTGGAAGACCTCTTATGTATCACCAGTGCCCAAGTCAACCAGCCCACAATCCTTAAATCAGCTACGACCTATTGCAATCACCCCAATACCCAGCCTAATCTGTGAAAGTTTTGTGTTCGACTGGGCTTATGCTGATATTGCAGGAGTCGTAGACCCTCAGCAATTTGGCAACATGAAAACTTCCTCCACCACTCACTGTCTTGTCAGCTTTCTCGATTACATATACCGCCATCTCGAGAAACGAAAAACGTCTGTAGCTGTCGCCTTCATTGATTTCACTAAAGCGTTCGACCTAGTCGACCACAATATAATCATCAACAAAGCTATTGACCTCGGGCTTCGAAGAAGCCTCATACCATGGCTTACAGACTTCCTCAGTGACCGACGCCAAGCTGTACGCTTCCGAGGGGCTGTCTCCACCTTTCAGTCACTCACCTGTGGCGTCCCCCAAGGCACCAAGATGGGACCACTCTGCTTCCTTATGCTCATCAATGATGCCCTAAGAGAAACCCCTGCTCGCTGGAAATATGTCGACGACTCCACCATTGGGATCAGCGTCAACAATTCTGCTCCCAACTATACCGCCCTTCAGGATTTATTGAACAGTCTCCAAAACTGGGCTACCAACAACCATGTCACCATCAACCATACCAAGACCATGGTTATGCACATCAACCTCTCCTCCGACATTGTCCCACCTCCTTCCATTACTCTAGGTCCGAACACACTCCAGGTCGTAGATTCCACGAAGCTCCTCGGCGTCACCATAGACAACAAACTAAATTGGAAGCCACACGTCAATGAAGTTGTCAAATCCTCCAGTTTCCGTCTCCACCTCCTCCGCCGACTCAAGTCCCTCGGAGTTCCTGCACACGAGCTCCTCAGTGTTTACACAACATTCATACTTCCCAAGCTCACCTATGCCTCCCCCACCTGGTCTTCCTCCCTAAATGCCACACAACGTAAACACCTAGAAAAAGTGCAAAAGAGGGCATGCAAGATCATTCTCTCCTCCTCCTACTCCACATATCAAGAAGCGCTCAACACACTGACCCTTTCGACTCTCACTGACCATCACCACGACCTCATCTGCAAATTTGGTAAGAAGCTTCTACACCATCCCCGACACCGGCTCCTACTACCACCCGAGGTCCCTTGTCCGAGAATTGCTGTTCGACACCACAACCGCATCCAGCCCATACGTGCACGAACTGATCGCTATAAGAACAGCCCAGTCCCAACCATTGTAAAAATTATCAATAACTTGTAATACTGTAACACTGTCACTATGTTGAATTGAACTGTAGTTTGAGCTTTTCCCCATCTAAGTTATTATATGTCTTATTTGTGTCACTTATGTTACTTGTATATTATTTGTAATTCGTAACCCACTCCCCAAATATGTAACTGTATATTTTCAGCCTTCTGGCTGCCAAGCTCTTTCAATAAACCGTTAATTATTATTATTATTAATTATTCATTGGAGATGTCGGAGTTGATGCCGGGCCAGAACACAGTCTGTCGTGCACGTCGTTTGGTGGCCTCAGCTCCACGGTGACTGTCGTGAAGGCGGGCCAAGGCGTGGGGACGTGATGCAGCAGGGACAACTACACGTGCTCCGTACAGAACAAGGTCTCCGTCGCAGTAGAGTTCATCGCGGAGTTTCCAATACGGGAGCAGGGTGTTGTGAAGATCGTAGCGGTTGCTAGGAAATCCATTCCTCACACACTCGACAAGTCGGACGTAGGAAGGGTCATCTCGGGCCGCTGTTCGAAGGTCCTCCATTGCCTTGTCGTCATCTGGTGACAGGTCCGAACGAAGGGATTGGACGGCATGGAGAGTGACCACAGTCCTGACGGAAAGAGCGAGGTCGGCGTCGAGTACATGGTCTTCTGGAGTAGGGCGGCTGACAGGGGAGCGGGATAAGGCATCAGGGATGCAGAGCTCCTTGCCAGCACGCCACACTGCAGTGAAGATGTACGCCGAGAGCTTCTCTTTCAGACGCTGGAGGCGAGGGTTCTCAACGGCGTCTAGCGTGTAGTGGTTGAGGATCGGGACAAGCGGGCGATGGTCGGTCACTAGGTGAAAGTATTGCAGGCCTATGAGGTAAAACCTGCACTTGGACATCGCCCAAACCGCAGCCAACAGCTCCAACTCAATAGTGGCGTAGCGCGTCTCAGTGTCAGAGAGGAAACGCGAGCCACACTGGACGAGCCGGAACTGCCCTCCACCATGATCCTGCAGTAGGGCGTATCCCACGCCATACAAGCGTGAGGCGTCTGTCTGCAGAACTGTCGGCAAGGCTGGGTCAAACGTGGCGAGGACAGGTGGACGAGACAGGGCCTGTTTCACTTGCTGGAAGGCCTTGTCATGGTCGGGGGTCCACAGGAATGTCCTCTTGGGGCTCATCAGGGGGCGAAGTGGTTGAGCAGCTGCGGAGATGTCCGACGAAAACTCTGCTAACTGGTTGACGAGACCGATGAAGGACCTCAAGTCGGTCAGGTTAGCAGGGGTGGGAAAATCCGTAATGGCGCGGACCTTTTCCGGGTCAGCTGCGATACCATTCCCTGAGAGGGTGTACCCACAAAAGTCAACTGAAGAGCTGGCCAGAACAAACTTGTCGGCATTTAGGGTAATGCCGTGCTTCCGGCACCTGTTGAGTACCTCGTAGATACGGCAGAGGTGATCCATATAATCCTCGTCGTACACGAGTATGTCGTCGACCACTTTCACGCAGTTTGCCAGACCTTGTAGAGCCATATCACCTCGAAGACAGAAAGCGTCTCCTGTAGCGGCGAATCCCATGGGGCCACGGCAATAACTGTAACGTCCATGCGGGGTGATGAACGTTGTGAGTGATCGGTCTTCTTCGGCAAGCTCTATCTGCCAGTATCCACACAGGGCGTCCATCGTCGTGAAGAAGCGTGCCTTCGGGTTCACGCTGCGTATGGCTGCAAAGGGCGTGGGAGAAGGGTGCGCAGGACGAGACACCTGGTTGTTGAGCTTGGAAAGGTCAGTGGTGATCCGAACACCACCTTTAGGTTTTGCGACGACAACCATCGGGTGACACCATGGAGACGGGTCATCGCCGGTTGGTACAATAATTTCTTGGGCGACCATGGAGTCCAGCTCGTTTTTGACCGCCTCGCGGAAGGCCAGGGGAACCAGTCGAGGGGTGTAAATAGCGAATGGCTTCGCGTCGTCCCTCAGGTGGATCCTCATGGGGGGGCCTGCCATCTTCTTGAGAGGCTTGGATTCCAGAGCGGACTTGGTCACCAGAACGTCGCTGAATTCCTTCAGGAAGTACTTCCGAGCATCCGAAGGAGAGGTGTCACTGGCAAGAGGCATGGGTAGGGCGGCAGCAGGGTCGTTGCTGCTCCCTTTTTGCACCCTGTTGGCGTGTTTTACCTCAAGAATAGGTTTGGGGAAGTCCTGGGAGATGATGGCCAACTCCTGACAATGTCTGTAGGACAGCAAAGGAGTCTGGACACCGTTATGCACATCAATCCAGGCTTGACACGACCTGTTGCCAAAGGTGACGTGTGCTTGGAGTGAACCCAGGGCCGGGGTCATCTGTGAACCATCTGCCATAAAGCGGAGATCCTTGGGGGGCGGTCCTAGATCACTTGGAGAGAGCCCCAAGCATTGCAAATGCTGGGGACCGATGACTGTAGCATCAGCGCCGGTGTCGGGCAACATCTGAAGACGGGATGAAGCACTGCTGTAGGTCACAATGACACTGATGTACTGGGGGACTTTGGTCCTGGGACGCTGGGGGGAGCACACATTCCTAATGTGGCTCGAGCGTTGTCAAGAGTCGTCGTACCTCTGATTGGAAGACTGTGGGCGGCCCTCTCTGGTGGAGGGGGGCTGAAGCTTCCGCCGACGCGGTCCCTTGGGTATGTTGGAAAGGCAACACTTGTCATAGTGGCCCAGACGACCACACACATTGCACTGGACGCGTTTGGCTGGGCACCGTACTGTGAGTGACCAGTGGCCCTTACGGTCACAACTGTTGCAGGTAGACTGAGCAGCTGGACACACTTGTGTTCCGTGCTGCTTACCACAGTTGTTGCAAAATAAACCGGGCGTGGACGTGGTGGGCGAAGGCGTAGGAACAGACTTCTTGTCCTTCTTGTACCGGGACACAGCGCGTACAGCTGTAGGGGGAGCGCGGATGGCAGAGGTGGCACACCTGGCAGCCTCATAGGAGCGACATATCGTCAACACATCCTTAAGAGAAGAGGAAGAGTCGAGGGAGGTGAGGCGTTGGACAAGTTCCTCGTCCTTAACACCCATCAGGATCACCTGCTTCAACTGGGTCTCCTCGCACTGCTGGTGGTGGCCTGGACATATATCTACCTCTTCCGAGGCTCTCTTAAGACGCACGTAAAAGGCATCAAAAGACTCACCCTCCATCTGTCTGCAGCTAAACAATTCCCTCCTGCGCAGAGCTTCATTCTGCTGTCCTTTGATGTGCCGTTGTAGAACGTCCAGTACCTCCTCTACAGACAGCGAAGAGGTTGGGAGTACCTGCAACGTATGTTCCAAGACACGCTGAATTTCCAAGGACAGGCACATACGCAGTTGGATGAGTTGTTTAGGCTGTGACAAACTCTGGAGATCCACCATTGTAGAGTAAGCAGTCCACCGTCGCCGCCATTCACGAAAAGTCTGGAAATTCACATCAGGCTTCAAGATGGGCGGTGTTTGAGCTGCTGCTTTAGGTGGGGCTTGGGGGTGTGAAGGAAGCATGGATGGGGTATCTGAACCAGTCAGTACCGAGGCAGTGTTAGAGCCAGGGGCTTGGTTAACAGTGAGGCGAGATATCAAGGCTTCAAACCGTTCACTGTCTTCCAATCTCCGTTGGTTGTCTCGTTCTGCCTCTGCTTGCCTTCTGTGCTCATCCGCCAAACGTCTGTGGGCTTCATCCTCGCGTTTCTCATCTCTCATAAACTTCAGTAAAGCAATTATCTCTGGAGACAACGCTGAATATTGAGGTGAGGGACTGCGCGATGTGGGGGCTGGAGCGTCGTGGCCGGCCTGGTCATCCATCTCTGCGGGGCTATCACCCGCCTGGCTCATCCAGGCTCTGGGTCCACGGCTACGTAAGGCGTGAGACATAACTACTTCATCTGTGTACTATGTCTTAAATCAGTGTTGACCGGTCAGCCCGTCGTATCAACAAGATTTCAGACAAAAAAATTAATTAAATACACAGATAAGTAGATTATATATATTCAATATATATAAGGAAGCCGCACGGTCAGCGAGTGTTAGTACATGTACGTGTGCGAGTGAGTGTGTCCCGGGCGGGCAAAGCGTCTCGCCCCAGCTGTGAGGGGGGGTGGAGGCGGCGCTGTGAGGGGGGTGGAGGGAGAGGCGCGGCGACTCCCAGTCAGTCCAGTTACCCTCAGAACGCGGTCAGAGACGGGTGCACTGAACTCTACTCCTTACAAATGCCCAGAACGTGCCGTATACCTTGGGAATCCTTTAGAACAAGGTCACACATGAATGGCACGAAACACACAATGCACTAAACACTTCACAGAAAATCACTGTCACTGACACTGCTCAAAGTTGCGAAATTCTTCGAGCAGGGATGACGCGCGGGAGTTGACCCAAGCGAGAGAGGAGTCCGTACGCCGGCTTCCCCACAAACTTTGCACTATCACTCGTAATTATCCAGTAAGATCGGACCACTGCGCCATGTTAGGTTCTAAATAATAAGTTCTATATACAGGAGAGAACACAAACACCTGTATAGTTTTGTAGGTTCGGTTTACTGGATAAGAGTATGTACACAGAGGAGAGCAGCGGTCTCCCTGGCTAGGCTCCTTGTCAACTGCTATAGGCGACGTATGGCAAGTGATACATTAGCAGCTTCCATACGTCGCCAGGCACATTAATTAAGCGTGTGGGGTATGGTAATAACATTGCCACACGCTGCTAGCTAGGCTGAATAAATAATACATAAATGGAGCACATACATAATATACATACATGATATATAATCCAGCATACATAATATACATACAGTGGTATGCTGTCTTCCCTCCCTCACTCACTCAACAGAGTTTGGTGGTATGCTGTACTCCCTCCCTCACTCCCTCAACAGAGTGTGGTGGTATGCTGTCCTCTCTCCCTCACTCCCTCAACAGAGTGTGGTGGTATGCTGTACTCCCTCCCTCACTCCCTCAACAGAGTTTGGTGGTATGCTGTACTCCCTCCCTCACTCCTTCAACAGAGTGTGGTGGTATGCTGTCCTCTCTCCCTCACTCCCTCAACAGAGTGTGGTGGTATGCTGTACTCCCTCACTCCGTCAACAGAGTTTGGTGGTATGCTGTACTCCCTCCCTCACTCCCTCAACAGAGTGTGGTGGTATGCTGTCCTCCCTCCCTCACTCCCTCAACAGAGTGTGGTGGTGTGCTGTACTCCCTCACTCCATCAACAGAGTTTGGTGGTATGCTGTACTCCCTCCCTCACTCCCTCAACAGAGTGTGGTGGTATGCTGTCCTCCCTCCCTCACTCCCTCAACAGAGTGTGGTGGTATGCTGTACTACCTCACTCCCTCAACAGAGTTTGGTGGTATGCTGTACTCCCTCCCTCACTCCATCAACAGAGTGTGGTGGTATGCTGTCCTCCCTCCCTCACTCCCTCAACAGAGTGTGGTGGTATGCTGTACTCCCTCACTCCCTCAACAGAGTTTGGCGGTATGCTGTACTCCCTCCCTCACTCCCTCAACAGAGTGTGGTGGTATGCTGTCCTCCCTCCCTCACTCCCTCAACAGAGTTTGGTCACGCTCCCTCAGTACCAGCGCGGGGTTCACCTGACAACCTGGCAGGAAGACCAATCACATTTCACACCGTCGTGAACAAGAGCCAAGACAAACTTTATCCTCGAATCGAATTTATTTTCACGTCACGATGAAATTATACAGCCGTCGTAGAAGGGGACTGAACGTAATATCAAGAAGTTTATAAAACCAGTTGAAAAGATAAATAGTATTTTGAAACGAAGTGAAAGAAAAAAAGAATAATGAAAAGCTAAATATTTAATCCTGGTAACAACATACAAGATCTTGAGTAACGACAGACATCTTTATAGAATACTAATAAGTTCCCGGAAAGAGATTACATATACATCCGTCTAGTGTTCCAGTAAGACAATTATACACAGAGGCACAACAGGGACATAAACACAAAATATACTTAATATCCTCGAATGTTTGCATCTGTTGTACAGTAAGACACAGAAAGTAGACAGCAGTGAGAGAAAGAGAGTGAAAGTAAAAGAAAATGTGAGAGAGAAAGAGAGTGAGAGAAAGAGAGAGAGAGAGAGAGAGAGAGAGAGAGAGAGAGAGAGAGAGAGAGAGAGAGAGAGAGATATTCCTTCCCTCAGGTTGTCAACAGGTATTCCGACACGTTCTCAGAGGCATTTATCTCTATTTCCACTCTAAGCTCTCCTGGACACTAACAAACCTCTATGACTTTGAATATAAGTAATAAAGTTGGTAGAGCTTCCTGTGTGATAACGACGGGCATAGAGCTTCTTCTTCTTCTTCTTCTTCTTCTTCCGGTTCACCACCATAAATTACGTGCTCGATCTTCAAGTGCTCAGTCTTTAAGTGCTCAGTCTTCAAGTTCTTAGTCTTTAAGCACTCAGTCTTCAAGTGCTCAGTCTTCAAGTGCTCAGCCTTCAAGTTCTCAGTCTTCGAGTACTCAGTCTTCAAGTGCTCAGTCTTCAAGTTCTTAGTCTTCAAGTGCTCAGTCTTCAAGTGCTCAGTCTTCAAGTGCTCAGCCTTCAAGTACTCAGTCCTCAAGTACTCAGTCTTCAAGTACTCAGTCTTCAAGTGCTGTCTTCAAGTGCTCAATCTTCAAGTGCTCAATCTTCAAGTGCTCAGTCTTCAAGTGCTCAGTCTTCAAGTGCTCAGTCTTCAAGTACTCAGTCTTCAAGTGCTCAGTCTTCAAGTGATCAGTCTCCAAATGCTCAATTTTCTATCGTAGGACACTGAACCAAAATATGGAATTTACTTGAAAGTCCTTAAGACATTCACCCCACACGACTCCTCCATGACATTCTGGTTCATACCTAAGGAGGAGAGAAGGAGAAATTGTTGGAGAAATGACCCTCCCCCCCTCCACCCACCCCAATACAATGGCAGAGAGTGAAGCATTCCTCAAGTTCCTCCTCCACGTTTTAAAACAAGAGGAATGTTAATGTATGTTTTAGTAATTAACAGCAAATCTCTTCCGGGATTCCTATGATATTGTTTAAGATTGGATGAGACTATTTTTATTTTATTTTTGTTTGTTTGCATTTTTTTGGGAGAAACAGAAAACGGATATTATGTCAAGGGACAATTTACAAAGGTCATCCATATAGCACACACACACACACAAACACTACACCACGTGAGGCTCCTCATAACACCATCTGCGAGGGAATTACTTCACCACGCCAGGTCCCTCATAACACCATCTGAGGGAACTACTACACCACGTGAGTTCCTCCTAACACCATCTGGGAGGGAGTTACTACACTACGAGTTTGCTGTTCAACACCTACATTAATCTGTATGTTCACTGTATGTTCCTTTACCTTTCTCTAATGAAGGCTTTTGTTAAACCACCAATGTATGTAATAAGTCATATATGTCCAATGTATATTTTCAGCCTTCGGGCTGCAGAATTTTTTCAATAAACCGTTAATTATTATTATTATTATTATTATTACACACACACACACACACACACACACACACACCTTATACACGACACGATTCTAAGATCTATAAACTTAACAAAGGATCAGACAGTTTCGGTGTGTTGTAATTACTCCACGTTATAAATAGCTTCACTCGCTAGGAATTCCACTTGTTGTCTTGGCATCTGTAAAACAGAGATTAAATTCCTCCAAATTAGCCTCTTGTGCACAGAGGTAGATCAGAGCTGCAACAACAAACACCATATGTGTATTCTGGTTTAAATTCTCAAGGTATATCGATATATTTGTGTGTAAGCAGAATTAATAAGAAAATAATGATGTTATTATTATTATTATTATTATTATTATTATTATTATTATTATTATTATTATTAATATTATTATTTTTATTATTATTATTATATGCTGTTGTAGGAACTCCTTGCTCACTCTTACAGTAAATGGTCGACTTCCTTTAAACAAATCAGTGTTTTACTTACCAGAATTAACAGCGATTCGTGTGTGTGTGTGGTTGCTCCATGGAATGTCAGGACCCTTCTGGATACTGGCACAAATGCACGTCCTGAAAGAAGAACCGCCCTTGTGGCAAAAAAGATGACTGAGAATAACATCGACATACCAGCCATTAGTGAGTCCCGGCTCCCAGACGAGGGTCGACTCACAGAACGGTGGTCTGGCTATACCTTCTTCTGGAAGAGTAGGCCTGCTGAGGAGAGAAACTGAATTTACGGAGTTGGCTTTGCCATCCGCCAAAGCATCTTACACAAGCTAACTAAAATGCCTGTTGGGATCAACGAGCGCCAAATGACGCTCAAAGTCCCTCTGAATCACTCATGTCATTCCTTCTCCATCAGTGCATACGCTCCAACACTGGATGCAGAGGATGACGTAAGGAGGCGTTTTATGCCGACCTTGAGAGACTGCTAACCTCTATCCCCAGAGAAGATAAGGTTGTGCTCCTTGGTGACGTCAATGCCAGAGATGGTAGAAATGCTGACATTTGGCAGGGAATCATAGGAAGAAATGGACTAGGCAAGTGTAATCCCAACGGCCTACTCCTCCACAGCAAGTGTGCTGCACACAACCCCACTTTCACCAATACCTTGTTTAGGCAAGCACAGAAGCTCAAGGGATCGTGGTAACACCCACGATCCAAACACTGGCATCTCATTGACCACATCATTGTCACAGAAAGAGATCGCCGAGATGTCCTCATCACCCGACCACTGCGACACTGATCATCGACTCGTCAGAGCCAAGCTCTCACTTCATAGAGCCCGAAAAGGGCGAAGGCAACAAGCCTCCAGAAGAGGCTTTAACACTAAGCGTCTGGAGGATCCAGCGGTGGAACATGATTTCAGAAAGCAGCTCGAACATGGGCTGATAAACAACCCAAAAACAAACAACCCAAATCCCAGTGCCGAATGGAGTATTCTCGACCATATCATGACAAAAACCTGCAGAGAGACCCTCGGCCAGGTCGAAAGAATACACCAGGAACGGTTTAATAAAAATTACTTGGAAATCAATATGCTGCTTTAACTGACTGGCAGAACAACCCTCAGTCTCTGACCAAAGCTCATACCTTCTGCAAGAAGAAAGTGGCGGCCCAGCGCGAACTTCAAAAACTAAAGTATGTGAAACGCAAAAACTTGCAGATCAACACAAGATGCGCGAATTTTTCAATTCCACTGAAACATTTTATGGGCCAATAACTCATGGCACAGATTCCCTCCGCTCATCCAATGGAAACTCCTTAATTAAAATCGAAGAAGGTATCCGGCAGCACTGTAAAAAGCACTACCATTCGTTGCTCAACCGAAACACCGATGTGGATGTCTTGACTAACCAGCAGGTTCTTCAGCATCCAGAGCTGACCCATTTCAGCTATCCTCCATCCCTGGATGAGATAACTACTGCCATCAAACAGATTAAAAATAACAAAACCTCAGGGCCTGATGGAATCCCAGCCGAGGTGTATAAAGCAGGACCTCTGCTTACTAGTCGTTTCCACTCTCTCCTGGAGAATATATGAGAAAAGGAGGAAATCTCCCAAGCTCTTAAAGACGTCTCCATCGTCAATATTTATATGAACAAGGGAGACCGGTCAGACTGAGGCAACTACAGCGGGATCTCGCTACTGTCTGTAGCTGGCAAGATTATTGCCCGAGTCCTCCTAAACAGACTTCTTCCTGAGGAGGAAAACTTATTCCCAGAATCTCAGTGTGGCCTTAGACCATCACGTGGCACCTCTGGCATGGTCTTTGCTGTCCACCAGATACAGGAAAAGTTCAGAGAACAGAGTCGTGACCTGTACATGGCCTTCGTCGATCTAACCAAGGCCTTGGACATGGTGAACACTGAAGCCCGCTGACGGACGCTCCGGCGGACCCTCAGCCGGTTTGGCTGCTCACCAAAATTCATCGCCATTGTGAGGCAACTCCACGACAGAATGAATGGCAGTGTCCTGTACTGTACAATGGCACCCAGTCTGAGTTCTTCCCCATCCAAACGGGGTAAAACAAGGATGTGTACTGGCGCCAACTCTCTTTTCCATTTTCTTTGCTGCCTTCCTTACTCTTGCTGGTGCCAATTTAGCCGGCGGGGTGGACATAGAGTACAGGATGAAGGATCATTGCAAAATAAGACGACTTTAATTAGTAACAAAGGTATCGGCAACTTCCATTACTGAACTTCAGTATACAGACGAGCTCACCCTTGTCGCTCACACTGAATGCGACCTGCAAGAGATCTTGAACACCTATGCAGATGCGTATGCACACTTCCGCCTTGAGAAGAATGTGCGTAAGAATCAGATTCTCTTTCAGGCGGCCCCTGATTCAGCCACACCACCACCCATCCAGCTTAATGGCATTACTCTCTCCAATGTTACCTACTTTCAGTATCTCGGCTCCTACCTGTCCACTAGGGTGTGTCAATTTAGGGGGTGAACTGGCTAAATTGAAAATCGAGTAATTTGGTAGCAATTTATTGTAGTCTTTAAGCATGCAAAACAATATTCTGGCATAATTTTTTTTTTATAATAAGTCCTACCTACATCAAATGGATTTTTAAATGTACATATTTGTGAATTTATAACATAACCAGCGTTTGCACACATGTTACTGTTTCAAGTTTCAAATTATTATATTTTATTATCCGTAGTCTATTTGAAAGTAACCAATGCCTTCATACTCTCTTTGCTTTGGTTTCTTGTCATCAGTAGTCTGCTTGCTATTTGTGCTTTGATGTAACCTTCTCGCCTCTCGTGGCTGTAAACATGGCCCGCTGCTTCTGTGACCATTTTCACACATCTCTCCACACTTTGAGTGTGGGAAGGCCACTTCGGCACCTGCATTGGAGTCTCTTTAAGGTTTCTCAATTCTTGGCTAGTTAGACTTGTTGTCAATGGTGGCTCTAAGACTTCCAAACTCAAGTCAACCAATTCTGACAATTTGGTGGCATTGACGTTTATTAGGGGAACTTTTCTTGAATGAAACGAACAGTCTCCCAACTGGTCGTCATCTATTAGCGTTCCTCTAATCTTTAGAATGACTTCTACAGCCTCGGTTCGGAGATTGGTACATTGACTGCAAAGCATTACTTGCAAAACTGCTTCTGATCGAGCATACCAAGCGGACCTTCTTGCCACAGGTAACACGATGTCCCTCACTACCTTCCTCTGTGTTCTTACTAGCTGCAATTGAAACAAAAGGTGATTGGGCCCATCCACCGACATAGGATTAAGTTTCACACTAAACCACTGGGGAAGATAAACTCCAATAATAAATTCAACAATTAACCTCAAATTCTTCAGCACTTTGCCCTTCAATTCGTGTTTGGAAATCCAAATCCTGCAGAAACGAAGAGCTGTAGTTAGCCAACGGCTGTGACTAACAGGTCCAATCTCCAAGAGAGCCAATGACTGAGGCACTTCTCCTGATCTTATTGCTTGGGCAATACGATAAGCATAGGATTGATCTGTGCTGAGATCTTTGATGACTCCTTCAGACAACGCCGGAAGGGGAGGGCCAACTTCGACCTTTGGAAAGGTTGTATTTATTTCTAGTTGTGTTGCTTCATCCAGCATGATGCCAAGGGGACCTGACCACTTGTTGTTGCTCTTTGTAGGACCATCAAGTTCCTGGATGAGATGACGAAGAGGTAGCTCGCCTGTATGTAAATCACATACAATCCAAACAAGTCTTCTTCCTAGTTTTTTCTCTAAATGCGTCATTACACCCCCCTGCCATCCGGTGTTCACTGCAGTTGAATCTCCACCAACAGCCTGCAGTGAACTGCCAAGTCCTCTCTCCTGAACCCAACATAAAATATGATCAGCAATGACCTCTGCATGTTTCTTCCCTTCTACTTCAGTTTCGGGAGCAAAGTGAAACAAAAACCGACCACCAGGCTCAGAACAGACAGAGTAGTGTTCTTCTTTGATGAGACCTGGAAACTTTCTGTTCACTCCCTCTACTTCTAGCAAAACTTTTGTGTCATCTATTCTTCCATCAAACAAAAGACAGGAGAGCCCTCCCTCGCTTAAATCTTTTTCATGCTGATCAGATATTTCCTTCATTATTTTTTCTTGTGCTCTTCTAATTTTATTATGATCTATCACCAAAGATACATCCTCTCGGCTGATGAGGCCTGCATCTATCCAAGCGGCAGTTGCAATTTCTGCAGCCTCACGAAGTCCAGCATGGTGGCGAATACTAGCTAAAGCAATGTTTGAAATATTTCTTGTGTTGTATTTCATTTTCTTTGGTAAAGGTTCAGATGGCTCTTTGGAGCTATCATCTGATGTTGCTTCCTGTTCATCAGAAGAACTATCAAAGAAGTGATAAACATCTTGACACAGCTCTTCCTCTCTTTGGATGGCTTCTTCACTCTTCATTTTCTTCTTTTGTTCCCTCTCTCGGATTTGTTCTCTCTTCTTGGCATTAGCAATCTGCTTCTTTGTTTCTGAATAATCTATTGAACCCATTTGCATACTTCCTTGGCCTTCTGCCTTTGTCCTCTGTGCCTTTATAAATTCAAGCTCTAAAACAGGGATCTTCTTTTCACGAGGACAACCACAATCAATGTGGGAATTATTTTCTCTCTTACCTGAGTGAGAACAGTTGGATTCAGAACATAATTGTATGGAGCACTTGCAGGTCAAAATGTCAAACAGAGTATCAAGTGTGTGCAGAAATTCATTTTTCCTGGCCAAGTTTCCTTTACCAAGTGATGTTTCAACTGCTTTGTGCCATAATTTCGTTAGTTTTAGCTCAATAGTTCGACACTGATTAATCACAGGTGGTTTGAATAGTGCACTAGCTTTTGTCCATTGATGCAGAAGAGGGACTATCATGTCATTTATGAGTTCTTTATCTGTATAGTTCCTTCTGTCCTTTGTATTTTTTTCTCGAAGGAGTAACCCTAATCTTAGCATGTCTCTCACTGTTGGAAGTTCTGATACAGGAAGCTCCTTCCCTTTACCAACTAGCAGGCTCAAGTGGGTTGACAACTGACTTCTTGTCTTCAATTTTGACATCTTCACACTATCTGACAAATAGAAAAATATTTCAATGTTTCATAATTCAATTGTTGTTTCAAAAAATATCAATTTGTTTATCAAAAATGCTGTAACAGAAATAACATAATAATTTCTTAGAACATAATGTTTTATACAATGATATAAGTAACTGCGACAATCAATATGCCCTACTTACAATATTAAAATGTAGAATTCGTCTGGTAGAGTAGGTGCAAGTGCAATGAGAGCAAACCACCGTCTATGATATCTAGAAGGAGAGTGAGCCGGGCGCCTTATCCTCACGCTTGGTACAAGTCAAAACAACAATTAAACTGTCCCACACGGAGAGCCTGTTCATGTTCATGTTCTGACATGCATATTGTACACAAGCTATAGAACCATAAAATACTCCATACTCCATATGCTTACATGAGATTAGTTAATATCAAGTGAATAATTCTAATCAAGTCTCATTAATTTGTTGAAATACTGATATTTGAAACTTTAAGGTATAATTGATGTAGGTGAGGGTTATTTCAATTCATTTTTGTGTGCTAATTTCAAGTTTAGACATAAAGAGGCACAATATTTTGACTACCAAATTTGATTTTTAACATGTTGACAAAATTGACACACCCTACTGTCCACCACCGCGGACATCGATGAAGAGATTCGACATCGGATCAGATGTGCATCTCAAACCTTTGGCAGATTCTGTACCCGTGTCTTCAGCTGTAAGGAGCTGAAATTATCTACAAAGTTGCACGTATATCGAGCAGTGGATCTCCCACCCTGCTATATGGCAGTGAGACATGGGTCACATACCGGCGGCACCTCAAGGCACTTGAAAACTTTCACTAACGTAGTCTTCATTCCATCCTCCGAGTTTGCTGGGAAGACAAGAGAACAAATGCCAGTATTCATGCTGACACCAACTGCAGAAGCATCGAGGCTACCATTATCCATGAACAACTATACTGGACTGGCCATGTTATTCGCATGGACGACAGTAGACTGCCAAAGCAGCTACTTTACAGTCCCCTAACCAATAGTAAATGCAACGCTGGTGGGGAACTGAAAAGGTAAAATGATAGTCTTAATACAAACCTGAAAAAGTGCAAAATCGGCCCCCTCACCTGGGAGACGATCACTCCACACTGAAACACTTGGAGGATCACCACACGAGAATGTGTCAATACTTTCGAATTAGCCCGACTGCAAACCGAGGTAGACAAGCGAGAGCCCCGGAAAGACGTTGCCGCTGCCATCCACATGTACAACACTTGTGAACGACTCTGCCGGTCCCCTATCGGCCTCTTTAGTCACCGTAAAACTCATCAACCTAGGTGACATTTTTAATAACTCATATAATTGTATCACAGCTGGATGATCGTCAAACTCGATTTCGAGTGATAGCAAAGTAGTAGTAGTGTGTGTGTGTGTGTGTGTGTGTGTGTTGTATGTATGTGTGTGTGTGTGTGTGTGTGTGTGTGTGTGAGTGTTTTGTGAGTGTGTGTGTGTGTACAAACACCTGATTCTCTGTGATCTCTAATGGAGTGTACCAGACCACTTGACACATATTGTACGTATTTAGTAATATACTCATATAATATGAGCTTCCAGACCCTTTATAACTGTTGAAGGTCATTAATATATTATAACCACCAACATCAGGTTAGTTTAGGTTAGTTTAGGTTACATTAAGATGGATTAATTTAGGTTATCTTAGGTGATGCACAACAGCTTATAATCGACAGCAACAACAAATTTACGTCATTATTATATTGTCATTTCAAAATAATGTTTACACACAAAAATACACTGTATATCTGCAGAGGTGTTTGTTGTTACATCCCTACAACGCTCACTTCCTGTCTACCAAACCTCCTCCTCCTCCTCCTTTCTTCTTCCTTTCCTCTTCCTTCCCCCCTTTCTCTTCTTTCTCCTTCCCCTCCTCCTGTTCACTTCCTCATTCCCCATTATCTCCTTCTTCTCCTCCTCCTCCGTCTCCTCCTCCTCCTCCTACTAAGCATCCCTTCATCACCGCCTTGATATTCGAAAGGTAAGGTAATTAACCTCGTTAAGGAGAAGGAACGTAGTCACATTTTCATCTCCTGAGAAAGTTTTCTCATCACTCAGAAAGGAAGTTCCGGGAGTAAGGGTTAGTAGTCGGGGGGGGGGGGGGGGCTGATTTACATATGCAAATGACTTTCAGATTCCATTGTAAATAATGAATGACACAGGACACTTAGGGAAACGTCTTTACTTCAAGTGGAAGAGTTGTAGGGCTGAACGGGAGAGTTGTAGGGCTGAGCGGGAGAGTTGTAGGGCTGAGCGGGAGAGTTGTAGGGCTGAGCGTGAGAGTTGTAGGGCTGAGCGGGAGAGTTGTAGGGCTGAGCGGGAGAGTTGTAGGGCTGAGCGGGAGAGTTGTAGGGCTGAGCGAGAGAGTTGTAGGGCTGAGCGGGAGAGTTGTAGGGCTGAGCGTGAGAGTTGTAGGGCTGAGCGGGAGAGTTGTAGGGCTGAGCGGGAGAGTTGTAGGGCTGAACGGGAGAGTTGTAGGGCTGAGCGGGAGAGTTGTAGGGCTGAGCGTGAGAGTTGTAGGGCTGAGCGGGAGAGTTGTAGGGCTGAGCGGGAGAGTTGTAGGGCTGAGCGGGAAAGTTGTAGGGCTGAGCGGGAGAGTTGCTGGGCTGACTGGGAGAGTTGTAGGGCTGAGCGGGAGAGTTGTAGGGCTGAGCGGGAGAGTTGTTGGGCTGACTGGGAGAGTTGTAGGGCTGAGCGGGAGAGTTGTAGTGCTGAGCGGGAGAGTTGTAGGGCTGAGCGGGAGAGTTACTGGGTTAAGTGGAAGAGTTATTGGGTTGAGTGGAATAGTTACTGGGTTGAGTGGGAGAGTTACTGGGTTGAGTGGAAGAGTTACTGGGTTGAGTGGGAGAGTTACTGGGTTGAGTGGGAGAGTTATTGGGTTGAGTGGAAGAGTTACTGGGTTGAGTGGGAGAGTTACTGGGTTAAGTGGAATAGTTACTGGGTTGAGTGGGAGAGTTACTGGGTTGAGTGGAAGAGTTACTGCGTTGAGTGGGAGAGTTACTGGGTTGAATGGAAGAGTTACTGGGTTGAGTGGGAAAGTTACTGGGTTGAGTGGGAGAGTTACTGGGTTGAGTGGAATAGTTACTGGGTTGAGTGGGAGAGTTACTGGGTTGAGTGGAAGAGTTACTGGGTTGAGTGGGAGAGTTACTGGGTTGAGTGGGAGAGTTACTGGGTTCAGTGGAATAGCTACTGGGTTGAGTGGGAGAGTTACTGGGTTGAGTGGAAGAGTTACTGGGTTGAGTGGGAGAGTTACTGGGTTGAGTGGGAGAGTTACTGGGTTGAGTGGAAGAGTTACTGGGTTGAGTGGGAGAGTTACTGGGTTGAGTGGAAGAGTTACTGGGTTGAGTGGGAGAGTTACTGGGTTGAGTGGAAGAGTTACTGCGTTGAGTGGGAGAGTTACTGGGTTGAGTGGAAGAGTTACTGGGTTGAGTGGGAGAGTTACTGGGTTGAGTGGAAGAGTTACTGCGTTGAGTGGGAGAATTACTGGGTTGAGTGGAAGAGTTACTGGGTTGAGTGGGAGAGTTACTGGGTTGAGTGGAAGAGTTACTGGGTTGAGTGGGACAGTTACTGGGTGGGTGGGAGAGTTGCTGGGTGGGTGGGAGATTTGCTGGGTGGGTGGGAGAGTTTCTGGGTGGGTGCAAGAGTTTCTGGGTGGGTTAGTAGATGGATGTGAGAGGTTTGTTACAACTCTCGCGTACGAAAGTCGATAACCTCAGCATATTTCTAGGAAGAGGCTTGACAGTTCTCTCTCTCTCCCATATATATATATATATATATATATATATATATATATATGTATATTTCATTAGCCCAATAAAGCACGCGGACTTCTACATACAATCAACACCTCAACCCGCCAGGATTCGAACCCACGGCCCACAAGCCTATGACTGTGACCGGGGAACGCTAACCGCTGGACCACCAGGATGCTAAAAGCAGTCCTAGACTTTGTTATATTTCACACAAAGCCTGTTCAACGAGCTTATGGCGCCGTGAACCTCAAATGGGAACCACCCGCACCACTTAGGTGGTCAGAGTAACGTTTTACCAAATCCGGCTTCGAAACACGAGGATCCATATATATTTCATTAGCCCAATAAAGCACGCGGACTTCTACATACAATCAACACCTCAACCCGCCAGGATTCGAACCCACGGCCCACAAGCCTATGACTGTGACCGGGGAACGCTAACCGCTGGACCACCAGGATGCTAAAAGCAGTCCTAGACTTTGTTATATTTCACACAAAGCCTGTTCAACGAGCTTATGGCGCCGTGAACCTCTAATGGGGACCACCCGCACCGTGGGTTCGAATCCTGGCGGGTTGAGGTGTTGATTGTATGTAGAAGTCCGCGTGCTTTATTGGGCTAATGAAATATATATGGATCCTCGTGTTTCGAAGCCGGATTTGGTAAAACGTTACTCTGACCACCTAAGTGGTGCGGGTGGTCCCCATTAGAGGTTCACGGCGCCATAAGCTCGTTGAACAGGCTTTGTGTGAAATATAACAAAGTCTAGGACTGCTTTTAGCATCCTGGTGGTCCAGCGGTTAGCGTTCCCCGGTCACAGTCATAGGCTTGTGGGCCGTGGGTTCGAATCCTGGCGGGTTGAGGTGTTGATTGTATGTAGAAGTCCGCGTGCTTTATTGGGCTAATGAAATATATATATATATATATATTTATATATATATATATATATATATATATATATATATACATATTTGTTTATATATATTTATATATTTATATATATACATATATATATATATATATATATATATATATATATATATCTATATATATATATACTGTATATATATATAAATATATATATAAATAATATATAAATATATATAAATATATATATATATATATATATATATATATATATATATATATATATATATATATATATATATATATATGTATATATCTTGATAAAATCACACGGGGAAATGGAAACAACGGAGTACCTTAGCTTTCGTCTTTATTCAAGACATCTTCAGAGGCAACTGGATTACATGGACAGAGAGAGGCTTAAATATACAGGGTGACCTAAAAAACATGAGGTCAGGTCAAAATGATGACCTCATGTTTTTTAGGTCACCCTGTATATTTAAGCCTCTCTCTGTCCATGTAATCCAGTTGCCTCTGAAGATGTCTTGAATAAAGACGAAAGCTAGGGTACTCCGTTGTTTCCATTTCCCCGTGTGATTTTATCAAGATTTATCTTATCCACGTTTTCATTGTGGATTTTCATAAAATATATATATATATATATATATATATATATATATTTATATATAAATATATATATATATATATATGTATATATATATATACATACATATATATATATATATATATATATATATATATATATATATATATATATATAATATTTATATATATATATATATATATATATATATATATATATATATATATAAATATGCAAGTTAATCACTGAAGGTGCGCGTGATCCAGGTTTAGTTTAAAAAATTTATTGGCAGAGCTTGTAGTACAGTTTGCCTATTCTGAGTAATTAAGTCAGTTCTTGACACTGAGGGTGGTATCACTTCTCACTGCCACGCAGGACAGAGGTTCATACACAACGAAATACATCATATTCATTAACAGCTATAAATGTATAGAGGTCAGTTTCATATGGGTAATGTCACTGTTCACTGCCATGCAGAACAGAGGTTCGTACACAAAGAGATGCATTATATTCATTGACAGTACATATACATATATGTACACACACACATACACATATACATACATATACACATATACATACACATATACATGTACAATGTACATATATATACACAGATGCATACATACACACATTTATAGATACATATACGTCGGTCAGATTCATGTGGGTAATGTCACTCTTCACTGCCATACAGGACAGAGGTTCGTACACAAAGAATGCATCATATTCATTGACACTATATATAGGTCAGATTCATGTGGGTAATGCCACTGTTCACTGCCATGCAGGACAGAGGTTCGTACACAAAGATGGAAATACATCATATTCATTAACAGTATATTATAGGTCAGTGGATCACATACATTGGAGGTATATGCTGATAACCACAAGGAAACAAGAAAACACGAAGTTCCCAAGCGCTTTCGTGTAATTCACATCTTCAGGGGTGAGTACAGTCTGTACTCACCCCTGAAGATGTGAATTACACGAAAGCGCTTGGGAACTTCGTGTTTTCTTGTTTCCTTGTGGCTATCAGCATATATATATATATATATATATATATATATATATATATATATATATATATATATATATATATATATATATATATATATATATAGTTATTTATTTATTTATTTATTTTGCTATGACTCACTACTTTGATTAATTATTTGTTAACCAACACGTGTTCCTATGATTTTAACGAACTTCAGTCGCCAATTACCCATGAGGGGAGGGAGGCCACAGCTGCGCCAACCCGAATTACAGTTCAGCAGTTCAGTGCAGGGGAAAGTTGTGGAGGAAAGGTCGTTGGAGAAAGTGAATAGCAGGGAGGGGAAAGTAAGGGAAAGAGGGAATGAGGGAGAGGGAGAAGGATGGTGGAAGGGTAAGGGAAGGGGTATTGGAGAAGGGGAAGAATGATGGGAAGGGGGAGTTAGGGGAGAGGATAGGTGAAGTGAGGGAAAATAGGGTAAGGGACAGTCGAACAGAGAGGGAGAGAAAGAGAGAGCAAGGACATGCAGATGGGTTGAGGGGAAGGGTGAGGAGAGAGGGAAGTAAAGAGTGAGGGGCGAAGGAGAGAAAGAGTGAGGATAGAGTAAAGGCAAAGAGAGAAAGAGGAAAAGTAAGGGGAGAGGGAAAGAAGAAGTGAGGAGAGAGGAAGGGGAAGGGCGGGAGAAAAATGGAGAGTCCACTGATTTGCACCACTAACCCTACACTACTATCGTGTGCATCATTAAACCTGAACTACGAACCCTGCACCACTACCCTGACACTATGTCTGCACAACCTATCCCATACACCACTAAACTTGCCTACTCTTTCCTACGCCACTTTCCCTGCACCATTATCCCAACACATGTTACCACTCCGCCACTAAACCTCTGCACCCCGACAACGCAACATCACCACTGTCATCCGCCGTCGGGTTTGTCTTGACACTAACGCTCGGTGAGAGAACTTCGTGTCTGGTGAGAACAACTTGTGGCTGCAATAGTTGACATTCTTCCACACGTTGTCTTCTGCAATTTCCTCGCCGACCGTAGCAAAGTAACGCCCGCTAATTCCTTCCTCGACATCTTTTATGGTAATTAATCTTGGGATGGACATAAACAGCGAGTTATTGTGAGTTCTTGGGATTTGGGGAACATTTCTTATATATATATATATATATATACATATATATATATATATATATATATATATATATATATATATATATATATATATATATATATATATATATATATATATATCATGTAAATCCACAATGAAAACGTGGATAAGATAAATCTTGATAAAATCACACGGGAAAATGGAAACAACGGAGCACCTTAGCTTTCGTCTTTATTCAAGACATCTTCAGAGGCAACTGAAGATGTCTTGAATAAAGACGAAAGCTAAGGTGCTCCGTTGTTTCCATTTTCCCGTGTGATTTTATCAATATATATATATATATATATATATATATATATATATATATATATATATATATATATTAAGTGTGGTTCTCATGCGTTTTCTCGAGGTTTTTATCTGCTATTAGTGCGCATTTTATGCGTTTTGTGGGTATTCTTGCCGGATTCCTATTGTTTGTTCCCGTTTTCTTGGGAATTGTTACTTTTTTTATAATTCTTTCAATATTTTCCAAAGGAGTTCTTCGGCGTTTTTTTTTTATGAAGTACTTAAAGGAGGAACGTTTAGGGTTACAATTTCGTTTTCACACCAGTTCTTCCGTGTTTTATGCTGATCCTTGCAAGAAGGTTATTCATAGCGAGATCTCTTACGTATTAAGCTAGTAACTAATGAAAAGGACATTGACAGAAGTTCTAATTAAACCGTCATACTTAAAGGGGATTATCATTCTTCCTCAAGCAATAAGGTCATTGCCCTCAAGCAGTTCTCATCATCCTCAAGCAGTTAATTCATCGTCCCAAAGCAGTTAGGTCATCGTCTGCAAGCAGTTAAGTCATCGACCTCAAGCAGCTAAGTCACCGTCCTCAAACAGGTTAAGTCATCGTCCTCAAGCAGTTTAAGTCATTGTCCTCAAGCAGTTATGTCATCATCCTCAAGCAGTTAAGTAATCATCGTCAAGCTGATAAGTCATCGCTCTCAAGCAGTTAAGTCATCGTCCTTAACCAACTAAGTCACAGACCTCAAACAGTTTAAGTCATTTTCCTCAAGCAGTTTAAGTACTCGTCGTCCATCAGTTAAGTCATCACCCTCAGGCAGTTAAGTCATCACCCTCAAGCAGTTAAGTCCTTATCCTCAAGCAGTTTAAGGTATCGTCGTCCATCAGTAAAGTTATCGGCCTCAAGCAGTTAAGTCATCGTGCTCAAGCAGTTAACTCATCGTGCTCAAGCAGTTATGTCATCGTCCTCAAACAATAAAGTTATCTCCCTCACGCAGTTAGGTCATTGCCCTCAAGCAGTTAGGTCATCGTCCTCAAACAGTTTAAGATGTCGTCCACAAGCAGTTTAAGTCATTGTCCTCAAGCTGTTTACGTCATCGC
>CAUDMG010001848.1:1245000-1352500 GCA_958450375.1 Homarus gammarus
TTCTTTCCTGGTGGTTATCAGCATATACCTAGATCACGCGCACCTACAGTGATTTACTTGCATATATATATATATATATATATATATATATATATATATATATATATATATATATATATATATATATATATATATATATATATATATATATATAAAACAGAGAAGAATGTCTGTGTGTTTGTGTGTCATCACGAGAATCTCGGAAACTACTTTGCTGATCTGTAGTGATGATGGATGGTGTTAAATGTAATGATAATGGATGGTGTTATATGTAGTGATGATGGATGTTTTATATGTAGTGATGATGGGTGGTGTTATATGTAGTGATGATGGATGGTGTTATATGTAGTGATGATGGGTGGTGTTATATGTAGTGATGATGGGTGGTGTTATATGTAGTGATGATAGATGGTGTTATATGTAATGATGATGGATGATGTTATATGTAGTGATGATGGATGTTGTTATATGTAGTGATGATGGGTGGTGTTATATGTAGTGATGATGGGTGGTGTTATATGTAGTGATGATGGATGGTGTTATATGTAGTGATGATGGATGTTGTTATATGTAGTGATTATGGTTGGTGTTATATGTAGTGATAATGGATGGTGTAGTGATGATGGATGGTGTTATATGTAGTGATGATGGATGATGTTATATGTAGTGATGATGGGTGGTGCTATATGTAGTGATGATGGATGGTGTTATATGTAGTGATAATGGATTGTGTTATATGTAGTGATGATCTATATCTATATAAAATGAAGAAGTCTTTCTGTTTGTCAGTGTGTCCGCAAGAGAATCTCGGAACTACTTTACCGATCTGTAGTGATGATGGATGGTGTTAAATGTAGTGATAATGGATGGTGTTATATGTAGTGATGATGGATGTTTTATATGTAGTGATGATGGGTGGTGTTATATGTAGTGATGATGGATGGTGTTATATGTAGTGATGATGGGTGGTGTTATATGTAGTGATGATGGGTGGTGTTATATGTAGTGATGATGGATGGTGTTATATGTAGTGATGATGGATGTTGTTATATGTAGTGATTATGGTTGGTGTTATATGTAGTGATAATGGATGGTGTAGTGATGATGGATGGTGTTATATGTAGTGATGATGGATGATGTTATATGTAGTGATGGTGGGTGGTGCTATATGTAGTGATGATGGATGGTGTTATATGTAGTGATAATGGATTGTGTTATATGTAGTGATGATCTATATCTATATAAAACAAAGAAGTCTTTCTGTTTGTCAGTGTGTCCGCAAGAGAATCTCGGAACTACTTTACCGATCTGTAGTGATGATGGAAGGTGTTATATGTAGTGATGATGGATGGTGTTATATGTAGTGATGATGGATGATGTTATATATAGAATATGAAAGGTATCCCTCTGTTGTCATTGGCAACATTGATAAGAAATGTGAATACTGTGGTGCAAAGAAGTTCAAAGGAGAATCTGTGCTGCTCTCATGGGAAAGTACGACTGCCAAATTTGGAAAAACCACCACAGCCATTGAAGACTCTCATGCTGGGAACAACACCAGAGTCAAAACACTTCTTGGAAAATATACAGAAGTACAATTCATGCTTCCAGATGACATCCTTTGGAGCTACCAGAGTAGTTTGTGAGCACGGATACATGCCCACATCCAAAGTCCAGGGTCAAGTCTATCACAAAGCAGGATCCCTCTTACCACTGGAAGATGAGCAGGCAAAGTTCCTCCAAATCATCTTCATGGGAGATCATGAAAAGCAGACTACTATCAGGTGTGGCAACATTCAAGGTGTCAGACATGACATTGTCCAATCTATCCAAGAAATGCTGCATGAGCGCAACACGTATGTACTATCGTGGACAAAAGTTCGCTCCCTGTAGTGAAACTTAGACTCGGGAATGAATCTCCGAACTGACTTACCCTGATTGTTATCTGGTGCAGGTGTGCTGTGTGAGTCGATATTGCTTCAGTTTGGGAAGGAGCGAACTTTTGTCCACGATATCACAGTCATTTAAAAATGCCCTGGAAAACATGCCTTCTGACGAGTACAAAGTCAGGATGAAAGCAGACACCTTAATGCACTACAGTGAGACAATGTGGCGCCTCCCGGAGGTTGGCGTCCTACCGTGGCCTAGCGAAAGAGCCGCCCGGAGGGCTGCGATTCCGCTAGTAATAATAATAAAAATAATAACCCAATATCGATCAAAATATAAGACTATAGTTAATCGGCTTTCTTGTCAAAAATACATAAATTAACCCAATTTTATCGATTAAAAAATTCAGGATGCTATTTTTGTCGAATTTACAATAATAAAAAATACAATACGACGTCGTGGTTTAATCCAAGAATGGGTCACATTTCCTCGAATTTCGACTAAAAGAATATAATAATAATAACAATAATAAAAATAATATTAATAATAATAATAATAATAATAGCATCGATGAAAAAATGAGTCATATATATTGTGAAATGTCATAGAATAAATACTCAAAATATAAATTCGTCATTCAGCCAAGAAAAAGGTTCATATTTCCTCGAATATCTGGTAAAAAAAAAAAAAAAGCTAGAGAGAAAATTCATTATTGATCCCAGGGAAGTGAGTCAATTTGTATGTGTGACGGGAGAGTAGAGAAGGTGGGAGGAGTGAGGGAGGGAGAGAAAATGAGGGAGTGAATGAGAGGGAGTGAGAAAGTAAGGGAGATTGAGAAAGTGAGGGAGAGGGAGTGAGGAGAGAAAATGAGGGAGGGAAAGAGAGTATGGGAGGGGGAGGGAGTGAGAAAATGAGGGTGAGAAAGTGAGGGAGAGGGAGTGAGAAAATGAGGGTGAGAAAGTGAGGGAGAGGGAGTGAGGAGAGTGTGGGGATGGAGAGAGAGTAAGGGAGGGAGAAGAACTGAGAAAGTAAGGTAGATAGAGAAAGTAAAGGAGAGTGAGAAAGTGAGGGGGTTTGTGGGTGAAGAGAGGGTTGAGGGAAGGAGGAAGTGAGAGAGTTGTGGAGAGTAAACAAGTAAGGGAGTTTGTGGGGGAGAGGGTAGTGAATATGAGGTGGAAGGAGTGAGAGAGAGAGAAAATCAGGAGGATTGAGGGGGAAAGTGAAGTGAGAACGTGAGGGAGAGAGACTGAGAAAGAGAGGGAGAGAGAAAGAGAGATTGCCTAAGAAGGGAGAGACAAAGATATTACCTATGGAGGGAGAGGGGCAGAGACATTGTCTATGAAGAAAAAAAGAGAGAGACATCGCCATGAAGGGAGAGAAAGAGACACACATCACCTATGAAGGGATAGAGAGAGACATTGCCTATAAACGGAGAGAGAGACAGTGAGAGATTGCCTATGAAGGGAGAAAGAGAGACGTCGCCTATGAAGGGGGAGATAAAAACATCGCCTATGAAGAGAGAGAGAAAGAAACCTCGCCTTTGAGGGGAGAGAGGCCGAGAGACTGGTACAACTCTGAAAGATAATTATCTCTAAACCATTTGAGCACAATGAACTGAACCTTTGATTTTGATTACGATACCTTTAACCCTTTGAGTATGATGGCAATCATTCGAGTATAATGAATTTAGCCCGATGAGCATCATGACTTTAAACCTCTGAGTACAATGAAGTTACCTTATGAATTTGAGATTAATGAGTGAAACCCTATGAGTATAATGACTTTTTAACCCTTTGGTGTATGATGAATTTAGCTCTCAGTTCGTTGACTTAACCCTTTAGAAACGATAATTTGTCCCCTAAATTGATTCCTTTGACTCTAGTGACCAAATCTGTGTTTGGTTTTGTTGTTGTTTTTTTAAGGGGAATAGCCCACCCGGGCACAGGTCATCTACCCAAAACGGGACCTTGGGGAATATAATAAGAGTAAAAAGAAATTAAAAATTGAAAAGAAAAGGATTATCTAATATATTATAGGACTAGCCGTCTGTCGGTCTGTCTGTCTGTCTGTCTGTTCTGGGCAGCCGAAACGGCACAATCGTTTTTCATCAAACTTGGTGGAAAAATCGCACCACATTCGTAGAGTGGAACAAACCTGGGCCCATGTCGATGGTTTCTTTAGGAAGGCATTAATTAACAATTATATTTATGATGGAAAACGATGCAAGTCTACGGACTTGGCACACCCTAATTTATCATGCAAGTCTACAGACTTGCGGCACCCTCATTCGCTGTACGCTGTCAGCCGGATACAATACAGTACAATACCATACAATACCATACCATAAATACAATACACAACAAATTTAAACTTTTGTAAGAATAAAACATAATTATATAGCCATGTAAGACTCACAATTTGATAAGATATCTGTAAGACATTTGCTATTGGAAATGTGATTAAATGTTTTGTTAGTAATCCAGTGTGAAATGTATCGGTATTGGCTTAGTATGCCCTTAGCAAAGTTGTTCAACATGTCATTAAAAACAGGTGTAGTACCAGAATCCTGGAGGATAGCGAATGTAATACCGATTTTCAAGAAGGGGGATAGATCACTATCCTCTAATTACCGCCCAATCAGTCAAACATCAATAGTAGGTAAATTACTAGTATCAATTATTTCAAACTCTATTCGAAACCACCTGGAGAAGCACAAGTTGATCAATGATTCCCAACATGGTTTCACAAGCGGGCGTTCATGTCTAACTATTCTATTAACATTCTTTTCATCAGTTTTCGAATCGGTGGACGAGGGGCACAATTATGATGTGGTATATCTCGACTTTAGCAAAGCCTTCGACAGAATCCCCCACGAAAGACTAATTAGAAAGGTAGAAGCGCATGGCATCAAAGGTAATATCCTTAAATGGATTACGGCGTGGTTAAGGGACAGGAAACAGCGAGTGAGCATAAACTGCACTAAATCTCATTGGAGCAACGTTCACTATTGGAATTCCCCAAGGCTCAGTACTTGGACCATTATTATTTATTATATACATAAACGACATAGATATTGGCATAGACAGCAACATAAGTAAATTTGCTGATGACACTATAATAGGACGTGTAATTAAATCTGACGAGGACTCTGCAAAACCTACAGGAAGATCTAAACAAATTTTTCGAATGGTCAGAAAAATGGCAGATGAAATTCAATGTGGACAAATTTAAAACACTCAGTATAGGAGATGTAAACAGGGAAAGCAGTTACCAGATGAACAACGATGCCATTGTGGAATCCAACTGCGAGAAAGATTTAGGAGTAATGATAAGTAGGAGTCTTAAGCCAAGTAAACAATGTGTGTTTGCTCGTAACTTGGGTTCATACAAAGGAGTGTTACCTACAAGACTAGCGAGGTCATCTTAAAATTATATCTAGCGCTTGTGAGGCCACACCTGGATTACGCAGTTCATTTCTGGTCAATGAATTACAGAATGGATATAAAATCATTGGAAAGAATCCAGAGGAGAATGACAAGCCTAATGCCGGGCTTTATGACGTGTGTGTGTGTGTGTGTGTGTGTGTGTGTGCGCACAGGGTGGTGTAATGCATCTTGTGTGGCAACATGATGTTAGTGTTAAGGTGCAAGCACTGCTTGCTTCCTCTCGCTATCAGCTACCGCCGTTGGCTAGCCGTCGTGGCGAACAGGGAAGCAAATTGCAAAAGTCCTCCCCCCTGCCAATGTATTGCCTCTACACCATCAAGACTCCTACTGTGTCTCCTCGTGGCAACACACAGTAATTGGGAGTCTCGTGGGCCCAGGCTAGACCAGCAAGAGATCTCGGAGTAGCAGTGAGCCCCAGAGGAACAGCACAAAGGCCACTTGCATGTGGACACGTCCTGGTGCCTACCAACCGCTGCCTCGCTGCCTTGCGGATTAACCTTGGTAGGTACAAGGCTATGGGAAGAAACCCTGCATGAAAAATTGGAGGTGGAGCTCCACATCAGGCAGACATGTTTACAGAGCTCCAGTAAAACCCAACGGCGGTATAGAAAGAAGAGGTGACTAGCATGGGAACCCAACTACTACACCAGCAGACAAAGGCGATATTCTCAACACTGTCATGACAATACCTGCAGAGAGACCCTCGGACAGATCGAAAGAATACACCAGGACTGGACCATGAAAATGACCCGGAAATCAATGTACTCATCGATGGTAAATATGCTGCTTTAACTGACTGGCAGAACAACCGTCAGCCTCGAACCAAAGCTGATACCTTCCGCAAGAAGAGAGCGCCGGCCCAGCGTGAACTGCATAATCTAAAGAACAACTGGCTTAAAAATACAGCATGTGAAGCACAGAAACTTGCAGATCAACACAAGATGCACGAATTTTTCAGTTCCACTAAAACATTATATGGGCGCAATCGCTCATGGCGCATTCCCACTCCACTCATCCGACGGTAACTTCCTAAAGACAAAGAAGGCATCCTTCAGTGCTGGAAAGAGCACTATCATTCACTGCTCAACCGAAACAGCGATGTGGATGTCATGACTAACCAGCATGTCCCGCAGCATCCAGAGCTGACCCACCTCAGGTATCTTCCATCCCTGGTTGAGGTAACTATTGCCTTCAAACAGATGAAATATAACAAAGCCTCAGGGTCCAATGGAATCCCAGCCGAGGTGTATAAAGCAAGACGACCTCTGCTTAGCAGACGTCTCCACTCTCTCCTGGAGAATATATGGTAAAAAGAAGAATTCCTCCAAGCTCTTAAAGACGCCTCCAATGTCAATACTTAAAGAATAAGGAAGACCAGTCAGACTGTGGCAACTACTGCAGAATCTCACTGCTGTCCGTAGCCAGCAAGATTATCGCTCGAGTCCTCCAAAACAGATTTCTTCCTGAGGCGGAAAACTTCCTCCCAGAATCTCAATTTGGCCTTAGACCAACATGTGGCACCACTGACATGATTTTTGCTACCCTCCAGATTTAGGAAAAGTGCAGAGAACAGCTTCGAGACCTGTACATGGTCTTCATCGGCCTAACCAAGGCCTTCGACTTGGTCAACAGGGAAGCCCTCTGGTGGACCCTCAGCCGTATTGGCTGCCCACCAAAATTATTCGCCATTGTGGGGCAACTCCACGATGGCATGAACGGCAGTGTCCATCACAATGGGACCCAGTCTGAGTTCTTCCCCATCCAAACGGAGGTTAAACAAGGGTGTGTACTGACACCAATTCTCTTTTCCATTTTCTTGGCTGCCTTCCTAACTCGTGCTAGAGCCAATTTAGCCGTCGGGGTCGACATAGAGTACCAAATGAAGGTTCTTTTCAACATAAGACAACTCCAGGCAGGAACAAAGGTGTCGGCAGCTTCCATTACTGAACTTTATTAAGCAGATGACCTCACTCCTGTCGCTCAGACTAAATGCAACCTACAGGAAATCCTGAACACCTGCACAGATGCGTATGCACACTTCGGCCTTGAGATGAATTTGTATACACAATCATATTCTCTTTCAGCCTGCCCTGGTTCAGCCACACCTCCACCATCCATCCAACTTAACGGTACTATCCTCTCTAATGTTACCTACATTCGGTATCTCGGCTCCCACCTGTCCATCACTGTGGACATTGATGAAGAGATTCAACATCGGATCAGATGTGCATCTCAAACCTTTGGCAGACTCCGTATCCGTGTCTTTATATTGAGTAGTGGTCCTCCCCACCCTGCTGTATGGCAGCGAAACATGGTTCACATACTGGTGGCACCTCAAGGCACTTGAAAACTTTTACCAACGTAGCCTACGTTCCATTCTGCGAGTTCGCTGGGAAGACAAGAGAATAAATGCCAGTATTCTTCCTGACACCAACTGTAGGAGTATCGAGGCTACTATTATCCATGAACAACTATGCTGGACTAGCCATGTTACCCGCATGGACGACAGTAGACTACTAAAACAGCTTCTTTACAGTCACCTAACGAATAGTAAATGTAATGCTGGCTGGTATCTGAGAAGGTATAAGTATAGTCTTAAAACAAACCTGAAAAGTGTCAAATCGACTTCTCACCTTGGAGACTATTACTCCACATCGTAACGCTTGGAGGAGCATCACACAAGAAGGTGTTAAGACTTTCGAGTTAACCCAACTGCATACCGGGGATGGCAAGCGCCAACGCGGGAAAGACGCTGCCTCCACCCCTCCCGCACTGGATGTTGCCCTCCACACGTGCAACATCTGTGGACGGCACTGCCGGTCCCATATCGGCCTCTTTAGTCACTTCAAAACTCACCAACGAAGGTGATATCCTTAATAATTCATATCACTGTATCACAGGTGGATGATCTTCTTACTCGATTCCGAGTGACAGCAAAGTTTGTGTGTGTGTGTGAAATAATAATAATAATAATAATAATAAACGGTTTATTAATAGAGTTGCAGCCGGTGGCTGAAAATATACAGACTTACATTTGATTTAGACATAATGATATATTATGCACTGAATTCATTTTCAGGGCAGTACAGTACATAAATCAGGAGTTGTTTATTATTTTAACAATAGATGGGATGGTGCTGTTCTTATATCTATCCGTGCACGCTCTTATGGGTTGAATTTTGTTGTAGTGGCTGACTGCTCAAGTTGGGTGGGGGGCTGCAGGTGGCAGGAGGTGGCGATGACGAGGGTGGTGCAGTAGTTCACTGCCAAACCTATCCAGTGCTTGGTGGTGGAGGTCACTGAGGGATGGCATTTCCAGGGTGTAGAGAGCGTTGGTGTAGCCGGAGTATTCTGCACTGAGCACGATTTTGCAGGCCCTTTTCTGTACCTTCTCTAGCTGACGTTGTTGGGTGGAGTTGAGAGAAGACGACCAGGCTGGTGACGCATACGTTAGTTTGGGGAGAATAAAGGCGTTGTAGATGGTCCTCAGCTCTGGCGTGGGTGTCCCAAGTGACCTAAGTCGTCGTAGCATATAGAGACGGTTCTAGGCTGCCTTGACTGTGTTATTTACATGGGCCTTCCAGTCAAGTTTGTTGTCTATGGTTACACCCAGGAGTTTGGCAGACTGCACCAGCTGGAGAGGATGGGCACCCACTGTGACTGCTGGGGTTTGCGCTGGAGTGGTGGCGGTATTGATGTGCATGACTACGGTTTTGGTGTGGTTGATGGTGACCTTGTTCTCCGTGGTCCATGCCTGTAGCCTGTCCAGGGTGCCTTGTAGCGATGAGTAGTCTGGTGCGGTGTTGTCCGCTGAAACCCCCACAGTGTAGTCATCCACATACTTCCACCTGTGAGGAGTGTCTGATAGAGTGTCGTTGATCAGGATAAGGAAGCACAGTGGTCCCATCTTGGTCCCCTGGGGTACACCACAGGTGAGGTGTTGGAATATGGAGACCAAGCCCTGATACCTCGCTGCCTGGCGACATCCAGTCAAGAAATCAGTGAGCCATGAGACCAGGTTGGTGGGCAGCCCTAGTGCAATAGCCTTGTTGATAACAGTGCAGTGATCAACAAGGTCAAAGGCCTTCCTGAAGTCCACAAGGGCAGCAGCCAATGATGTCTTACGTTTCTGCAAGTTTTTGTGCAGAAAATCCAGAAAGGAGGTCCTCATATTGCCATATTGCTGTGGATCAATTGACTGATAGATACTGGCAAATGCCCACTCAAAAACAAAGTCCTCACAAAGTAGACTGGGTATGGAGGTCGTTAGGGGACTGTGGGGTGGTGACCTTGGGGATGGGGGTGACAAATGCGGTTTTCCATTCATTAGGGCATTTGCTTTGTCTGAGGGATGCATTAATAATAGAACAGAGGGGGTGGCAAGTTCGACTGCAAACTCCTTGTATATTTTGATTGGGAGGTCAATTGGGGTCGTGGAGCGTTTGGATTTAAATTTCAGGAGTTTGTTGGCGATTTCATATGGTTGAGCACTGGGAGGGGGGGGGGGGGGGAGAGGGAAGGTAAGTAAGCTGGGAGGAGAGTGAGGTCAAGACTGGGTAGGGTATGACATATGGTAGCAAAATGGTTATTAATTATCTCAGCTGCCTCCTCACTAGGTAAATGTGAGATGAAGGGAAGTGTGGGAGACTGACGGTTGAGACCACAGAGATCTTTTACCTTGGAGTACCACTGACCAATGCCGACTTCCTTGAGGCCGTGCACTTTCCTGGGATAGTAAGTCTTCTTGGCAGACTTGTTTTCCCTGATGACCTGGTTACGTAGACTTTTGTGTGTGTGTGTGTGTATTCACACCTTTTTTTTACATATATTTTATATGAATATAAACATACCATGGTATCTGTTCCAACCAGTCGAAAATTTTCTGCTGTTTATTTATCAGTACCTTCCTTGATAACACTACAGTACAAGATCTGGGTTGATATCGGGAGAGACGGAGAGATAAAGACTATGGGTGGAGATAGAGAGAGGGAGAGGAGAGAAAAACTAATACAGAGATCGAGAGTGATACAGAGAGAGAGAGAGAGAGAGAGAGAGAGAGAGAGAGAGAGAGAGAGAGAGAGAGAGATTTAATACTATGCAATAAGAGCTAAAGAAACACACAAGACAAATTTTATCATTAAGAAACATAGACGCACTGAGAAAGGTTCGACATGAAATATGAAAACTGTTAACAGAACACATTCCTACAAACTAGCAGTTAAAAATCATACGAAAAGAGAAACATTGATAAAATTTAACATGGACGCAAAGAAGACGGTAAATATGATAAATAACAACGTAATAAAGCATAAAGACGGTGATCATGTAAATGTTACATGAAAATTAAATGAAGTTGATGATTGAAATGGCAGAAACACATTGAAGGTGTATGATTCAAGGATATGCAAATATACCAATGAAGAGGGTCGCGGGGCGGGGCGGGGCGGGGCGGGGCTGAGCCAGGTAGTCAAGGGAGAGTCGGTGAGAGGGTGAGACTGTATGAGAGTGAGAGTACACGACGGCAGGATAGGGAGAGAGTTAGTATAATATCGATGGAATATCCAGGTAAGAGGAGTTAGATGAGGTGTGTCTTAGAGATGCCCGAAACCACAGTATATAGATGACAATGCTGGGCTCGTGTCTGTCAGCGTGAAAGGTTTTTAAAAGGGAGAGGGAAGTTCGGCAGCATCCTACCGCAGACGCAGCAGTGGCAGCGGCAGGAGAAGCAGCGGGATGGAGGAGGGCGGTGTCGGCCACACCCTGAGCTGCGCCGCCCGGAGGTGTGGCCAGATAGGAGGTGTGGGCGTGGCCGTTTTTGGAAAATGGAGGAAGAGGCTTGTTGGTTTAGAGGCGAGGAGGATCCCTGGACCTCCATGGCAGAGAGTTCCTCCTAGTCCTTCGTCTCCTCTTCTTCGTCTTCTTCTTCTTCTTCTTCTTTTTCTCCTTCTTCTTCCTCCTCCTCCTGGCAGCGTCCTACCACTCACCTCCTATCAAAGTCATTACGGTTAACAAAGACGATAATGAAGTACTAACAACAACCTGGGAACTTTCCATACAATAAAAATAGATAAACCAATTACAGAAAGCTGTGTGAGAAAAAAAATGTTTCCTCTTTACTTGTGTATTGAATTTCATCAGTTTCTCTCTGTGGTGGGGGGGGGGGGAGGCAAACAGTATCTGTAAAATTAAGGACAATTGACGGGAGTAAAATGGTGGATTGTTGCCGCTCAGGAAGGAAGAGAGCCACGCCTAGACACCTGAATTACTGTCATCTCTCTCTCTCTCTCTCTCTCTCTCTCTCTCTCTCTCTCTCTCTCTCTATATATATATATATATATATATATATATATATATATATATATATATATATATATATATATATATATATATATAATATCAACGCAACTACCAAGAAAGATATATTAAGAGCATTACTTCCAAATTATGTAATCGACAAGGTGAACGCGATGATTTGACTTTTCAAATGTCAACTTCATTCACCGGTAAAGCAAGAAGCTTTCCCAAGTTAACTTTACACTAGGTTCAGAGCAGAGTAAACTACTGTAGACTAAAGTACCGGCAAAAAGAAGGAAATAGTTTTCACTCTTTTGGGTAATTCGATTTTTGCCAAGGTAATTTTATTTCCGGGTTGGGTAAGAAATAGTAACAAGCGAGACGAATAACAGGTTAGGATAGAGGAGGAAACAAAGTGACGATGTGGACACTCCGATTTACTTTGCATGAGAGAGAGTAACAACAAAACAATGGAATACAGAAATAAAGTAACAGGCAACATACAGTAGATGAGGCAACAGTCTTTACTTTACTCTCTAGAATAAGCGAGTAAGTACGACAGGTGCATCACACTTCCCGGGAGTCAGTAGTACCGCCCGGCTCAGCTTCCCAACCTATCGATCGATGGCCAGGCGCCACCTCTTCTCCCTCAGCTCACCTGGGCTCCGCTGCCCGCCTCTCTCAGATCACCTGGGTCCCACCACCCCTTTCTCTCAGCTCAACTGAACCCCGCTAATCCCCTCTCTCAGCTCATCTGTGTCCCACTATCCCCGTTTCTCAGCTCACTTGAGCCCAGCTACGCTCCTCCCTCAGCTTATATGGGTGCCACTACCCTCCTCTCTCAACTCCGCAAAGTACCACTACCCACCTAACTCAGCTCTTTTAAACCCCGCCACTCACTACTCTCAGTTCCACCACCCCTAGCACTTTCTGATCACTAGCACTCTCAGCTCACTCAAACCAACCCACTACCACTCACAGTTCGCATAAACTAAGCCACACTACCCTCACAGTTCGCATAAACCAAGCCACACTACCCTCTACCCTCGCAGTTTGCATAAACCAAGCCACACTACACTCACAGTTCGCATAAACCAAGCCAAACTAAGAACATAAGAACATAAGAATGGAGGAAAATGCCGCGGGCCTATTGGCCCATACTGGGCAGTCCCGTTTACACCCAACCCCTATTGCTCATATGAGCATCCAAACTATGTTTGAAGCAATTCAGCGTATTCGAGTTAATGATGATATTTGATAACTTGTTCCATTCATCCACTACTCTGTCTAATTTAAAACCATTGTTACGAGTTCGCTCCTGGTTGGATAATTTGAGTACCTTTGTAATGTCCCCTTTGTTTAGCCCTGCCTTCCACTTATACACCTCTATCAGGTCGCCCCTCGCTCTACGTCTCTCAAGGGAGTGCAAATTAAGATGCTTTAACCTGTCTCTATACTCAAGGTTCCTAATGCCCGGGATTAGTCTTGTCATTCTCCTCTGAATTCTTCCAAGGATTCTATATCCATTCTGTAATACGGTGACCAGAACTGAACTGCGTAATCCAGGTGTGGTCTCACAAGAGCAGGATACAGTTTTAGGATGACCTCGCTAGTCTTGTAACTAACACTCCTTTGTATGAACCCAAGTACTTTATTAGCCTTGTTACGAGCAAAAACACATTGTTTACTTGGCTTAAGATTCCTACTTATCATTACTCCTAAATCTCTCTCGCAGTCGGGTTTCTCTATGGCATCGTTGTTCATCTGGTAACTGCTTTCCCTGTTTACATCTCCTATACTGAGTACTTTACATTTGTCCAAGTTGAATTTCATCTGCCATTTTTCAGACCATTCGAAAAATTTGTTTAGATCTTCCTGTAGTTTTGCCGAGTCCTCGTCAGATTTGATAACACGTCCTATTTAAGTGTCATCAGCAAATTTACTTATGTTGCTGTCTATGCCGATATCTATGTCGTTTATGTATATAATAAATAATAATGGTCCAAGTACTGAGCCTTGGGGAACTCAACTTGTGACGTTACTCCAATGGGACTTAGTGCCGTTAATGCTCACTCGCTGTCTCCTGTCCTGTAACCACGCCCTAATCCATTTAAGGATGTCACCTTTGATGCCATGAGCTTCTACCTTTCTAATTAGTCTTTCGTGGGGTCTCTGTCGAAGGCTTTGCTAAAGTCGAGATATACCACATCATAATTGTGCCCCCCGTCCACCGATTCGAAAACTGATGAAAAGAATGTTAATAGATTAGTTAGGCAAGAACGTCCACTTGTGAAGCCAAGCTGGGAATCATTGATCAATCGGTGCTTCTCCAGGTGATTTCGAATAGAGTTTGAAATGATTGCTTCCAGTAATTTGCCTACTATTGATGTTAGACTGATTGGGCGGTAGTTAGAGGATAGTGATCTATCCCCCTTCTTGAAAATCGGTATTACATTCGCTATCCTCCAGGATTCTGGTACTACACCTGTTTTTAAGGACGTGTTAAACAACTTTGCTAAGGGCATACTAAGCTCTTCCTTACATTCCTTTAATACTCTGGCAAATATCTCATCGGGACCAGGTGACTTATTAGGCTTTAGTTTGTCTATTTGCTAACTAACATCTTTACTAGTCACTACTATCTCACTTAATTTGTTTTCTTCACTATCTCTGAATAGAGTCGGTGCCTCGGGTATCATGTTTAAATTTTCGGTGGTGAAAACTGTTGAAACATATTTATTCAAATTATTGCTCATTTCTCCGTCGTTATCAGTGAGCTCGCCGGAGTCTGACCGTATTGGTCCAATCTTTTCTCGTGTTTTAGTTTGATACATTTGGTAGAATCCTTTGGGGTTTGTCTTCGCCTCCCTTGCTATCCTTACTTCATTATTCCTCTTTGCTTTCCTTACCTCGGTTTTAACCCTACTCGCCAATACCCTATAATAGTCCCGGAGGTGAATTTCGCCACAATTTATCCTTCTACCTATAGCCTTCCTTTGGCCAATAATGTTCTTTAAATAATTTTTATCCATTTAGGGTCATTGTTGTCTGATCTGAGTTTTTTTATGGTATGTTCTGCCTTTGTGCATTAAGTAACTCACTATTTAAATTGTCGTGGAACTCGGCAATCTCAGATCTCGTTATCAGGTCCGTGTCATCTGTCAGGTTCACGGCCAAGCGCGACACCCCCCTCTCTCAGCTGCCTCTTTAAACTGTCAAAGTTTGCCCTTCTGAAATCTGGTACTTTAGTGGAATTTTCCTTACGTCTGCCCTGAAAATCTAACTGGAATAGAATTTCTTTGTGATCCCTGTTTGCAAGTTCGTTCCCTACCTCGACATTGCAAATGAGGTTTTCTCTGTTCGACAGAACTAAATCCAGTATATTATTACCCCGTGTGGGTTCGGTTATATGTTGACTTAGGAAACAGTCCTGGATCGTCTCGAGAAAATCCTCTGATTCTGAGCTACCCATAAGGTCAGTCCAATCTATTTGGTCAAGGTTAAAGTCGCCTACTATACAGACTTTGTTGTGTATGGAAGCCCTGTGCATTTCATCCCGGATAAGTCGCTCATTGACGCTATCAAGATTGGGGGGTCTATATATTACTCCTGTGATTAATTTTTCCCTACCGTCGCTTAATTCTATCCAAATTGTTTCTGTATTCCTCTCAGTTTTTATTTCCTTATTTGTTTCACACTTCAGATTATCCCTAACATAGATTGCTACTCCGCCTCCTTTCCTGGTCTGCCTATCGGTATGGAACAGTTTGTAACCCGCAATTTGGTATTCGACTGGTAATTCACGTGTGTCTAGGTTGATCCATGTTTCAGTGACTGCAATTATATCGATTTTTTCGGTACATACCAAGGCCCTAATATCATCCATTTTGTTTCTCATACTTCTACTGTTCGCTTAGTATACATTTAAGTTAGTCGTATTCTGAGTCCTCCCCTTACCGCTTTTAGTTTTAAACTCCCTGTCTAATTTAGTTTTATCATCATTCCTAACACTATTTCCCTGTAACCTTTCGCTTTGTTTACCCTCTCCCACTGCAATCTCCTCCACCCCCGTGCCCATATGTTCTCTTAGCAGTTTTAAGACTTCGATATCTTTTGAACTGCCCCCTCTAGAGCCCCAGCCAGGGTTGCTACTCCATCCTTAGACAGTTGCACCCCATCCCTAGCATAAAGGTCCCTTCTGCCATAGAAGTTGTCCCAGTTGTCAATGAATGGGACTGATATTGATTTGCAATATCTGTCAAGACGGTCGTTGACACCAACTGCCCTTGACAACCATTCACTGCCAACTCTCCTTCTAGGCAGGACACAACATATGATAGGGATCCCTCCCTTAGTCCTAATACGATCTATGGCTGCCTTGAACTTATCAAGAAGTTCCTCGCTCCTACACCGGCCAATATCATTGCCTCCTGCACTGAGGCAGATAATGGGTTTGTTCCCATTACCAGACAAGATATTGTCCATCCTGTCAATTATATCCCCCACCCCAGCTCCTGGCAAACACACCCTCATCCTATTTTTGTTTTTACCACAAAAGGCCCTGTCCATGTACCTTACCTGTGAGTCACCAACAATTAAAGTTTTTATACCTTCCTTGTCATCCCTGTCCCTGACTGCACTAACCTCCAATTCGTCTATCAAGGGACTGAACGGGTTGGTACACTTAGCTGTTGTTGTCGTTGTTGTCGTATCCTTGGTGTGCTTCTTCACCACCAGCTTTGTCTTCCCACTACTCACAACTTTCCACTCGCTTGTGTTTTCGTCAGACACTGGCTTTACTCGTCTAGCCTCGCCTCACAGCTCACATAAACCAAGCCACACTACCACTCACAGCTCACATAAACCAAGCCACACTACACTCACAGCTCACATAAACCAAGCCACACTACACTCACAGCTCACATAAACCAAGCCACACTACACTCACAGCTCACATAAACCAAGCCTCACTACCACTCACAGCTCACATAAACCAAGCCACACTACACTCACAGCTTACATAAACCAAGCCACACTACACTCATAGCTCACATAAACCAAGCCTCATTACCACTCACACCTCAAATAATTTATCTCTCATCTCTCAGCTCACATAAGGCATATTTCATCTCTCTGCTCACATAAGGTCTCTCTCCTCTCTCAGCTCACACCAGTCTCTTTCAGCTCTCCCCCCAAGGTTCTGTAAGCCTTCTCAGGTTATATGAGCGGGGGAGGGAGGGGGGGAGCTGGTGGTAGGGCGGAACCGTTTATGTCCAGCAAGCAAGATGTCACGGGTTCGATTCCCGGGCCGGCTGAAGTTGTTTGGACACTTCCCAGTCCCCTTGGTCCCTGTTCACCTAGCAGCTAAGTAAGGTACCTGCTGTAAGTCCAAAGTTGCGAATTCGTATTCAGGGACAAGTTGTTGGAACTTCCAATAACTTACTTTGACATAAAAACCATTGACTCTTTAGGCTTCTACGCCCTCGACTCTTCAGGCTTCTACGCCCATAAGGCAAGCATGAACTTAGCATGCTTCCCTGTTGGGCGCTGGGCGCTGTAAAACGCTTCTGCGCTTCACCTTACACAAGGATGTAGGGGAGTGCCCAATAAATGAAAAAAAAAAGTTATGTGAGCGTCCACTGGTGGCTTAACTGGACTAATACCTATCCGTTATTGGTTTCTGAGATAATACCTTGAGAGATGTGTGGTGGTGGGGGCATTGTCTCTCTCTCTCTCTCTCTCTCTCTCTCTCTCTCTCTCTCTCTCTCTCTCTCTTATTCCAGAACAATAAGAACCACCATCACTGTTACAAACACCATCATCACGATCACAACCACCATCATCACCACCACAAAAACCACCATCGCCAGCACAATTACCAAATTACCATCGCAATCACCACCACCATCACTAACATCACCATTATCACCAATATTACCACCAGCATTATCATAACCACCATAACAACCACCATCACAACTACCATCATTATCTTAACCACCATCATCATATAATAACCATCTTCATTATCATAAACACCACCACAACCACCATCACCACCACCACAACCACCATCACTATCATCACCATCACAACAACCATCACCACGATCAACGCCACAGCCACCAATAACATATTATGTTTCCTCTCTTAGTTAACAAAACACAAATATCTTTCTCAACCCGAACAAGTCAGCTGAATGATATATAGCGTATGCGCACTGAATTACACCTGTATAAATAATGCATATGATGATTAATGTACGTGAAATACGTATAAAGGCGTATTATATCAAGTGTGATACTATGAGAGCAACTTAGTTGCATTTGGTGTGTTGACACCAGATGCTTAAATAAATGTGTTTACATCTTCTCGCACAGTCATTTTTTTCGTGTGTTAAATATTAGATACATGATATTTAAGAAATGTACACACACACACACACACACACACACACACTACTACTACTACTACTACTTTGCTCTCTCTCGGATTCGAGTATGACGATCATCAAGCTATGATACAATGATATGAGTTTTTAAGGATGTCACCTTCGTTGGTGAGCTCTAAGATGACTCGAGAGACCGATACGGGACCAGCAGGGTCGTCCATAGATGTTGCACGAGTGGAGGGCTACATTTAGTGCGGGAGGGGTCTTTCCGGCGTTGGAGCTTGTCTGCCTCAGTATGCAATAGGGCTAACTCCAAAGTATTGACATTTTCTCGTGTTAAGGTGTGGAGTGATCGCCTCCAAGGTGAGGAGGTCGCTTAGGCATTTTTTTTAGGCTTGTCCTAAGAATATCCTTATACCTTTTCAGTAGCCGCCAGCATTAAGCTTACTATTCGTTAGGTGACTATAAAGTAGCTGCTTTTGTAGTCTACTGTCGTCCATGTGGGTAACATGGATAGTCCAACGTAGTTGTTCAAGGATAGTGGCAGCCTCAATGTTCCTACAGTTGGTGTCAGTGAGAATATTGGCTTTTGTTCTCTTGTCTTCCCAGTGAACTCAGAGGATGGAACATAGACTACGTTGGTAAAAGCTTTCAAGTGCCTTGGGATGAATCCTGCATGTCACCCATGTCTCGCTGCCATATAACAGGGTGGAGAGGACCACTGCACGATATACAAACAACTTTGTAGATAATTTCAATTCCCTACAGCTGACGATACGGTACCGAGTGTGCACACCTAATCCGATGTTGAATCCCTTCATCAATGTCCACAATGGTTGACAGGTAGGAGCCGAGATACTGAAAATGGGTAACATTAGTGAGGATAGCACCGTTAAGCTGGATGGATGGTGGAGGTGTGGCTGAACCAGGGGGAGGTTGATCGAGAATCTGAGTCTTATATACATTCACCTCAAGGCCCAAGTGTGCATACACATCTGCATAAGTGTTCAGGATCTCCTGAAAGTCGCGTTCAGTGAGAACAACAAAACTGAGGTCGTCTGCATACTGAAGTTCAGCAATGAAGACTGCCGACACATTTGTTCCTTGCCTGTAGTCGTCTTATCATGAAGAGACCCTTTTCCAGGACTGGATGTCCACCCAGCCGGCTAAATTGGCACTGGCACGAGTAAGGAAGACAGCAAAGAAAGTGGAAAAGAGAGTTGGTGCAGTTGGTGCTAGAACACATCCTAGTTTTACCCCCGCTCAGATGGGAAAGAACTCAGACTGGGTGCCGTTCATCCCATCGTGGAGTTGCCTCAAAATGGTGATGAGTTTTGGTGGGCAGCCAAAACGGCTGAGGTTCCGCCAGAGGGCTTCCCTTTTGACCAAGTCGAAGGCCTTGGTTAGGTCAATGAAGGCCATGTACAGGTCACTACGCTGTTCTCTGCACTTTTCCAGTATCTGGCGGGCAATAAAGATCGTGTCAGTGGTGTCACATGATGGCATAAGGCCACATTGATATTCTGGGAGGAAGTTCTCCGCCTCAGGAAGAAGTCTATTTAGGAGGACTCGGGCGATAATCTTACCAGCTACAGATAGCAGCGAGATCCTGACCGGTCTCCCTTGTTCTTATAAATATTGACAATGGAAGCATCTTTAAGAGCTTGGGGGGATTTCGTCCTTTTCCCATATATTCTCCAGGAGAAGTCCTCCTGCTTTATAAACCTCATGTGGGATTCCTTCAGGCTCTGAGGCTTTGTTATATTTCATCTGTTTGATGGTAATAGTTACCTCATCCAGGGATGGAGGATAGCTGAGGTGGGTCAGCTCCGGATGTCGAGGGACCTGCTGGGTTGTCAAGACATCCACATCGGTTTTTCGGTTAAGCAGTGAATGGTAGTGCTCTTTCTAGCGCTAAGGGATGCCGTCTTCATCTTTAATTAGGGAGTTACCGTCAGATGAGCGGAGGGGGGCTGCATCATGAGTGAATGGCCCATAAAACGTTTTAGTGAAATTGAAAAATTTGCACATCTTGTGTTGATCTGCAAGATTTTGCATTTCACAGGCTTTATTTTTCAACCATTCGTTCTTTAGATTACCAAGTTCATGCTGGGCCGCTGCTCTCTTCTTGCGGAAGGTATCAGATATGGTCTGAGACTGAGGGTTATTATGCCAGTCAGTTAAAACAGCATGTTTGTCATCGACGAGTAGGGTGATTTCCGGACTATTTTCATCAAACCATTCCTGGTGTATTCTTTCGATCTGGTGGAGGGTCTCTCTGCAGGGTTTTGTCATGACTGTCGAGAATACCCAATTTGGCACTGGGATTTGGGTTTTTTGTTATCTGGTTGTTTATCAGCCCATGTTCGAGCTGTTCTCTGAAAGCATGTGACGCTTAGTGTTAAAACCTTTTTTGGAGGCTTGTTGCCTTTGCCGTTTTGGGGCGACGTGAAGTAAAAACTTGGCTCTGACCAGCCGATGAACAGTGTCACAGTGGTCTAAGCCAGTGTTGGGGCGTATGCACTGATGAAGAAGGCATGACGTACGAGGTTCAGTGGGATTCTGTGCGTCATGAGGCGCTCGTTTATCCCAAGAGGCATTTTAGTTAACCTATGTACGATGCATTGCCGGATGGCAAAGCCAACTCCATAAATGCGGTTTCTCTCCACAGCAGGCTTACCCTTCCAGAAAAAGGTATAGCCCCGTTCTGTGAATCGACAGGGACGATTCTTTTTTCAGGATAGTCATTTGTGCCAGTGTCCAAAAAGGTCCTGAATTTCATGCAGTGACCATGAGACATTGTATAGTTTGTTTTTGTTTTAATCTGTGATTATGATTTTGCTTTCGACTACATAAGGATGATCTTACTGGAGGCAGCTGCCCATTCAGGTTGGTTCTTTAGGCAGGCTATGTTTTGGGCACCTTTTCTAGCCCCCTCTCCATGTGGGTGTGAGCAGAGTGGCTCTTCGAAAGGGCTACTCAGTCGCACAAACAGGACCAAATTGCACTGCTGCCTAGATCCCAGTGCATATACGACCATCTTATATATGCTGTATATGTACAAAGTTGTGACAAGAGACTCACGGCAGTCATTTTGCGTGTCCCCGTCGCCACTCGCCGGCGCCATAGGACTTTTGGGCTATGCCAGTTTTGATGATGATGAGAAGTATGATGAGAAGTATGATGTGTGTGAGTCGAATTATGTGGTGAGGCAGGAGAGCAGGCTGCAACCACACATCTTGGCTTTCCCTTTTCCTGATCCAGTGGTGCAAGTGTTGCAACGACTGTGGAGACGGAGAGTTACAATGGACTGCCGTTAGGCCAGTTTGTTGGTCTGCGCCTTATTAGCCTGTCCATCTTGCATTGCCTTATCCGCCGGTGTAGTCGTTGGGTTCCCATGGTGGTCACCTCTTCCGTCTGTACTGCCGTTGGGGTCTTACTAGAACTCTGTAAGTGTGTCTGCTTGTTGAAGGACTCCACAGCAGATTTTTCGTTTGGGGTTTACTCCTGTAGCCTTGTACCTACCAAGGTTAACCGGCAAGGCAGCGGGGCAGTGGTTGGTAGGCGCCAGAACGTGTCCACATGCCAGTGGGCATATGCTATGGGGCCCACTGCTATTTCGATATCCCCTGCTGGTCTAGTTTGGGCCCACGAGGTACCCAATTATCGTGTGTTGCCACGAGGGGGCACAGCAGGAATCTTGATGATGAAGAGGCTGTGTACTGGCAGGGGAGGACTGCTTCCCTGTTCGCCTCGAGGGCGGGAGCTGAAAGCGAGAGGAAACAAGCAGTGTGTGCACCTTAATACTAACATAATGCTGCTACACTAAACGCATTACACCACCCTGCACACACACACACACATACACACACACACACACACACACACTCTCTCTCTCTCTCTTTCTCTCCTGTCGTTAATTTGGTAAATGCGCCAAGTATACAGCCATTTTAAATTTCTACACTACGTACAGTGGATCACCTGAAGATTAGACATCCCAGGTTGTTTCACTTGATGATTAAACACCGTAAACACTACCTGGGTGGGACTAGGTTAGGTTATATTAAATTAGGTTAGGTTAGGTTAGGTCAGGTTAGGTTTGGTTAGGTTAGGTTAGGTTAGGTTAACGCTAGGGTATTTATTGCTCAAGTTAAACAAGGTGCCTATTTTTCAGGTGACCTTCTACAGCGCAAAACATACCTCCTCACGTAACGCTAGGTGTCTGGTAACTAAAATTAACCGAGGCTGTCATATACCCAGTTTCTGAGAGGAAAACATCCGTTTATATTTGTCACTCAGACGGAATCTACAGTCTGCAGGAGCTTGGCAATGCATCCGCATATTCTCACCACCCACCTGACGACAAGCGGCACGCTAAAGCCCCCAGTCACAAGTGATGGAGTGAGGAGTAGGAAGAGGAGGAGGAGGAAGGGCATGTGAGCGAGGCGCCTCCTTTCCGACAGGTGAGGAGGAGCACAGTGTGTGGGCTAGGCATCCACTTCCTCTACAAGCACCTCAGAAGGGAAATGTGTGGGAAGGGATTGTTGAGGTCAGGAATGGGGTCAAATACGCTGTCCAAATACATCTATAAATGTAAATACGATAATGCAGTAGAAAAAATAGAGTATTTATTTTTGGAAACTCTCATATACAAATGAAATACAAATAAAGCTTCAAGTACAAACCAATTATAAGCCTCTAAATACATATAAATTCAAATTACGAATATACAGGTACATTATTTGACCAGAATTTTCATGTAATGTGATTAAATTAAAATGTTAAATATTCTTAGTCACCACAAGTGCAATTTTCAGTGCAGTACAGTATAGTAATAAGAAAATAAAACAGTTCATTGTATGACAGCTCAAATAAAGGCTGCCAACACTTGCTGTATAGTTTTGTTACTGCTGTATAGTTCTAGAACATTTGTAATAATTTCAATATACTGTTTACTACAGTACTAGTACGAACCCACATGTGGGTCATGTGACACAATATTCTGCTTTCTTTTTCCGTCTGATTGTTCTGGCTGTCTTGTTCCTGGTGTTGTCTTATATTTTGTTAAGTAGACATCGAATTTCTACACTTCCAAGTTCAGTTAAAAAATCAATAACTGTCAAGGAATTTAACCCCATATATTAGACGACTCTCGACTGACGGTTGGCGTTTTAAATTTTTGGGGATCTCAAGCAAGGTGGAAAATAAAACCAGTTTCGGTAAGTTTACCAAATTTTCATAGGTATTGGATTTCGGCTGTATTTGAATAAAATAAAGGAAATTAAAGTATCACATACAAATTAAATACAAATACCAATTTTTCTTTCTTTACAAATACAAATAAAAATACGTATTTATTACCCCATCCTGGATAAGTCTCGTATGTAAGGTGGGGCACTCTTTCTTCCTCAAGGTGAAGGTGGTGCCTAAGGGACACTGCAGGTGGGCGTGGCACTTCTCCTACGGGAACACCTGACACCTTAGCGACAGATGTCACGATTGGCTATGATCTAGACACTTTACAACACCTGTCAATACCTCACAACCCCTTACAACATCCTCCGACACCTCACAACACCTTACAGCATCCGCTGACACCTCACAACACCTTACAACATCCGCCAACACCTCACAACATTTCACAACATCTGCAAACACCTCACAAAACCTCACAACACCTTACAACACCTTAAAATGCTTTACAACACCTCATAATTCTTCACAACATTCACAACACCTGTCAACACCACACAACACCTGCAACACCTGCAACACCACACAACACCTCATAACACCTGTCGACACCTCCCAACACCTTAAAACATCCGGCAACACCTCACAGCACACTACAACACCTTACAATACCTGCAAACATCTTACATCATCTGTAAACACCTCAAACACCACACAACACTTGTAAGCACCTCACAATGCCTCACATCACCCGTAAATACCTCACAACACCCATAAGCACTTCACAACACCTGTCAACACCTCACAACACCTCACAACATCCGGCATCACCTAACAACATGTTACAACACCTTATAATACCTCACAATGCCTCACAACACCTGCAACACCCTCCAACATCTCACAACACCTTACAGCACCTGTCAACATCCTCCAAAAAATCCACAACAACTTACAACACCACACAACCCCCCCTCACAATGCATTACAATACCCTCCAACACCTCACAACACCTTACAACACAACACCATACAACACCTAACAATACCCTCCAACACCTCACAACACAACACCATACAACACCTAACAATACTCTCCAACACCCCACTACACCTTACAATACCCTCCAACACCTCACAACACCTTACAACACAACACCATACAACACCTAACAATACTCTCCAACACCCCACTACACCTCACAATACCCTCCAACACCTCACAACACCTTACAACACAACACCATACAACACCTAACAATACCCTCCAACACCTCACAACACAACACCATACAACACCTAACAATACTCTCCAACACCCCACTACACCTCACAACAACCTTCAACACCTCACAACACCTTATAATACTTCTCATTACCTCACAGCACCTTACAACACCCTCCAATACCTCACAGCACCTCACAACAACCTTCAACACCTCACAACACCTTATTATACTTCTCATTACCTCAGAGCACCTTACAACACCCTCCAACACCTCACAGCACCTCAAAACACCCGCCAACACCTCGCAACACCTCGCAACACCCGCCAAAACGTCACAACATCTAACATTCATACATATGTATAGCCGCTGACCGATCGCTTACTTCCCCCATCACGCCACAATTACAACTTGGAATAATTGTTAATACATCTGGACTTGTCTTACCTACCTGATCCTTAGCTTGATGACGCCATATATTAGTCAAAATTCTATATGTGTACTTATGCGATGTGGGTAGATGTACTTATGTGATGTGAGTAGATATATGTACTTATTTATCGTGAGTAGATATATGCACTTATGTGGTGTGAATAGATATCTGTATTTATATGTTGTGAGTAGATTAGATATGTGTACTTATGTAATATATATATGTATATATATATATATATATATATATATATATATATATATATATATATATATATATATATATATATATATATATATATATATATATAATGGCGTGCATGGCACATGCTAGTCACCACTTGTATTTCTCCTATCCGTTAATAAATGGACTTCAGTGTTACCCGGTGTTTCCCTACCCATCACTGCCTTCTTCAGGGAACACTTGGAACCTTCATGGCGCAGTGAGTAGGATCTGTGGACTTACAAGTGTGTGAACAAAGCTGACTGTTACATCCGACTCCCCACCACCTTCTCCTCTACCGGGCACAGATGGAGATTCTGTGCCCACCGCCCCTCATTCTTCACCTACAGCGACAGACATTGCCACAATTCTGAGGTGGGTGGACGACAGAGACGAGCGACGCAGAGAGATGGAACTTCAGAGGGAGGAGACACGAAGAGAGGAGGAAAAATCGCGTTTTGATGCACAATTGGCGACCCTGGCGCTAACCCACCCACCCTCCCTCACTCGCGCACATCGCCGGCAGTCGTACATCGCGCTCTAACTGTCCAGTATTCACACACTTGTAAGTCCACAGATCCTACTCACTGCGCCATGAAGGTTCCAAGTGTTCCCTGAAGAAAGCAGTGATGGGTAGGGAAACACCGGGTAACACTGAAGTCCATTTATTAACGGATAGGAGAAATACAAGTGGTGACTAGCGTGTGCCATGCACGGCCCACAGAGTCAGACTGAGACTGCCTTGCCATATGGCAGCCTCTGGGCAATGTTGCCACATAACACGTGCAGTGTTACCACATAATTATATACATAGATGCTACTCGGCACAGTAGCTTATATACAAGGTTGCTACTCGGCACAGTAGCTTAGATACATAACCTACATATACATCCAACGTATGTTCAAAGCTATCCAGCATATTCGAGTTCATGATGATATTTGGTAACTTGTCCACTCGTCCACTACTCTATTTCCAAATCAATGTTTACCTATTTCGCCCCTAAATCTAAATTTGTCTAATTTAAAACCATTGTTACGAATTTGCTCCTGGTTAGATAGTTTTAGTACCTTTGTAATGTCCCCTTTATTCAGCCCTGACTTCCATTTATACACCTCTATCATGTCGCCTCTCACTCTACGTCTCTCGAGGAACTGCAAATTAAGATGCTTTAACCTGTCTCTGTACTCAAGGTTCCTAATGTCTTGTCATTCTCCTCTGAATTCTTTCCAATGATTCTATATCCATTCTGTAATACGGTGACCGGAATTGAACTGCGTAATCCAAGTGAGGTCTCACAAGCGCAAGATATAGTTTTAGGATGACTTCGCTAGTCTTGCAATTAACATTCCTTTGTACGAACCCTTTGTATGTGGTTTGCGTATATATATGTACTTATGCGGTATGGGTGTATGTACTCATGTGGTGTGGGTAGATATATGTACTTATGTGGTGTTGGTATATGTACTTATGTAGTATGGGTATATATATGTACTTACGCGATGTGGGTAGATATATGTACTTAAGTGATGTGAAATAAGGATCGGTACAGGACATAACAGATTGCTTCCTGATCGATATAACCTTACTAGTAACTACCTGTGACCAACACAACATCAACACCAAGAGTAACACAGACACCAACAGTACCACCATCACCAACAGTAACACAGACACCAACAGTAATACCAACACCAACAGTAATACAGACACCAACAGTACCACCAACACCAACAGTAACACCAACAGTACCACCAACATCAACAGTAACACCAACAGTAACACCAACACCAACAGTAACACCAACAGTACCACCAACACCAACAGTAACACCAACTGTACCACCAACAGTACCACCAACACCAACAGTAGCACCAACAGTACCACCAACATCAACAGTAACACCAACAGTAACACCAACACCAACGGTAACGACAACAGTACCACCAACACCAACACCAACAGTGCCACCAACACCAACAGTACCACCAACAGTACCACCAACACCAACAGTACCGCCAACACCAACAACACCAACAGTAAGACCAACTTTACCACCAACACCAACAACACCAACAATAACACCAACAGTAACACCAACAGTACCACCAACACCAACAGTAGCACCAACAGTACCACCAACACCAACAGTAACACCAACAGTACCACCAACACCAACAGTAGCACCAACACCAACAGTACCACCAACACCAACAGTACCGCCAACACCAACAGTACCACCAACACCAACAGTAAGACCAACTTTGCCACCAACACCAACAACACCACCAACAGTAACACCAACAGTACCACCAACACCAACAGTACCACCAACAGTAACACCAACAGTAACACCAACAGTAACACCAACACCAACAGTACCGCCAACACCAACAGTACCACCAACACCAACAACACCAACAGTAACACCAACTTTACCACCAACAGTACCACCAACTCCAACAGTACCACCAACACCAACAGTAGCACCAACAGTACCACCAACAACACCAACAGTAGCACCAACAGTACCACCAACAGTACCACCAACTCCAACAGTACCACCAACACCAACAGTAGCACCGACAGTACCACCAACACCAACAACACCAACAGTAGCACCAACAGTACCACCAACACCAACAGTACCACCAACTCCAACAGTACCACCAACAGTACCACCAACACCAACAACACCAACAGTAGCACCAACAGTACCACCAACACCAACAGTAGCACCGACACCAACAGTACCACCAACACCAACAGTAAGACCAACAGTACCACCAACACCAACAGTAAAACCAACAGTACCACCAACACCAACAGTACCACCAACACCAACAATACCACCAACACCAACAACACCAACAGTAACACCAACTTTACCACCAACACCAACAACACCAACAGTAGCACCAACAGTACCACCAACACCACCACCACCAACAGTACCACCAACTCCAACAGTACCACCAACAGTACCACCAACACCAACAACACCAACAGTAGCACCAACAGTACCACCAACACCAACAGTACCACCAACACCAACAGTACCACCAACACCAACAGGGACACCAACAGTACCACCAACACCAACAGTAAAACCAACAGTACCACCAACACCAACAGTAAGACCAACAGTACCACCAACACCATCAGTTAAACCAACAGTACCACCAACACCAACAGTACCACCAACACCAACAGTACCACCAACAGTACCTCCAGCGCCAACAGTAACAGAAATGTTCGTCGCTACGGCCGTCACCTTCATGTGCCAAGAATGTCACCCCCCTTCCCCCCATTGAGTCACCTGCCACACACTTCTTGGTCGAGAAAGGCAATATGTGTACGTGAGTCTGGGTGTGCGTGTGTGTGTGTATCTGTCTGTTTGTTTGTCTGTGTGTGTGTGTGTGTGTGTGTGTGTGTAATAATAATAATAATAATAATAATAATAATAATATTAATGATAATAATAATAATAATAATATTAATAATAATAATAATAATAATTATAAAAATAATAATAATGATAATAATAATAATATTAATAATAATTATAATAATAATAATAATAATAATAATAATAATAATAATAATAATAATAATAATTCTATTTGAATAACAAAATAAAGAAATCACATTACAGACTCTTTTTTGGTTCATCAAGAAATAAAACATTGAATAAATCCCACAAACACAGGTCAGTATAGCACAGTCCTAAGCCAGGGTACCGAATTATCACTTGTCTACACCTGTCGTGAGATCTTTCTCTCTACATAGGTAAACTAATCAGTACTAAGGTGGTCTACACAGTTAAACTAATCAGAAGTAAGGTAGACTACACAGGTAAACTAATCAGAAGTAAGGTAGACTACACAGGTAAACTAATCAGTAACAAGGTAGTCTACACAGGTAAACCAAGTAGTAAAGACGCACGAACGCACGCATGGACCTACTGACGGAAGCTTTCGTGGACGGAAAGCAGAGTCCTAATTGCTTTTCCTTGAACGGTACGTAACGATAATATGTTTTGACTAAAAGTTTCCAAATTTGTATGTGTGTGTGTGTGTATGTGTGTGTGTGTGTGTGTGTGTGCTGAACTTCAGTGTGCAGACGACCTCACCCTTGTTCCTCACAGTAACCACGAACTACGGGAGGTCCTGAACACATACGCAAATGCGGATGTACACTTCGGCCTTGAGGTGAATGTACAGTGTTACGAGTTGGGGATTTAGAATATAGTTATACGTCTACCCAGATCCCAACAGGTAACAACAAAAAAAAAACAAAGACAATCGGACATAAAAGGGTAGACAAAGGATGCGAGTTTTTGTTGTATATAATAAAGTACCATAAATTCCTTAACAAAATATTCAGCTTATACACTACCCTTAGCCAAACTTAACCTAAACACGAACAGTATATACATAGTAATAAAACGTAAAACAATAGTGAAGCAATGTGGAGGGGGGAGAGGCAATACAAGATTACAAATACTTAAGTGAGGAGCTGAGATGGCTGACGGGCAAGGCTGAGTATGGTAGAAGACGGTAAATAGTCACTGTGCCGTAGGTTTCCAGGATAGGTGATCCTGTGGTCGCTTCCCAGAGTGAAGTGTGTCCTCTCCTCGAATTGGAGCTGACAAAGTAGACTGAGGCGGAAGTGACGCAACAACCAGGATATGGAGAAGGGAAACCCGGGAGTGGTAACTAAGACGAGCCATACTCGTGTTTCGTCCCTAGATGGCGTTGCTCGTGGTGCTGGGTAGGTAGATGAAGACAATCGGTGGAGGGGTTCGTAACACACCCCACCTCCAAAGACCTTCGTAGCGCGGGCGCGAAGGAGGTGATCACCTGGTGCGTCTGGAGAGTAGCTGCTACATTTCCACTGGAGCTCGGGATAAGGAGTCTGCAATCAGGTTTTCCACCCCCTTTATGTGCCGGACTTGTAGATTATACGGCTGGGTGAGGAGAGCCCAGCGGAGGATTCGCTGGTTGGAGGTCTTGTTGGTTTGGATGAACGTGAGTGGGTTATGGTCGGTGAAGACCAGGGTTGTTTGTGGGCAAGACTGGAGGTAACATTCAAACTTCTTTATTGCCAACACCAGAGCCAGGGCCTCCTTCTCTATGGTCGAGTTGTTGGTCTGATGTTTTTTCAACTTGGCGGAGTAATATGCCACAGGGTGAAGGACATCAGTGGTTGGGTCGGGTTGTAGGAGCACAGCCCCCACTCCGACACCACTAGCGTCGATTTGCAGATGGAAGGGCAAGGTGTAGTCAGGGGGGTGGACTACAGGCTTAGAGGCAAGGAAGGCTTTGAGGCGGTGGAAAGACTGGTCGCAATTCTGGTTCCAGATGTAAGGGACCGCAGAACTGGTAAGGTCTGTGAGGGGTCCGGCCACGCTGGAGAAGTTACTGCAGAACCGACGGTAGTAGCCGCACATCCCCAGGAAGCGCATGAGTTCCTTCCTCGTCCTTGGAGTGGGGAAGGACAAGATGGCTTCAACGTTTGCGTCCTTGGGTCTCACCATACCATGCCCAACGATATGTCCCAGGTAAGTCACCGAGGCCCGGCCAAAAGCAGATTTAGCCAGGTTTATGGTGAATCCAGTCTCTTGCAGTCGTGCAAACAGTATCTCCAAACGCACCAGATGTTCGTCCCAGCTGTCCGACACCACCACCAGGTCATCCAGGTAGGCGAACGTCCCACCTAGGTCTTGAATAAGGTAGTTTATGGCCCTCTGGAATGTGGCCGGAGCATTAGAAAAGCCAAACGCCATAACTAAATATTGAAAAAGACCAAATGGAGTTATAAATGCCGAGATTATTTTTGCCCTATCCGTGAGTCCTACTTGATAATATCCTTTCAACAGGTCTATAGTACTGATAAATTGGGCACAGCCTATGCTGTCTATTATATCTTCAATCAAAGGTAAAGGGTAGGAGTCAGAGACAGTGACCTGGTTCACTTTACGATAATCTGTACAGAAACGAAAGGTGCCATCGGGTTTTGGAATGAGAAGGCAAGGTGAAGCCCAGGGGGAGGTACTAGGCTCAGCTAAGTTATGCTTTAACAAAAAATCTACCTCCTTTTTCATAATCGATTTTTTTTGTGGACTTAGACGATATGCTGATTGCCTAATGGGTTGTACATCACCCGAGATTAGTTTAATATCATGTTTAAGTATATTGCAAAACCCTGGGAGGTCTGACGTGACTTTAGGAAATGTTGATAATAACTTAGTGAGATCTTTTGCTTGAGATGGATTCAGAACAGAAAAATACTCATCCAAATTGTTGAGTATGTGACTGTTAGCAGGGTTCTCTTTAGGTAGAGGGAAGTCTAAATTCTCCAATAGGTCCATGTCATCTGTCTCCGGCCCTGACAAAACCGTATGCAATACAGGTAGGCTTACAGCCTCGGGGATGTCTTCCTCTGACTGCCTGGAATGGTAAAGTTTCATGAGATTAATGTGAACAAGTTGTGAATCTTTTCTGCGATCAGGAGTATGGACTATATAGTTGAGAGGAGATAGTTTATTAGCAACTATATAGGGACCAGTAAACTTGCTTTTAAGGGGAGAGCCTGGAATGGGTAGAAAGAGTAACACTTTGTCACCTGGAGAAAATGATCTTTTAACTAATTTAGGTTGGGACTTCACCATTTTCTCTTGGACTTTTTTTAAGTTTGACTGAGCAATGGTTCGGACTTCAGTTAATTTGTCCCGTAAAGTGTCAATGTATTGGGAAACTGTTGCGGGCTTAATAGATGGAGTGTCAAACCACTGCTCCTTTACTATTTTAAGGGGTCCCCTAATTTGTCTCCCATATAGTAACTCGAACGGGGAGAATCCCAATGACTCCTGGGGACATTCCCTGATGGCAAAGAGTAACAAGTCTATGCTTTCATCCCATTCCTTTTGGTGTTCTATACAGTATTTTTTGATCATTGATTTGAAAGTTTGATGGAACCGTTCCAAGCAACCTTGGGATTGTGGGTGGTAAGCCGAAGATGTACAATGGTCCACACTGAGGTCTTTCATCACCTGTTCGAAAAGATTGCTCGTAAAATTGGTGCCCTGATCAGATTGGATCTCTTTAGGAATGCCCACTGAAGTGAAAAGATGCAAAAGATGTTTGATTACGTTTTTTGAAGTGATGCTTTTAAGGGGAAAAGCCTCAGGATAACGTGTACTGGTATCCATAACTGTGAGCAGGAATTGATTTCCCTTCTTAGTCTTTGGTAATGGGCCCACACAATCCACAACAATCTTTTCAAATGGGGTAGAAAATACTGGGATGGGCTTAATGGGAGCTGCTGGTATACTTTCATTTGGTTTTCCTACCATTTGACAAATATGACAAGATTTTAGGTATTGTGACACATCCTTCCTAAGTCCAGGCCAGTAATAGTGTTGGAGGAGCTTTTTATATGTTTTCAGGATTCCCAAATGTCCTGAAATACCATCATGGGCAAGGGCAATTAATGCTGGTCTGACTGAAGCTGGAATTACCACTTGATGTATTTCAGACCACGTGTCTAGATGGGCAAGCTCAGGGGGCCTATAGGCCCTCATCAAAACCCCTTCATGATAATAAAAACACGGAAGGGTGTTAAAATCTTTACCCTCAACTGCTGCATGATGAAGTTTATTCAAAGATGGATCAGATTGTTGGGCTTTAATGAGCTCATCCTTACTTATCGTCTTATTGTACAGATCTTCTGTGGGTAGGAAGATATTGGAGGTGGTTTTAGATGAAGAGGGCCCATTCCGCACACTCTGTGACCGGGTGACAGCACAAGATGGGAAAAGATGAGGAATAGTTTCTTTAAGGTCAGTGGTGGAGTTGACAGGTAAGGGAGAGTCGACTGTCTTTATGTTAGGAACCACTAGATCTCCTACCAAGTCATTACCCAATAATAAATGAATGCCACACACAGGCATTGGGTCTTTCCTTATGGCTATTTGCACTTCCCCAGTAATCAAGGGACATTGGAGGTGCACTTTAGCTAAAGGATAGGAAGAATGGGACGAGAGATCTGAAATTAGAACACTCATTTGTAAATGCGGTAGATATATCAGGAATGACGTTAAACAGGAGGATAGATTGTGCTGCGCCCGTATCACGTAGTATACGAATAGGGAAAGAACGAGACCCTTCTATGATTGAAATTTTTCCCTCATAGGTGAATGAAGAGAAGAGATCCTGATGGGGCCTTGCCACATTGGCATTTGCTATTGGTTTGGATTTGGGATCCAGGAAACTACTTTTAGCAATTCGACACTTTGGGTGTTTACAAGTCTGGATCGTATGGCCTGGGATTTTACAGTAAGAACAAGTAAGCTTGGTTGCATCGGGGGGAGTAGGTGTGGGACCTTTCGACCTACCACTCACGTTCCCAAGGTTATCATCAGAGGAGGACCTAACATGTCGGGAAGTACCACGTTCTCTACTGCCCAGTGACTCCACCAACAAAGCATACGCATCAGCCAGCTCAGCAGCACGCCCTAAATTAACCTCTCCACGCTCCTCCACATGCTTCAAGATGTGAAATGGAATCTTGCTTTTCCACTCCTCCAGGACTACCAAATTTAACAAATCCTGAAATGTGGAGGTCTCTGTAGCCTCTAACCACTTCTTAAAAAACCTAAGCTTTTCTTGAGCAAACTCAACAAATGTGTGTGAAAATGGTTTGGTTAGTTTACGAAACTTCTGCCGGTATCCATCTGGCGTGATAGCATAAGAGGTGAGGATATTCTTTTTTACGTTATCATAGTCATCAGTCTGGTCTAAACAGTTATAAACTCTACGAGCCTTACCATATAATTTAGGAACTAACACTGACACCCACTGGTCCTTTGGCCACTCATTCTTCGCGGCTATTTTCTCAAAAGTCCTAAATGACCCGTCCATATCGGATTCATCAAACCCGGGAACAAGGGAAGAAGCAGTAGCAGGGTTAAAAGCAGCTAGTTTCTCTCTTAATGCCACTTCTTTTGATTTAAACTCCGATGTTAAAGTGACTTCTGTCTCTCTCACCTGTAGTTCTTTCAGTTTAACCGCCTGCACCAACTTGGCCTGTTCCATCCTTTCCTCATGCTCCAACTTGGCCTGTTCCGACCTTCCCTCATGCTCCAACTTGGCCTCCAACTTGGCCTGTTCCAACTTGGCCTGTTCCATCCTTTCTTCATGGTCCAACTTGGCCTGTTCCATCCTTTCTTCAGGGTCCAACTTGGCCTCCTGTTCCAACTTGGCCTGTTCCAACTTGGCCTGTTCCAACTTTTCCTCCTGCTCCAACTTGGCCTGTTCCAACTCGAGTTCTTTCATTTTGATTTGGAACTCGAACCTAGCTCGTTCTAGTTCTAAGGGGTCTATTCGTTGTGTTTCTTCTTGAGGGCTAGCCAGACCTGAGGCAACTTCTGAGTGAGGAGGGGTGGTGGATAGTGGTTGAAGTTTCTTGGACATGGGCGTTAATCTGTCAACAGCGGATTCTTTTAAAACTTCTTGTTGAACCAACACTTCAATCACATGATTTTTTAACATTTCCTTAGTCAGTTGCTGTGAAAATGGGATATTGTAATAGTTGGCTATTTCTTTCCATTCTTTCTTCAGGATATTAACACGTAATTTAGCTACGGAAGGATTTTCAATAAAATCCTGGAGATCAAAACCTGAGGTGGCCATTGTTAATAAAAATAGGATAAATTAACTAATGGTCAAAAAATAAGATAAGATAAGTGGATAACCCTGGAAAATATCACGGCAGTGGATAACCAGAAAGTCCCGGAAACTAACCAAGTTATACCTAGGGAAATACACTTATGATTATTGTTCTTCCGAGAAGATCCTTAGATAAGGACAAGAGACTTTAAAGAGGTAGGGCGTATTACGGCATTAATATAAAGATCCGGATTAACAACCCTGATATACTTGAAAGAGGTAGGGCGTATTACGGCATTTATATAAAGATCCGGATTAACAGCCCTGAATGAGATAATGAGAAGAACAATAATTGAGGCTTTATAATTATGGGGTCCTGGTAGAGCGGGGCGTCCCAAGATATCACTTCACTCTAAACTAGTAACTATGGAACAGCCTACTCTGGAGTGAGGGTACGGCATTAAACAGATCCGGATTCTTCCCTACACTCGATAAGACTTACCACACGACTGCCACGTGTAATAACAGGTAAGCCTTATGACACTTGGAACCTATTATCCTACGTCTGTCACTCTTACTATACGGTAATACCAATATATGCACACACATATGAAGGAAACTTTAAACCACCGTAAAGCAATTGTAAACAGAAGTGACTGGGAGGGGTAATTAACACTGAGTAACAAGGGAGGAAGGAATATGGTACTTAAGGTCGTGTCCTGTCACGGTCGCCATTTGTTACGAGTTGGGGATTTAGAATATAGTTATACGTCTACCCAGATCCCAACAGGTAACAACAAAAAAAAAACAAAGACAATCGGACATAAAAGGGTAGACAAAGGATGCGAGTTTTTGTTGTATATAATAAAGTACCATAAATTCCTTAACAAAATATTCAGCTTATACACTACCCTTAGCCAAACTTAACCTAAACACGAACAGTATATACATAGTAATAAAACGTAAAACAATAGTGAAGCAATGTGGAGGGGGGAGAGGCAATACAAGATTACAAATACTTAAGTGAGGAGCTGAGATGGCTGACGGGCAAGGCTGAGTATGGTAGAAGACGGTAAATAGTCACTGTGCCGTAGGTTTCCAGGATAGGTGATCCTGTGGTCGCTTCCCAGAGTGAAGTGTGTCCTCTCCTCGAATTGGAGCTGACAAAGTAGACTGAGGCGGAAGTGACGCAACAACCAGGATATGGAGAAGGGAAACCCGGGAGTGGTAACTAAGACGAGCCATACTCGTGTTTCGTCCCTAGATGGCGTTGCTCGTGGTGCTGGGTAGGTAGATGAAGACAATCGGTGGAGGGGTTCGTAACAACAGTACGTAAGATTCAGATTCTCTTTCAATCTGCCCCTGGTTTAGACACACCTCCACCATCCATCCTGCTTAACGGTACTACCCTCTCTAAAGTTATCCACATTGATGAAGCGCTTCAGCATCGGATCAAATGTGCATCTCCAGCCTTTGACAGACTCCGAAACCGTGTCTTCAGCTGTAGGGAGCTGAAATTATCTACAAAGCTGCACGTATATCGAGCAGTGGTCATCCCCACCCTGCTAAATGGCAGTGATACATGGGTCACATACAGGAGGCACCTCAAGGCACTTGAAAACTTTCACCAACGTATTCTACGTTCCATCCTCCGAGTTTGTTGGGAAGGCAAGAGAACAACTGCCAGTATTCTTGCTGACACCAACTGTATGAGCATCGAGGCTACCATTATCCATGAACAACTACGCTGGACTGGCCATGTTGCCCACATGGACGACAGTAGACTACCAAAGCAGCTTCTTTACAGTCACCTAACGAATAGTCAACGTAACGCCGTCGGGCAATTGAAAAGGTATAAGGATAGTATTAAGACAAACCTGAAAAAGTGCCAAATCTATTACTCCACATCGTCACGTTTGGAGGAGCACCACACGAGAAGGTGTCAATACTTTCGAGTTAGCCCGACTGTAAACCGAGGCAGACAAGCGCCAACGCCGGATAGACGCTGCCACCCCCCCCCCCTTCTCCCGCACTAGATGCAGCCCTCCACACGTGCAACGAATGTGGACGACCCTGCAGGTCCCGTATCGGCCTCTCTAGTCATCTCAAAACTCACCAACCTAGGTGACAAACTTAATAACTCATATCATTGTATCATAGCTGGATGATCGTCATACTCGATTCCGAGTGACAGCAAAGTAGTGTGGGTGTGTGTGTGTGTGTGTCATTATGAGGACTAGTCACGTACTCTCGAACTTTACCAGACTCTCAGGGACTAATTTTTTTCCTCAACACCTAACAACTGGCAGTGTGTTGTGGGGAGGCTGGTGTGAATACATACACTACACAATTCGCTCCCCACTATCTGCTGACGTATTAAGTGTACAATTATGATGACTATATTAACAAGGTTTGAATATTTGTAGCGTCACTTGTCTGGGTCTTCGTGCGTGGCTCATACACCCACGTACATTACACTTACATGGTTTTATAGCTATGTATATATATATATATATCTGTACGTACATTATGGATGTGGATGTGCCAGCCTCCTACAACACATCCACGCCTACGCCAAGCATACTAAACTACCCCCATAGTACACCCGCCTACACATACTGAAATACACTCACACCAACCTACACCTACCCACTAAACTACCCCCACCTACTGAAATATACCCACCTACACCCAGTCATCCACCTACACGCTAAGGTAAACGCACTCACCTACTAACACCAATTAGTCAGATAGAACAGGTGCACCATAGCCAAAATAGTATCTACCGTGTACTATAAATAGTAAAGAGGATTAAAAGCTAAACGGATATAGTTGGGGTAAAAATACTCTCATGGAAACTTGCCAGAGATTCCCCACGACTGACACACACACACACATACACACACACACACATACCTGGCAAGAGCTCCAACAATTGCGTATCTTAACTGTGTTGTGTTGACACCTCCATATATACAGTACATGCTATGGCTGTACGTCTGTTAACCTTATTGCTTACCCGAGTTATGTGAAAGACTACATAATATTATATTTATAGTTGTCTATATCTTTTTATACTCTAAGTTATGTAAATTACGTTAACATACGGTGGAGTGAGTCGTTTTAGTTTACAGATATATAATGTAAACAGTGTTAGTACATACCGGCCTCCCTCGTCAGTCGAAACTTCTCAATAGTCCTAAAAAAACCGTTCATTTTATATTTTTATTTCGCTTCAAAACCGAAGGTCTTTAAGAGCGCAATAAGATTATCAATTACATTAATCCATAAATAATCAAAGATTATAAACGACAGAACTCAGAAAAAAGATGCATCATTATCTCAAGCACTCGAAAAAACAGCCTTTGTATAGTTGACAATATTTAAATTTTATATACTGATGAACTTTTTAGTGTTGTATAATGAAGAAATTTAAGAGAATAGTTGAATATTTTGTAATTTATATTTACCCAGATTTACCCCAAATAACTTGGTAATTAATGATTACGAATTTTTTTAATATTGGCCATGGTGATTTAAGGCAACACTGAAGAGAAAGGATGATGATGATGGCAAGAAACTGACTCTTTAAATAAGTAAATTAAACCAATATAACACAAATTTACCAAACAGTTTACCAGTTTTATTAAGGTAGAAAGAAAATCAATTAAAACCAACATACTCAATAACTAATACGCATAAACAAAAAAGTAATTGACAATATATTAGGTAACTATTTTTACACCAACTTATATAAATTTATGATATATCAGGTAAATATTTCCACGCCAGGAAATACTACACACAAACACAGCCTTGCGACTCATCACTGACAGTGTAGTCGTGTAAGTCACCGCATCGACGCTACACCCGACGACAGGTGGCAGGAAGGGTGCCAAGGATGATGCCAGGGCGGGTACCAGGGAGGAGGCAAGGGAGGGTGCCAGGAAGGGTGCCAGGGCGGATACCAGGGAGAATGCCAGGAATGATACCTGGGAGGATGCAAGTGAGGGTTCCAGGTTAGGGTGCCAGGAAAGGTGCCAGGGAAGGTGCCTGGTAGGGTACCAAGGAGAATGCCAGGAAAAATTCCAGGGAGGATGCAAGGCAGGGTACCAGGAATGGTGCCAGGGAGGGTGCCAGGGATGGTATATGGGAGGGTAATTGGGAGTGTGCCAGGAAGGGTGTCTAGGAGGGTGTCAGGAAGGGTGCCAGAGAGGGTCCCTGGGAGGATACCGGAGAGGGTGTCAGGAAAGGTACCTAGGACAGTGCCAGGAAGGGTGCCTAGGAGGGTGTCAGGAAGGATGCCTGGGAGGGTGTCAGGAAGGATGCCTGGGAGGGTGTCAGGAAGGATGCCTGGGAGGGTGTCAGGAAGGATGCCTGGGAGGGTGTCAGGAAGGATGCCTGGGAGGGTGTCAGGAAGGATGCATGTGAGGGTGTCAGGAAGGATGCCTGGGAGGGTGTCAGGAAGGATGCATGGGAGGGTGTCAGGAAGGATGCCTGGGAGGGTGTCAGGCAGGGTGCCTGGGAGGGTGTCAGGAAGGATGCCTGGGAGGGTGTCAGGAAGGATGCCTGGGAGGGTGTCAGGAAGGATGCCTGGGAGGGTGTCAGGAAGGGTGCCTGGCAGGTGTTAGGATTAATTAATTTTGCCACTTTCAGCGACTAGTTTATTGTGCACCGCATACTTATCCTGTGGGCAGTAGCGCAAAAGGATTACAGAGTAGAGTTCACAAAGGGTCAGTATAACTAACCCCCGTGGTGTCTGGATATTATGACATTGAATGTTAAACAGTACTGCAAATAAATTATTTGTTTAGTTCTATTCGTAGAGGGTAACTTATTCACAACTGCGTGAGTGCAGGAGTGTGAGGCAGTACTCGTATGTCTGGCCGCACACTTTGTTATTCACATTTGCATGAGAGGTATTCAAGCACATTGTGTGTTTGGTTCTATAACATGGGAACTGATATAGCTACTAAGTGCAAGAACGTGGATACAATCTTAATAAGTCGGCTATCTTGCCATTAGAGATAAAGTGTTGTGCTATTTCACACACAGTGTGCTTGGACCTGTCCCTAAAAGGTTCTATCTTCACACAGTCGAGGACGTAGTGCTCGAGTGTGTGGCTATATGTCTGGCCACACACTTCACATTTAGTCTTGTTCACATCTGCTTGAGGGACATGCTACCAGAGGTACTTATATCCTGACCTTAGTCTAGCGTTTACAACATCTTGTAATCTAGTGATCTTTTTGCTGGCTCCATATATATATTTCAATTGATACATCTCATAACGGTAAGTCGACATGCGATATCCATTTTGACTAGTTCGTACAATATAAGTTACCTATTGGCAATATCAAATGCAGCTTTTAGGTCAAGAAATGTGGTGTATCTGTGCCTTTCATCACCATGCACAGTTAGGAATGTGGTGATGCAATTATGTACACCTTTACCATGGGTGAAGCCATTTATGTTAGGAGACACGTGTTCTCTCATTCTATGTAAGAGTCTGCTAAGAACCATCCTCTCAAAGGTTTTACACAGGCAGCTGGTTAGTGATATGGGACGAAAAGCACCAGGCTGTCCTGGTTTCGGTATTGGTATAACAATACTGCTGGTCCATGATGTGGGTAGTTGGCCCTCGTCATGACTCATATTGTACAATGCCAATAATGGATTGCCCGGCACACGTCTTAGTAGTTTAACGATATGGTAGGTGACTACATCCTCTCCAGGGGCAGTAGACCTACCGCTGGCGAGGGTGGCGTCAAGTTCCCACTCAGTATATGGAACATCACACTCGTCGTGCTGTTTACCCGGCATAAAGTTAATGAGATTACTTCTCTCTATAGACTTAGCACCAAGGAGTTCTCGAGTCCTAGTTGGTAATATGTCATAGCTAGAGACATGAGCCCACGTTGTTATTAGTTCATTCGATTTTTGCAGAGGGTTTGGATGGGAGACGTGTCTACTGTTTTTACCTCTGATTGTGATCATACCTTTCCAGGCTTTGCTGAGGAATGTGTGTTGGTTCAGACTGTAGACATATGTTTCCCATGCATTTTGTCTGAGTTCGATAGCACGTTCCCTGGCAGCAGCAAGGGAACCTTCATACAATTGTAATATTTGAGGTGTACTAATTTGTTTGAAACCCTTGCCCACCCTCCTGACTCTAGCCCTGAGGGGTTTTTTTTCAGTTTGGGGTCATCATAGCACTGCTGTTGCCTGTTCTCAGGTTACTGACCACGTTTTCTCCTTCTTTTTTTTTTTTTGGTGGAGGTATTGTTGGTGAAGTATGTATAAATCCTATCTATCAGATCACCATGGAGACTTTGGTAGTTGTCAGGCTTGTAATCCTTGTACCAGTCATGGCTGAAGTCTATGAACTGGGAGTTCTTGTTCTTGCTTGACTGTGAGTCTACGTCTGCTGAGTTTACCGCCAGTGGGGGTGTCATTGGCTACATGTATACTAGTTTGGATTTGGTTGTAGTCAGACATAAGATCAGTGACAACATCAGAGCTATGAGTTGTGTATGATAGATTAAAACCAATACGCTTGTCTGGAGCCCCGCCATGGATGTGTGTTGGTTCATTATTATCTATAATTTGAGCATCTTCATCTGTGCTGAGAAGTGAGATAAGTCTCCTGCCATTGGTGTTAGTGGTGGAGTCACCTAATTTCTTGTGCATAGTATTCAGTTCACCAATTACGACAGTGGATTCAATGTGTACAAAGTCTGGGAGATCTATATATTGAAGCTGATCTAAGGGAGCATGGGCATTTAACACGATGAGTGTGGAGTTGCCCAGGTGGATAGTGATCCCATGGTACTGAAAGTTGGTAGTCTTTTTGAATAAAAGACGTACATGCGGCAGTGAATTCTTAACATACATCAAACATGTGTGGGTAGAACTGGGATCATCATACACATAATTGGGCAGACTGGGTGGGGGCTTACCATTAGGTGTGACACTCCTGCAGATACACAATATCGATGTCCTCAGTCACAACTTTGTGGTGGAGGTCAGGGTATCGTTTTCTAAGGGATGAAATGGTCCAACTCACCACCTTCACCTCTCTATATATCTGTCTGGCATTAACAATGTACTATATTTGGAAAGAAGCAGAAGGCACTGTATGATATTGCTTTTTTTTCCATGCTGCTTATCCTTTCTGCAGGCAAGGGACTTTTTAATATTTTTTTAAACATTCTTGGAGCATGTACTGCTCACCAGTTGATCTATTTGAGTAGCAAACATCAATACACTTTCGTTACACTACATCACTACCATTTTCTGTTTGTGTTTGTTCATCTTCACTGACTATGTCCACAGAGGTATCGGTAAAACTGTTACCAGTATCACTGTTTTCCTCTGCGTGGACACTAGTGGATCTTGAATTTCCATATCTGGTTGAAATCTTTCTATATCTGCTGCTCTTTAACATATAATTTTGAGCTGCAAATTGAGCTTTGATTTCTTTAATTTAATTTTTCAAATCATTGATCTCTTCATTTTGAGCGATTTTACGGGGTGTGTTGGCAGCTCCTTGTTGTGTAAGTACGTCTGTGTTGCCCCATGCTGATCTACGTTGACGGCTGGTGATGATCCTGGAGCTTTGGTAGTCACGGCCGGCCAGGGGTTGGCCTGTAGGGAGTACCCTAGCAGCAGTAGTGTTTCTTGAGACCTGCTTGGGTGGTGGGTCTGGGTGCTGAGGGGTTGTAGGAGCTCTAGGACAGCCAGGGTGCCATACAGGAACTCCATCTCGTTTTCATTTAATACACCTCAGTTGACTGGGTCCCCCTTGAGCAACTGTATTTCTGCAACCCTGTGTTTCATGTTGTCCACACCACGGCTTGGTAGAAAGGCATAATCGGGTCACATGTTGACAGTTGTAACATCTCCGGGTAGGGGGCTCATAGCGAGTTACATTCAGAGTCCGATAGGCACCACTGACTCGAATGGTCTTGGGTGGGTCCCCCGAACCAACCCAGTCTGCAATGGCTGCGTTCTTGCCCCTGAGTCGCTTCGTCCTTCTGGTGTAGGGATGAGCTTCTAGTAGTGTAGGGGGCTGGTTCTGGTCGAGCCCTATGATTAAGATGGATTTCTTGCTCGATGGTTTGGATGGTTGTTCCATGGTTATTCCCATTATGCTATCGGTGAGGAGATCCTGTATGGCTGCTGGGTCGCTTCTAATCAGAACATGGGCTTGTGTACTGACTCTGAACTAAACCTCAGCGTTTGGGTGTTTTTCTTCCGCATCGTGAAACCATCGATACTTGACTTCAGGTGGTGTACCTACAGTGAAGTTTAATCTTACTCTCATGAGGGGTTGAGGTTGTAGTTGTTGGTCTCTAAGTTTTTCTGCCTGTTCGGCCTTCCGCTTGTTCTTGGAATGAACTAGTTAAAAGTCATCCTCTCCATTGGTGTCAAGGTCAACACCATAGTTACCTGGTTAATTCAGTGCCCCTGGAGGGTTAGAGAGAGTAGCTGGGTCTCCAGTTAACTCAGACATGGTGGAGTTACAAGACTCGACCTATATGCCTGCGTCAGAAGGTTGAGGACTGCTTGGCACTCCTAGGAAGTCAGAGGTGGTTGAGAGGCATAACACTCTCACAGGACAAGGAAACTGACATCTATAGCATATCAGCGGTGCGAGGGGAGGGAGTGTGAGGGCATACCTGGTATTTCTACAGGAGAGTGGAGGGGGGGGGGAGGAGCTGGAGTATTCTCAGTTTATAAACACTTTGATTACACTTGTTCTTACTCAATGGTATCTGGTTTTCTGGTTAGATACGATATCAAAGACAATTTCAGTTCTAAAATAACTATCCAGCTTGGCACTATATGAGGCTGGGAGTTTGTTTATACAAGCCCTCACCCCATGGCCGAGAGTGACCAATAGGGTAGTACTCCTTGCCACCTACACACACCACAGTGCTCAAACCACACGTTAGTTCACTTGTTATACAGGCAACAATTTTGCTGCTGTTGTCCCATCGGTTAAGATAATCCTTCACGTGACTGCGTTAGGAAGGACACCTAATATTCAGTAACACACTGTGTTCTAGGAGTGATCAGCGTAGTCTTCATCGGTCGACTCAGACAGGGGGCAGTGATAAAACTTGACCGTATTTGCTTATGGTCGAGGAGCTTTTACTAAAGTACCACGTTCGTGGAAAAGGGGCATAAGTGTATGGGCACTGTGGATGCCAGAAGCTGTCATATTGATCAATAAACTATACTCACAAATGCCACTTTACACACGGTCATAGCTCACTGACACTGATGTGATGTCACTGAGTATTACACTCTGCTTCACAATGCGCAAAACATAAGTTTGGTTGTCCTGTAGTGTGTGGCACACAGGCAGTCAGAGGTGGCGTGACCACATAAGGGGACAGACGTGTGCCCATAGGTGCTCTTGACTTCTTGATCGTCCCACAAAGGTCCCCTCAGCCGGCAAGATTTTTCCAGCATAGGAGTCGATATAAACGACCCAGTAGAGGCTCTCTCATGGACGCAGACATGAGGTCTATGAAACACTTAGTACTGTTGGCTTTGACAGGGTTGTCCTGGTGCCCCCCCCCACCCTCCCCAATAGTCGCTGATGAATGTTGCCACATCCTAGTGAAGCGATTCCCCCTATACGCTGACATCGAAGATGCGCGTAACTTTAATTCTAGTATATTCAGTCTACGTCGACATTACCGGGGGAACACCCTACAAGCTACTGCCATTGCCAAGCGGAAGGGAAGGGAATGCCCAACCACTGTGGAGGCCCACCCAATCCTCCCTCCACTTTATGCAGAACCCTATCACCCCGGACCTGCATTTTGTGTTATTTGCTCTCATTGAGGTCACACCTTCACTGCCTAGTGCCGATGTGATCGTCGTAGATGTCGCTTCTGTTCACGTAACCATAACTCCCCCACCTGTGCCCAGTAAATCAAAGACCACCTTAATGGGGGCGGTTGGGCTATGTGGTTGATCCCAGGTTTTGTAACTGTGACGGCCGGCACAATGCTGACTCACGGCAATGCCCTAATAGCCCGTCTGTCCAAGGAGAAAAACCTCCCCGAAGGCCCCGTCTACCACAACGCCGCCCATCCCGTCTACCGGGCCCCCTTCCTCTGCGTCCCCTCTGTCTACAGCAATGCCTCCTTCTTGAACAACACCTGCCCTTGCCTGGCCTCACCTGGCTGAAACACAGCAGTCCCGGCCATCTCCTAACACAATTACTACTGGGCCTCCTCCCCGTCTCTACTCTGACGCTGTCAGGCATTGTGCTCCCACCGGTTCCCCCCCCCCCCCCCCACAACCCGCTTGCATGTGACATGACACAGATCATATCCCTCTTCCAAGAATTTACCAACCGTATTGAAAAACTCTTCGCTACACTCTGTACCACCATCTCCGACCTACTCTTGCCCTCTGTTGCCACCCAGTCACTCCTCTCTTCTGGTTTGACACAAGCTGGTAGTCCCCCTGTGAGCACCCCCTGCTCACGGCCTACTCCACCGCCAGCGGCCTTCACTACTGGTGTGGCGCCTACAGGGCCTAACCTGGTGTGTCCTGCTGCCTCTGGGGCGAAGTCCTGCCTCATCTTCACGACATGTGGTGTCTCAACCTGTCCACCCACCGCAAGCCGCGCCCACTCCTGTGTCTGAGCTGTCTCCACCAGGGCTACCTGGACCTGAGGACACCACCGCCGGCTACCTGTACCCCACCGACATGTCGACGCACACACCATCACAATTATACTAAAAGGTGTGTCCCTCAATGTTGTCAATGCCTATGTGCCTCCCTCCACCCCTACTGTACCTGCCCCACCACACCATATCACCTCCACCACCCCCACTGTACTTCGCCACGCCTGGCCACACTGTTTGTAAACTTTGTGGTCAACCGACTCTCACACCCTCTTTCACCACATCCTCATTTGCCCTATAACCTCCTACAGGTCCCCAGCCGTTACAAACACCTCTTCCCTCCCTGACCAGATATCCCTCCTCCTAGTGACAGGCCTGGCACTTGACATTATTAGGGACCTGCCACACTTTGCCATAAACAGATAAATTGTACCGGGAATCCACCCCCCCCCCCCCCACACACACTCATCATTATGTCACTTTATGTAACTTGCTGACAAAACCCATGACCCTTCAAGCCTTTACGCCCTTAATGCACGAGTCATAAAGGCAAGCGTGAACTCCACATGCTTCCCAGTTAGACACTGTAAACGCTTCTGCGCTTCTCCTTGCACAGGATGTAAGGGGGTGCCCAATAAAGTAGCCCCCTCGTGGGCAATCTAAAAAAAAATCTAAAAATCTTCACTGTGTCACAACGTCACACTGTATTTTCCTCTATACAGCTTGGTTATGGTACTTATACAGTCCACATTTATAGCGTCGAGGTACCGAGATAACTAAGGCACACAAGGTAACTTCTCATACGGTGCTACAAGCCAGGTCAGGTCAGAGGAACGAGAGGGTGTGACCACCCCCGACGGTACCTATAGATAACTGGGTGTCACAAAGGGTGCCTTGGAGGGTGTCAGGAAGGGTGTCAGGAAGGCTGCCTAGGAAGGCTGCCTAGGAAGGTGTCAGGAAGGGTGCTTGGGAGGTATAAGGAAGGACGTCTGGGAGGGTGCCTGGGAGGGTATCAGGGAGGGTGCCTGGAAAGGGGCCTTGGAGTTGTCTGGAAGGGTGCCTGGGAGGGTGCTTGAGAAGGTGTCTGGAAGGGTGTCTAGGAGGGTGTCAGGAAAGGTGCCTTGAAGGTGCCAAGAAGGGTGCCTGGGAGGGTGCCTGGAAGGTGTCAGGAAGAGTACCTAGGAGGGTGTCAGAAAGGGTGCCTGGAAGGGTGCCTAGGAGGGTGCCTAGGAGGTGTCAGAAAGTGTGCCTGGAGAGGTGCCTGGGAGTTGTCAGGAAGGGTGCATGGGAGGGTGCTTAAGAAGGTGCCTGGAAGGGTGCCTAGGAGGGTGTCAGGAAAGGTTCCTGGAAGGTGCCAAGAAGGGTGCCTGGGAGGGTGCCTGGAAGGTGTCAGGAAGAGTACCTGGCAGGGTGTCAGGAAGGGTGCCTAGAAGGGTGCCTGGGAGGGTGCCTGGGAGGTGGTCAGGAAGGGTGCCTGCGAGGATGTCAGGTAGGGTGCCTGGGAAGGTGCCTGGGAGGTGTCAGGAAGGGTGCCTGCGAGGGTATAAGAAAGGGTTCCTGGGAGGGTGTTGGGAAGGGTGCGTGGGAAGGTGTCAGGAAGGGTGCATGGGAGGGTGCCTGGGAGGATGTTAGGAAGGGTACCTGGGAGGGTGTCGGGAAGAGTCATTAACAATCTGTCTTAGCAGTTACTGTGAACTGAGTCATTTAGCTTCATCTAAACCAGGTAGTCATGCAAGTTATCTTTCTTCTTCTTTCTTATATTTCCTTTAATCATTAGTTTTACTCTGGAATTAATAACTAAAGTATTTATTGATGAGCTCATAGGTACTCGGCCAGTGCCACCAGCCTGGACCTCAGCCATCCCGTACCACCCGTACAGGAGTGATCGACCAGCAGCTTTGTTGCCATCCTCTTGGTGTTCTCCTTCCGGGGTTTGTTCCTTTCAGAAATAAACCTCTTTGTGGGTTATCAGATAATGGGAGTCGAGCCGCAGGTTTAGTCTCTTCCTGGAGTTGAGACAGAGAGATGCAGTATATTAGAGAAACTCTTCCGGGTGATGTGTATACGTAGGAGGAATAACACACAGCACAACGTTTGAATAAACAGCAATCTGTCCATTGAGTAACGTTTCGATAATATCTATTTTCATCATCAGACCTAACACATGAAGTAACATACAACAGCATCAGTAAGATATATAACATAATTACAACATCAGCTACATTAAGTGTCTAATGGGAAAATTTGCTAAATCCGAACACTAAACGATTTGATAGACAATTGATAAAAATAAATACATTTAACAATGCAAAGCAAAATTGCAGAGTAACAGTAGTTTTGACCCTATGTTAAAGGTGGTTTACAAAGATATATAGGTCCCTGTAGGTCCAAGATATAACTTCTATATAGTCTGTGATGATTTGTTTGGCTATTCTGTTAATACCTGGATTGACATCATCCTCTTCAATGTGATCTTTCTCACTACCTATAGCAGCTTTGCAGCTTGACTATGAATGGTTATGATGTGCGAATAACCAGGGGATGGCAGAATAAGGACCTCGCTGTCGAAATGATGTAATACAGCATTAACCAATTGTGACCGAGACAGTATTGATCTGTCGTGATCTTGATACTCTTTGTAGAGATCAGCGGTGTTCCAGGGCATCTTTGGTGAATTGGAAGGCCTGGTGTACAGTCTCGTTCAAGATTTTTCGAACACTGCTGGAGACAGCTAACAACTCAAGGCCGTTTGTTTACTATAAAACGTAGTAAAAATTATGAATGAATATAAAAGTGATCGGTGATTGGTTACTTAGTTCCCCATTGCTTAATTAATGGTTGGGCTTTGTTATTTCCTTTTATATTTTACGACGTACCTGGAAAGTCCCTTGTTTTGTATGCAAGGCTGGGTTCTGTCACAATTGTACTTGTATTCAAATACGCAAACTGCTTCCATCATCCAGACACCTGAAAAGAGAACCACCACCATATTTACTTACCCATCATCATATCATCCACATTGGGATTGTGAGCCCTATAAATTTAAACATAAGTTGGCCACCACCAAGACATTTTGGCTGCATTCTGAAAAAAAAATAATAGCAGTGAAGGAATTAATCAATTCTCTTCATAACACTGGTAGAAAATATCACCTTTATATGGAACACAATTAAAACTTAGTTACATATATTCAGTAGGTCATGGTAGCACATTATTCCCAGTCTGTCCATTTATCTATCACCATTTTCCCGTGGGCCATTCCGAGACAGTGAATTTTGGATGAATCATAGGTGGAACATACTCGAAGCCCCAACTCACAAAGACATCTCCTGCTAGAACATGGCCATCACATGAAATGCTCATCATTGATATAATTTAGATGTTATTCTGGGGGAAACACCATAAAATGACACTACCATTTATTTGACTTCTGGAGAGCTGTACCTGATACTACATCTGCGAATGGCGACCATTTTTAAATTAGCCGATAAAAAAATGCCCAAATGTGAGAACACCACACCCACTAGAATCATTTACTGAGACCCTATAGACTGACAATCAAGAGAGAAAAAACTATTACCGGCAACAAGGGGTTGATCTATATTTCTGCCGAACAAATAGGTATGTTTATAGTGTGGTTGAGGATAAAGCCAGGCGTTGTTGACTGCTCCTATACTGGCGTTAAGTCTTTTTGCTTATATCAACATCTCCTACTGACCCATCGGCACCTGACCTTCCACTGTTGCAGAAAGTCACTACCAAAGTAAACAAACACGAGGAGGAGTTTGACGTCCTAGACACCGACGGCTGGACAGCTTCACCAGGTAAAACTCAAAATATATATAAATACATTCTGGTACTTAGTCAAAAGACCAGCAGTCTTCATATCCTTCCTCATCAAGTCAGGAAGCAGCAGAGCGAGCGATCAAAAATGTCTGGCATTTCCTCCAACCCTCACTAACATATTTAATGTAAGTTCACTGTACGAACATTCGCTAACCTTCTACTTACACAGGCGCTACTATACAAAAAGTATATAAAAGTACATAAAATACTCACACAAATCAATAACATCATCAACACAGAGTAGTTTAGTGAACACAGAATTGTCCACAGAGATCCACCAACCTGCCCAAAACCACGTGTACATACCCACAGTAAAAAGAGTGGGAGCAAGGCCACAGCCCTCCAGCACCTCAGGGATAAGTTAGCAAGAAACGAGATGTGGACTACGACGCCTCACGCTACTCCATCTCTCAGGTGAAGCCAGGGAGGAGAGGAAGCAACACTGTCACACCATATGACCACCTGTTCTTCATCATACAGAGAAACACAACGTCTGCAGCATCTAAGTTTATTTTCAACCTCGCCGATCGCAGTTCTTTAACCATGAGAAGTATTTGTTAGTTACGCGGGTCTGTCAATTAGTAGCAGCTCTCGGCATCAAATATACTATAGGACTAGCTGTCTGTCTGTCTGTCTGTCTGTTCTGGGCAGCCGAAACCGCACAATCGTTTTTCATCAAACTTGGTGAAAGAATCGCAAAAAAATTCGTAGAGTGGAACAAACCTGGTCCCATGTCGATGGTTTCTTTAGGAAGGCATTAATTAACCATTTTATTTACGATGGAAAACGATGCAAGTCTACGGACATGCCGCACCCTCATTCGCTGTACGCTGTCAGCCGGATACAATACCATACAATACCATACAATACAATACACAACAAACTATAAATATGTGTAAGAATAAAACATAATTATATAGACATGTAAGACTCACAACTTGAAAAGATATCTGTAAGACATTAGCTATTGGAAATGTGATTAAATGTTTTGTTATTAATCCAGTGTGCAATGTATCAGTATTGGTGGTACAATCCTAATGGTCTCTAATCCTGTTGATTAGGTGAGGTTAATCTGGGTTTATTGAGATTAAAGATTAGGTGTGGGGTTTATTCTACCTGTGTTAGTCTCAGGTATGACCCTTATTGTAACAATCACGACCATGATTATAACAACCACGACCATGATTATAGCAACCAAGACCATGATTATAACAACCACGACCATGATTATAACAACCACGACCATGATTATAACAACCACGACCAAGATTATAACAACCACGACCATGATTATAACAACCACGACCATGATTATAACAACCACGACCATGATTATAACAACCACGACCATGATTATGACAACCACGATCATGATTATAATAACCACGACCATGATTGTAGCAACCACGACCATGATTATAACAACCACGACCATGATTATAACAACCACGACCATGATTATAACAACCACGATCATGATTATAATAACCACAACCATGATTGTAGCAACCACGACCATGATTATAACAACCACGACCACGATTATAACAACCACGACCATGATTATAACAACCACGACTATGATTATAACAACCACGACTACGATTATAACAACCACGACCATGATTATAACACCCACGACCGTGATTATAACAACCACGACCATGATTATAACAACCACGACTATGATTATAACAACCACGACCATGATTATAACAACCACGACCATGATTATAACAACCACGACCGTGATTATAACAACCGCGACCATGATTATAACAACCACGACCATGATTATAACAACCACTACCATGATTATAACACCCACGACCATGATTATAACAACCACGACCATGATTATAACAACCACGACTATGATTATAACAACCACGACTACAATTATGTCACCCGAAGGTAGTAGGTAGTAGGCAGCTACCGAACAGGGAGGTACTACCGCCTGGGAAGATATTGGAAGCATAATGTGTTGTCTAACGGTAGACTCTGCTGCCATATGTCATCACGAAAATTGTGACCAAGTCTTAGGTTGCTGATCTGACTTTCTGCCCCATTTACACAATTGTAGGGTCTCAATTGTTTTATTACATGACAAAACAACATACATATAGCGTTTCTCACTCTTGTTGTTTGTTTTATTCTTGCATTTCTTTGGGCACGAAGGGCCCAAGATCACTTGTCAGATCTATGTCGACAGGTGACTTTAAGAAGCAATCCACACCTGTCTGTAAAAGTTGTGTTGTGTTCGTGAGCTGTAAGAGTTGTGCTGTGTTCGTGCGCTGTAAGAGTTGTGCTGTGTACATGTGCTATAAGAGTTGTGCTGTGTACGTGTGCTGTAAGAGTTGTGTTGTGTACGTGTGCTGTAAGAGTTGTGCTGTGTACGTGTGCTGGAAGAGTTGTGTTGTGTACGTGTGCTGTAAGAGTTGTGCTGTGTACGTGTGCTGTAAGAGTTGTGTTGTGTACGTGTGCTGTAAGAGTTGTGCTGTGTACGTGTACTGTAAGAGTTGCGCTGTGTTTGTGTGCTGTAAGAGTTGTGCTGTGTTCGTGTGGTGTAAAAGTTGTGCTGTGTACGTGTGCTGTAAGAGTTGTGCTGTGTTCGTGTGGTGTAAGAGTTGTGCTGTGTAAGGTGCTGTAAGAGTTGTGCTGTGTTTGTGTGTTGTAAGAGTTGTGCTGTGTTTGTGTGCTGTAAGAGTTGTGCTGTGTAAGGTGCTGTAAGAGTTGTGCTGTGTACGTGTGCTGTAAGATTTGTGCTGTGTTCGTGTGCTGTAAGATAGCCGGGCTGTTTACATGTGCTGTAAGAGTTGTGCAGCAAATCAGGCACAGATTGCTTAATGTTGCTGAATGGCGCATCAACTTTTGCTAATGTAAATGAACACGAGTGAAAAGAGTTATTATGGTGGTAGTGAAAGGGACACACACACACACACACACACACACACACACACACACACTAATAACAGCCATTACAGCTTCTGAAGAGTAAAAAAGATATATAAAAAATTATACAGCGAAGTAGGAATGCCCCGACAGACATCAGTTGTCGGGGAATCTGACCTTCAGTTACGTAACACCAAAAAAACAAACACTACAAGAACCTTCTACACAAACAAGAAACATTTATTATCAGTTTGTTACCTTGATTTCTGAACAAAAATATCACTTCTAACCTAACCTAACCTAACCTGCGTGTTTGCTAAGACAGTGTACAGATGTATAGAGTTACATAGGGAGAGTAAAGAGTTTGTTTTCGTGAGAGATGGTAAATAAAGACATTTCTGTGCACCAAAATAGTTTATATATTCATTCCTAGCTCCACTAAACAATCTAACAGAAGGCACAGTCATTACTCTGTGCATCACTATAGAACGTAAATATATCTTTAGATCTGTGCACCACTACACAGTTAAAATAACTACGTATTCCCAGATCTATTCAACAATATATAGTTTAAAGATCACATATCCCTCCCCCTTTCGCCTCCTGACCAGCTCGCCCCCTCAACTGGCACAAGTTAGGCAATTTCGAGACGAGTTTAGGATTACGGTAGTGGAAACTGAAGATCTTGTTGGTCATTTTCTGTCCTGTAAATACCTAGCAACTCCTGGCCTGGTAACCTGCGGCAATAATCTCTCTCTCTCTCTCTCTCTCTCTCTCTCTCTCTCTCTCTCTCATTCTTGCGCGCGCACTAAAAGCATTAAATAGGTTTGTTTTCAAATGTAAATGCATTTGTAATTACATTTACATCGGAATTATCATTAATCCCGATTTACACTTGCACATGAATATAGAACACCTACACTGACATTAATTGTTTTAGTGCAATTTTTAAATATGCTTCTACTAATAACATCTTACAAGGTCAGCAGGCACGAGTCTCCTGACTGTGACCTGGTCCTATACCGTCGGCCACCACTGAGAGGATGGTCAACCTCTCACCTCAGCCCTGCCCAGGGGAATACACCAAGTGATATAGGGGATGATTGGCTGTGTTTGATGGCCTTTGAATTAACAATACCATTTCATGAATTTAAAACATCTACATTTAGATAGATGCACAAGTCTGCATTTGAGCCCAAGGCTCATTTTACTCAATCAAACTAAAATGGGATAAGTCATCGCAACTTATCGTACTCAAAGGGCTAAGTTATAATACTAAAGGGTTAATTCAAGGGGTTGTCACCGTAGCCTAAGGTAAAGTCGTCCTAATTATAAGATTCTGAGTTGATTTTTCACCAAACCCTCAGTCGTATTGTTATATACAAACAACGTATCGTTAATTTGTAAACAGCATTGATCACTATATAGTTACGAGCTGACTTTATTGTTAGAAAAGACTGACGTGACAGACCAACTGACTAATAACACACACACACACACACACACAGACAAACACAATACGGTCCACATGCTAGTCACCTCCTCCCGGTAGTCGTGGTTACGGACAGGTAATTGCAAATTACAACTCCGAGGTACGTAGTTATAATTGGTCGAATAATTCCTTTTGGAGGATGCCCCCCCCCCCCCCCCACTAGGGTGTGTCATACGGAGGCGAATTTTTTTTTTTTTTTGAGTTTGAAAAATCGGCCCATGGTATTAATGATGTAGTTCTATGTGCAGAATCATGTGATATCTTCAGATTTGAAAAGTTTTCATTTTTTGCTCGGTAAATTTTAACTTGAAATCTTATGAAAATTCAGTATTCCCACCCTTTTACCAACACCACTAAATAGCTTATTTAAAGTAAAGTAAATGCATCAGGTTAATTTATTAGGATGAAAATGATCCAGAATAGTGAAACGAATGATCTTGACACATTTATTAAATTTAATATTCCTTTAGAAAACAAAATCATCAAATACAAAAACCGGTTTTACTACTACGACCCGGTGTTGCTGCACACCATAGAGAACATGTCTTTCTTGCTTCTGTTTCTACTCATCACCTCCCTGCTGACCACCTGAGCTCGGATGTAGCCTTCCCTCCTCTTCTGGCTGTACACGTGACTGCTGGCCTCGCTCACTTGCTGTACACAACGCTCTATACTCTGGGTGTGCGAGGGCCAGGCAGGGACATGCATGGGGTTGTCCAGGAAAGCTCTGACTTGAACATTGGTGAGGCTGCAGGTAAGAGGGGGCTCACTGCCAGCCTGGATGTTATCCAGATCTATGAGATCAGTGAGGGTCTTGGCACCTAGATTGACTTCAGGAGTCTTCCTGACCCTGAAGGAATCGTCACCAACTGATTCGTCATGTCCAGATCCTCTCATAAGTCTCATATCCAAGATCTTTTTGACTGCCACTCTTCTCTCCTCCTCATCCTTACTGCAGAGCATTGTCTGCAGAACTGCCTCGGGATGAGCATACCAGGAAGATCTCCTCACAGTCTGCTCCATAATCTGAACAACCTTCCTTGGCTGACTCCTCAGGAGCTCAAGCTGGAAGAGAACATGCCTCGGACCTTCGGAGAACGATGACTTGACCTTGGTGTTGAACCAATTTGGCAAGTAGACACTCACGATGAATTGGACAATAAGTCTCAGGTTGTGAAGCTGGTTCCCTTTCAGTTTATGATGAGCGACCCAAATTCTGCAGAACCTGAGAGCCGTTGTTAGCCACCTAGAATGTGAGACTGGACCTATCTGCAGGTAAGCAAGTCTATCAGGCACGACCCCAGTTTTGATGGCACTGCAAATCATGTAACCATAGTACTGGTCAGTACTCAGGTCGTCAATGACAGTATGTGCAAGCTCAACGAGTGGAGGGCCAACTGTGATTTTTACAAAGCTCGGATTTATTTCTCAGTGGCAGAGTCCAGCATCTTGTCAAGAGGACCAGACCATCTGTTGTTTGAAAGAGTCTTGCCATCCAGCTCCTGGATCAGATGTCTGAGTGGCAACTCGTTGGTGTGGAGGTCACAAACAATCCAGACCAGTTTCCTCCCAATCTTCCGCTCTATCCACTGTATGACCCCCCCTTGCCACCCTGTGTTCGTGTTGGTGCTGTCCCCTCCAAAGGCCTGCAGGGTCTGGTCTACGTTCCTCTCTCTGAGCCAGTTCACAATGTTATCTGCCACTATCTCAGCTGGTTTCCTGATGTCATCTTTCTCTGGAGTGAAATGCCACAAATACTTCCCTCCTGGTTCACTGCAGCAGGAGTAGTGTTCCTCCTTCACCATGGCAGGGAACAACTTGTCAGAATCTCCAACTTTCATGAACACTTTAGTGTCATCCCTTCTCCCATCAAAGAACAAACAATTGATTCCATTTTCTCTTATCCCCTTATCAAACTCCTCTTCTAGGTTACTGACAAGTTCCTCCTGAGCTCTCCTTACTTTGTTATGATCTATCACCAGGTGAACATCATCAGGTGTTATCAAACCACCGTCAATCCAGGCAGCTGTTGCTATCTCTGCAGTTTCTCTGAGACCAGTGTGGTGTCGCATGCTGGCCAGAGCTATGCTCGGGATATCTTTCCTATTTCGAATGTTATGCCTGGAAGGTTTGGGATCATTATTTTCTGGGTTAGGGACAGTCACCATTCTCCTGGTCAGCACTCGGATCAGCCATGGGGAAGTCATTAAACTCTGAATCAGCTTGACTCCAATCATCGGCCTTTTTTACCTCACCCTGGGCCTTCTCAAGTCTCTTTTCCTCGGCAACTCTTCTCTTCTGTCTCTCTGTGGCAGCCTCCTGTCTCTTGGACTCCGGAATATCTTCGCTAGAAATCATGAGAGCCCCTATACTGCCAGTCTTCTCTCTCTGTGCTTTGACAAATGCCAGTTCGATCACAGGAATCTTCAGTTCACGCTTGCAAATACAGGAGATGTGGGCCTCGGATTTACAGTCACGATCGCATCCAAACTCAGGACAGAGAACAATTGGGCACTTGCAAGTAATTATGTCAAATAACTGGTCCAGTTGCTTGGCAAAGCTGTCCTTAACTACAAGTTTTCCTCTCCCAAGAGAGATATCTCTTGCCTTTTCCCAACTGGCTAGCAGTCTCTCACTAATCTTCTTCTGACTTGTTATGACTGGAGGCTTGAACTGAGCGTTAGCCAGAGTGTACTGTGCCAAGACAGCTTTGGTCATATCACTGGCAATGTCTTTGTTTGTGTAAGTTCTTTGGTTCTTTTCACTGATTTGCCTGATTAAAACACCGTATCTCAAAGCATCTCTCAATGTAGGCAACTCCGACTTCAGGAGCTCTCTCCCAGACCCAAGATAGTGACTGAGATGGCTGGATTTTTGGTTCCTCGTCCTGACACAAGCAGCCATCGCAAATATTATCAACTTATAAATGCATCAGAATCTGAAACAGAAAAAAATATTGTTAGTTGGGTTGTTAAAGAATGAAGTCAGAAAGCAATGTTCACTATTTAATTGTAATGCACTAATGCAGCTGTACGTTAGATTTTCGATAAATTTCACGCTAAAATTTACCTAGCAAAAGGTTGCAAAATATTGAAACTGAAATTATTTTCTGTTTATATACACTAAAATCTACCAAAAAAGTGATGGGCCATTTGTTTTAGCTGATCTTCCCTCCTATGACACACCCTACCCCCCCCCCCCCCCCCCCCCCCGTGGTTGTCCTCATGATAGTGTCCTTCTCGCCCTCTGTAGAGTTGAGTAGGAAAAGGTTTACTCACACATGAAAATCATGGGCTGTTTTCTATTAGGGAGACGTGAGTGTTGTGTTACAGTGGGAATTGAAGTTCATTTTCATCTTTATTGTGACTTTTCCATTTTCTGAGGTCGATATTGTGCGCGCACACACACACGCGTGAAATTAATTTTTGCTGGTGTGTGTAGCGTTTGTGTGCCTCATTATATGCATTAGTAGTTGTTTACGTTATATATATATATATATATATATATATATATATATATTGTTACGAGTTGGGGATTTAGAATATAGTTATACGTCTACCCAGATCCCAACAGGTAACAACAAAAAAAAAACAAAGACAATCGGACATAAAAGGGTAGACAAAGGATGCGAGTTTTTGTTGTATATAATAAAGTACCATAAATTCCTTAACAAAATATTCAGCTTATACACTACCCTTAACCAAACTTAACCTAAACACGAACAGTATATACATAGTAATAAAACATAAAACAATAGTGAAGCAATGTGGAGGGGGAAGAGGCAATACAAGATTACAAATACTTAAGTGAGGAGCTGAGATGGCTGACGAGCAAGGCTGAGTATGGTAGAAGACGGTAAATAGTCACTGTGCCGTAGGTTTCCAGGACAGGTGATCCTGTGGTCGCTTCCCAGAGTGAAGTGTCCTCTCCTCGAATTGGAGCTGACAAAATAGACTGAGGCGGAAGTGACGCAACAACCAGGATATGGAGAAGGGAAACCCGGGAGTGGTAACTAAGACGAGCCATACTCGTGTTTCGTCCCTAGATGGCGTTGCTCGTGGTGCTGGGTAGGTAGATGAAGACAATCGGTGGAGGGGTTCGTAACAATATATATATATATATATATATATATATATATATATATATATATATATATATATATATATATATATATATATATATATATAACGTAAACAACTACTAATGCATATAATCAGGCACACAAAACACAAACGCTACACATACACAGACGTGCAAAAATTAATTTCACGCATGTGTGTGTGTGTGTGTGTGTGTGTGTGTGTGATATAATTCCGGGATGAAACTCTGACATGGCAATATCAATAAATACAATAACTGGAATAAAAATACCGAAACAGAAATAATACTCCAGTAATAAATATAGGTAAACTCTCTCTCTCTCTCTCTCTCTCTCTCTCTCTCTCTCTCTCTCTCTCTCCCATACCTAAATCATCGCCCTCTTCTCGGAAACACTAAACCTACTCTTCGGCCAGTTCGACCTTTCTCTGGACATTAAATTTGGTAATGGCTGGTGACATCGACTGTGAAGTTAAACTGCTGCAAAAATATATAAGCTTTGGTTAATATATGTGTGTGTGTGTGTGTGTGTGTGTGTCACACAGAGGGTGGTGAAATGCGTCTAGAGTGGCAGCATTATTTTAATGTTAAGGTGCAAGCACTAGTTGCTCCCTCTCACTTTCAGCTACCGCCGCTGGCTAGCCCTCATGCCGAACAGGGAAGCAACTTGCATAAGGCTTCCCCTTCCAGTACACAGCCTCCTCACCATCTACAGTAGATTCCTGCTGTACCTCCTCGTGGCAACACACGGTAACTAGGTGCCTCGTGTGCCAAGACTAGATCAGCAGAAGATCTCGGAATAGCAGTGGGCCCCAGAGGGACGGCACATAGGCCCACTGACATGTGGACACGTCCTGGCGCCTAACAACCACCGCCCCGCTATCTTGGTAGGTATAAGGCTACGGGAGTAAACCCCAAACGAAAAATCTGCTGTGGACCCCTACATCAGGCAGACATGTTTACAGACCCCAACGGCGGTGTAGGCGGAAGAGGTGACCACCGTGGAAACCCAACGACTACACCGGCAGACCAAAGCAAAGCCTGATGGACAGGCTACTAAGGAAAAACCCAACAAACTGGGCTATAGGCAGTCCATTGCGACTTACCCTCTCCCCAGTCGTTGCAACATTTGCACTAATGGATAAGGAAAAGGGAGAGCCAAGATGAGTGGTTGCAGCCTGTGCTCCTGCCTCACCACATAAATCAACTCATGCGCAGCCTTCATTCAGTTCATCATACCTCTCATCATCATCAAAACCCCTATACTCCCAAAAGTCCTATGGCGACTGACGAGTGGCAACAAGGACAGGCACAAATGACTGCAGGGAGTCTCTAGTCACAACTCTGCACATGGGCGGCACAGACAAAATGGTCGTTTATGCACTGGGATTGGGGCAGCAGTGCAATCTGGTCCTGTCTGTGCTTCTGAGCATCCCTTTCGGGGAGCCACTCTCCTCACCCCACATGGGGAGGGGGCTACAAAAGGTGCCCTAAACATAGCCTGCCTAAGAACCCAACCTGAATGTGCAACCGCACCCAGTAAGGTCATCCTTATATGGTCGAAAACACAACCAAAATCACAGATCCAAACAAAAACAAACCTTACAACCTCTTATGGTCGCTGCATGGAATATGAGGACCCTTCAGGATAATGGCACGATTACGCGTCCTGAAAGAACAACTTCTCTTGTGGCAAAAGAGCTGGCTAGGTATAACATCGACATAGCAGCCATCAGTGAGTCCCGGCTCCCAGATGAGGGCCAACTCACAGAACGGGGACCTGCTTACACCTTCATCTGGAAGGGTAATCCTACTGTTGAGAGAAACCGCATTTATGGAGTTGGCTTTGCCATCCGCAAACACGCATCCTACACAGGCTAACTCAAATGCTTATTGGGATCAACGAGCGCCTCATGACGCTGCGAGTCCCACTGAATCACTCACGTCATGCCTTCTTCATCAGTGCATACGCCCCAGAACTGGATGCAGAGTATGACATTAAGGAAGCCTTTTACGCCGACCTTGACAGAGTGCTAACCTCTATCCCAAGAGAAGACAAAGTTGTGCTCTTGGCGACTTCATGCCAGAGTTGGCAGAGATGCTAACATTTGGCAGGAAACCATAGGGAGAAATAGACTTGGCAGATGTAATCCCAACGGCCTACTCCTCCTCAGCAAGTGTGCTGCACACAACCTTACTATCACCAATACCTTGTGTACGCAGGCCGACAAGTTCAAGGGTTCGTGGCAACACCCACGATCCAAACACTGGCATCTCATTGACTATATCATTGTCAGAGAAATCTCCCAAGCTCTTAAAGATGTCTCCATTGTCAATATTTATAAGAACAAGGGAGACCTGTCAGACTGTGGCAACTACCGTGGGATCTCGCTGCTCTCCGTAGCTGGCAAGATTATCGCTCGAGTCCTCCTAAACAGACTTTTTCTTGAGGGGGAAACTTCCTCCCAGAATCTCAATGTGATTTTAGACCATCACGTGGCACCACTGACATGATCTTTGCTGCCCGCCATATACAGGAAAATAGCGTCGTGGCCTGTACATAGTTTTCATCGACCTAACCAAGGCCTTCGATTCGGTCAACAGGGAGGCCCTGTGGTGTACTCTCAGCCGTTTCATCTGCCCACCAAAATTCATCGCCATTGTGAGGCAACTCCACGATGGCATGAACGGCAGTGCCCTGCACAACGGCATCCAGTCAGAGTTTTTCCCCATCCAAACAGGGGTTAAACAAGGATGTGTACTGGCACCAACTCTCTTTTTCATCTTCTTGGCTGCCTTCCTTACTCGTGCCAGTGCCAATTTAGCCAGCGGGGTGAACATCAAGTACCGGGTGAAGGGGGTCTTTTCAACATAAGACGACTTTAGGCAAGAACAAAGGTGTCGGCAGCTTCCATTGCTAAACTTTAGTATACGGACGACCTCACCCTTGTTGCTCACACTGAACACGACCTACAGGAGATCCTTAACACCTACGCAAACGCGTATGCACACTTCGGCCTTGAGGTGAATGTACGTAATACTCAGATTCGCTTTCAACCTGCCCCTGGTTCAGTCACACCTCTACCATCTATCCAGCTTAACGGTACTGCCCTCTCTAATGTTGCCCACTTTCAGTATCTCGGTTCCCACCTGTCCACCACCACAGACATCGATGAAGAGATTTAACATCGGATCAGATGTGCATCTCAAGCCTTTGACAGACTCCGAAATCGTGTCTTCAGCTGTAGGGAGCTGAAATTATCTACAAAGCTGTACGTATATCAAGCAGTGGTCCTCCCCACCCTGCTAAATGGCAATGAGACAGGTCAAATAGAGGAGGCACCGCAAGGCATTTCAAATCTTTCACCAACGTAGTCTACGTTCCATCCTCCAAGTTCGCTGGGAAGACAAGAGAACAAATGCCAGTATTCTTCCTGACACCAACTGTAGGAGCATCGAGGCTTCCATTATCCATGAACAACTACGTTGGACTAGCCATGTTACCTGCATGGACGACAATAGACTGCCAAAGCAGCTACTTTACAGTCACCTAACGAATAGCAAACGTAGCGCCGGCGGGCAATTGAAAATGTATAAGGATAGTCTTAAGACAAACCTGATAAGTGCCAAATCGACCCCCTCACCTGGGAGTCGATTACTCCACATCGTAACGCTTGGAGAAGCCCCACACGAGAAGATGTCAATACTTTCGAGTTAGCCAGACTGCAAACCGAGGCAGACAAGCGTCAGGGCAGGAAAGACGCTGCCTCCGCCCCTCCCGCAGTAGATGGAGCCCTCCGCATGTGCAACGAGTGTGAATAACCCTGCCGGTCCCTTATCGGTCTCTTTAGTCACCTCGGAGCTCACCAACCTAGGTGACATCCCTAATACCTCATATCATGGCTCGATGGTCGTCATACTCGATTCCGGGTGGCAGCAAAATAGTAGGAGTAGTAGTATTGTGTGTGTGTGTGTGTTACTCTGCAAGGTACACATTTTCGGGACAAAAGAGAGATAGAAAGACACTATAAGGAAAGAGAGAGAGACAATAGGAGGAATAATTGTGAGAGAATGAGAGTGAAAAAGAAAGGAGAAGGTTTAAGGTAATGATAGTGAGAGAGAGAGAGAGTAGGAGATGATGTTGATCGCAAAGTTTAAACATAATTGTATTTTCTCAGTAGTAGGTAGTAGGCAGCTACCAAGCAGGGAGGTACTACTACCTGGGAAGATATTGGAAGCATAATGTGTTGTCTAATGGTAGACCCTGCTGATATATGGCATCACGAAAATTGTGACCAAGTCCCAGGTTGCTGATCTGACTTTCTGCCTCATTTACACACAATTGCAGGGTCTCAAGTGTTTCTCTTACCATTGACAACACAACATACATATATCGTTTCTCACTTTTGATCTTTTCTTTCATTTTTGTATTTATAGTTTTTTATTATTAATATTATTATTATTACAGTTACTGTATTATTATCATCATTATTTTATTTTGTTTGTTTTATCATAAATTTTATTTATTTTGAATTATTATGACTATTATTTATCATTATTATTTTCATTATTATTATTACTATTATTATTATTATTACATTTTCGCCCCCCAGGCCCCGATGTGGGTCAGTGACCTGTGTCCGGGTGGGCTAATCCCCATAAAAAAAAAAAAAAAAAAAAGATCTTCCGCATTCATGTGACTCTCTCTCTCTCTCTCTCTCTCTCTCTCCGCCGTCTCCCTCCCACCAATGTCGCCCGAGCAACAAATTGATCTTAATATCTACCTATGTCTATACCTATCGCCGCCTCCCTACCTCCTTCTTTTCTCTTTCTTCCTCTTCTTTCCCTTCTTCCATTCACTTCATTCACCTTCCTACCACTGTCTCCAGTTTTTTTCCCTTTCTACCATCACTTCCCTTTATCCTTCCTTTCCTTTTTTCCCCATCATCCTTTTTCTATTCTTTTTCCCTTTTCCTCATTTCTTCCTCCCTTCCTTCTCTTATGCATATCCACGTCCCTTCATCTCTCTTACTTCGTACTTCTTTCTTTGATCTTCCTTTTTCCTTTTATTCTTCCTTTAATTTCTTCTTTCTTCCCTCTGGCGAGAGATTGCAATGTAACTGGCGTGCGTTACCAAGAGGCGTGTGATACCAGGAGGCGTGTGATACCAGGAGGCGTGTGGTACGAGGAGGCATGTGGTAACAGGAGCCGTGTGTTACCAGAAGGCGTGTGTCACAGGTAGGCGTGTGTTACCACGAGGAGTGTGTTACCAGGAGTCATATGTTACCGGTAGGCGTGTGTTACCAGGAGCGGTGTTTTACCAGGAGGGGTGTGTTACCAGGAGGTTAATAGTAGCAGAAGGGGTGTGTTACCAGGAGGGCGTTGTTACCAGGAACTGTGTGTTACCAGGAGGTGTGTGCTACCAGGCAGCGTGCGTTACCAGTAGGAGTGTGTTACCAGGAGGGAGGTGTTACCAGGAGGCGAGTGTGACCAGGAAGCGCGTATTGCCAGTAAGCGTGTGATATCAGGAGGTGAGTGTTACGAGGAGGCGTGTGTTACCAGGAGGCGTGTTTTGTAGAAGGTGTTTGTAACTAGGTGGCGTGTGTTACCGGTAGGCGAGTGTTACCACGAGGTGTGTTTCCAGGAGGCGTGTCACCAGAGAGCGAGTGTTACCAGTAGGCGTGTTTTACCAGGAAACGTGCGTTACCACGAGACGTTTGTTACCACAACGCGTGTGTTACCATGAGACGTATGTACTTAGAATCGTGTGTTACCAAAAGCAGTGTGTTACCAGTAAGCGTGTGTTCCAAGGAGGCGTGTGTTACCAGGAGGCGTGTCATCAGGAAGCGCATGTTACCAGTAGGCGTGTGCTGCCAGAAGGTGCGTGTTTCCAGGAGGCGTATGTTACCAGAAGGCGTGAGTTACCAGGAGGGGTGTTTTACCAGCAGAAGTGTGTAACCAGGAACCGTGTGTTACCTGGAGGCGTGGGTTTCCCGGTGGCGTGTGTTTCCCGGAGGCGTGTGTTACCAGGAGGCGTGTATCACCAGAAGGTGTGTGTTACCAGGAGGCGTGTGTTACCAGGAGGCATGTGTTACCAGGAGACGTGTATTACCAGGAGGCGTGTGTTACCAAGAGGCGTGTGTTATCGGGAGACTTGAGTAACCAGGAGGCGTGTGTTATCAGGAGGCGTGTGTTTCCCGGAGGCATGTGTTACCAGGAGGCGTGTGTTACCAAGAGGTGTGTGTTACCAAGAGGTGTGTGTTACCAGGAGGCGTGCGTTACCAGGAGGCATGTGTTATCAGGAGGCGTGTAATACCAGGAGGCGTGCGGTACCAGGAGGCGTGTGTTTCCAACAGTCGTGTGTTTCCCGGAGGCATGTGTTACCAGGAGGCGTGTGTTACCAAGAGGTGTGTGTTACCTGGAGGTATGTATTACCAGGATGCGTGTGTTACCAGGAGGCGTGTGTTATCGTGAGACGTGAGTTACTAGGAGACGTGTGTTACCAGGAAGCGTATTTTTCCAGCAGTCGTGTGTTACCAAGAGACGTGTTAAACTAGGAGGCGTGTGTTACAAGGAGGTGTGTTTTATCAGGAGGCGTGTGGGGTTTTTTCTATTAATTTACATATACTTCAAGATCCGGTTATTAGCACACTGAGGCAAGACATCAAATAACACAACGTCGTCTTCTGGGAATTACACTTAAAGTTGATATCTTTATCATGATCAGTATGTGTTCCTAAAATTACCCACTATTAACCAGGAGAATGTCTGGGTAATCAATTTTTAGTGATAACAGAGAACGAAATGGTAATTATTAAGTGTAATTATCAAGAATCCGTACCCAAGGAGTGACGTGTTTCCTAATATTGTTACTTCATTATTAGTATGTATCCATAACACGGTGACGTGGTGTTAATAACATTATGAACACTAATAATTAAGCTTGTCTGTCTGTCTATCTGTCTGTCTGTCTGTCTGTTTGTCTGGGAAGAAAGTGGCTGCCCATCGGAAACTTCGGAATCTAAAGAACGTCTGGTTTAAAAATAAAGGGTGTGAAACACAAAATTTTGCAGATCAGCACAAGATGAACAAATTTTTCAATTCCACTAAAACCTTTTATGGGCCAATCACTCGTGGCGCAGCCCCCTTTAGCTCATCCGTCGGTAACTCCGTAATTAAAGACGATGAAGGCCTCCTTCAGCGCTGGAAAGAGCACTACAATTCACCGCTCAACCGAAACACCGATGTGGATGTCCTGACTACCCAACAGGTCCCTTAACTTCCATAGCTGATCCCTCTCAGCTATCCTCCATCCGTGGATGAGGTACCTATTGCCATCAAATAGAGGAAAAATAACAAAGCCTCAGGGCCTGGTGGAATTCCAGCCAAGGTGTTTAAAGTAGGAGAACCTCTCCTTTCCAGCCGTCTCCACTCTCTCCTGGAGAATATATGGGATGGGGGCGTCTATAAGAGCTTGGGGGATTTCCCCAAGCTCTTAAAGACGCCTCCATTGTCAATATTTATAAGAACATGGGAGACCGGTCTGACTGTGGCAACTACCGCGGGATCTCGCTGCTATCCGTATTTGGCAAGATTATCGCACAAGTCCTCCTAAACAGACTTCTTCCTGAGGCTGAAAACTTCCTCCCAGAATCTCAATGTGGCAATAGACCATCACGTGGTACCACTGACATGATCTTTGCTGCTCGTTATAATACAGGAAAAGTGCAGAGTACAGCGTCGTGACCTGTACATCTCTTTCATCAACCTAACCAAGGCGTTCGACTTGGTCAACAGGGAAGCCCTCTGGTGGACCCTCAGCCGTTTTGGCTGCTCACCAAAATTCTTCGCCGTTGTAAGTCAACTCCACTATGGCATAAACGGCAGTTTCCTGCACAATTTGCACCCAGTCTGAGTTCTTCCCCATCCAAACAAGGGTGCAAATTGACAACAACTCTCTTTTCCATTTTTTTGACTGCTTTCCTCACTCTTGCCAGCGCAAATTTAGCCGACGGGGTGGACATCCAGTACCGGATGAAGGGTCTTTTCAACATAAGACGACTCCAGGCAAGAACAAAGGTGTCGGCAGCTTCCATTTCTGAACTTCAGTATGCAGACGACCTCACCCTTGTTGCTCACACTGAATGCAACCTACAGGAGATCCTGAACACCTACACAGATGCGTATGCACACTTCGGCCTTAAGGTGAATGTACGTAAGACTTAGATTCACTTTCATCCTGCCCCTGGTTAAGCCACACCTCCACCATCAATCCAGGTTAACGGTACTACCCTCACTAATGTTACCCACTTTCGGTATCTCGGCTCCCACTTGTCCACCACCGCAGACATTGATGAAGAGATTCAGCATCAGATGAGATATGCATTCCAAGCCTTTGGCAGACTCAGAAACAATGTCTTCAGCTGTAGAGAGCTGAAATCATCTACAAAGTTACACGTATATCAAGCAGTAGTCCTCCCCACCCTGCTATATGGCAGGTCACATACAGGAGGCACAGGAAGGCACTTAAAATATTTCACCAACGTAGTCTACGTTCCATCCTCCGTGTTCAATGGGAAGACAAGAGAACAAATGCTGGTATTCTTGCTGTGTAATGGCCCTGTCTCATCAACAGAAGTATTATATAAATGGGTTATTTACATTTGATTTATACTCAAATTCATCCCCTGTAATTTTCCACTAACTCTGAGATGTCATGAACATATCACGTGAACGGTAGCTACCCCAAGAGGGAGAAGCCCATATCACTATATGTCAGCAATTATGTAAGCGCGCTCCATGCAACGCCCTTAGTCAGTCTCACTCCCTAACTTACATCGAACGGACGTTGATTCACGTCTATTTACATAGACGCCATCCTTTCTCATCACACTCATAAATAGTGGAACTTACGGTTGATCTACACTCAGGAATTATACAAATAATAATTTGTAATAAAGAAGAAGCTTCAATTGGGTTTCGTTACTAAAGCCCAATATAATATATGTGTACCAACCTGGTTAACATTGGAATTAACCAGCCGGTTCAGCTGACACCAACTGTAGGAGCATCGAGGCTACCATTATCCACGAACAGCTACGATGGACTGGCCATGTTACCTGCATGGACGACAGTACACTGCCAAAGTAGCTACTTTACAGTCACCTAACGAATAGTAAACGTAACGCCGGCGGGCAACTGAAAAGATATAAGGATAGTCTTAAGACAAATCTGAAGAAGTGCCAAATCGACCCCCTCACCTGGGAGACAAGTAATCCACACCGTACCGCTTGGAGGAGCACCACGCGAGGTGTCAATATTTTTAGTTAGCCCGACTACATAACGAGGCAGACAAGCGCCAACGCCGGAAAAACGCTGCCTCCGCCCTTCCCACACTAGATGCAGCCCCCCACATATGCAACTTCTGTGATCGACCCTGCCGGTCCTGTATCGGTTTCTTTAGTCACATCTAAACTCACCAACCTAGGTGACATCCTTAATAACTCATATCATTATATCATAGCTGGACGATCGTCATACTGGATTCCGAGTGACAGAAAAGTAGTAGTAGTGTGTGTGTGTGTGTGTGTGTGTGCCAGAGGTTCATTTCCAAGTTTTGGGCTTCGTAAGGTAATTAGACTCCTAATGTTGACGATGACCTCTTCCTCTTTCTCCTCCCCATCCTCTCCCTCTCTATTCGTGAATTCCTTCTTAATCCTCTTCCTCCCCATCCTCACTATTCTCCTTCTCCCCCCTCCCCCTCTATCCTCTCCATTTCTTGTAATCCTGCCTAATCCAACTCCACCATCCTTGGTACTCCTCCTCCTCCCCCTCTTCCTCGTCTTCCTCCATCCTCATATTCCTTCTAATCCTCACTGTGTTGCCCCTGAGATTAATTACGACAGCAGGTCTGGTGAAGTGTTTAATATCTGACGTACAGCTCAAAATAGAAGCACGGAGGAACTGGTTACTACTGGAGGAAACATACAGTTTCTCAAATATACTCTCTCTCTCTCTCTCTCTCTCTCTCTCTCTCTCTCTCTCTCTAACACACACAAACACACAAACACACACACATCTTTGTTTTCCTTGGAGACTAGCATGTGATGTCATTGTAATGTTTCATATATGTGATTCAGAATTACATATCGTGGTATAGTTTGTATTTGTCATTATTTTATATTTATAATTAAGTGTATTATTTCTTTTATAGGATTCAGTATGTTGGTCCGTGGTTGTGACTCGAATCAATGTATGAGTTTGTGAGTCAGACAATTCTTTTTCTTCTAGTAGTTCAAAATACGTACTTCTGAATCATGCTTCGGCTTCCTCATTCAGATTGTTTATGACCTAAGCTGTGGGTTAGTTTGTAAAATTATTATTATTATTATTATTATTATTATTATTATTAATAATAATAGTAGTAGTAGTAATAGTAGTAGCAGTATAAGTGATAAGTTGCAGCAACTGATGCTGCAAGTACCAGAGAATTTGGAAAAAGTAGCTATAGCGCAGGAGGTGGGCGCCTCGAATTGGTTAACCACGTTACCGATAAGGGCAAATGGTTTCAGTCTTAATAAACAATGATTTACAGATGCCAATGCTCTAAGGTATGGTAGGCAAGTAGAAGGTTTGCCCTCCAAATGCGTGTGTGGCTCTTCCTATGACGTCGATCACGCCATGGTGTGCATGAAAGGGGCGCTTCATATGCATGAGGCATGACGAAGTAAGGGATCTCACAGCAAATATGTTGAAGGAAATATGTCATGATGTCAGGGTAGAACCGACACCCCTTCCATTGGACGGTGAGAATTTCCAACATAAGACTTCAAACACATCCAACGAAACCTGTGTTGATGTCAGTGCTAGAGGATTCTGGATGAGAGGACAGAGAGCCCTCATCGACATCAGGATTTTTTATCCAATGGCCGCATGTCACCGTAACTTAGCTCTCGATGCTGCACACAGGAGAAACGAGAACGACAAGATAAGGGCATACGGGGAGAGAATTCAAAACGTTGATCAAAGCAGCTTCACTCCTCTGGTGTTCAAAACCTCTCATGGGATGGGACCAAGTGCAAGATGCTTCTACGCCAGACTCGCTGAGGTGCTATCCGAACAGAAGCAGCAGATGAGATGTCGACTGTCCTTCTCTCTCCTTCGGTCTGCTTTGCTCTACCTCAGGGGAACGAGAGCAACGGCCCCAAAGCCGACAACAGTTGCAGATATTGACTACGAGGCAACAGTCACTGAATGCCTCATAGATCTGCGACTCAGCTAACTCAACACAGCTAGGATAGCTACTTATGCTTAAGGATATTTAATTTTAAGGTAATAAAATGGCAGCGAAGGTGTGGTTATTGGGGAAGGCTGGAGGCCTAATTTAAAAAAAATTGAATTCAGTAGTAGTAGTAGTAGTAGTAGAAATTCATCCATGGAGTCAAGCATCGCTGGAACTACCTGAGCGCACTATCCCTGATATCGGACCCCTCCTCTATCCTCTGGAAGAAGCTATCAGCATCAATTTCATTCCCAAATTAGTGAAACACCCTCACTTAACCCCAGCAGAAAGATCAGTCCTTGCACTACCACCAAGACTGGGAGGAATAGGATTGACCAATCCAGAGGATATTGCTGCCACCGAACATCAAAACTCAGTTAAGCGGGTTGAGGTGTTGCTTGTATGTAGAAGTCCGCGTGCTTTATTGGGCTAATGAAATATATATGGATCCTCGTGTTTCGAAGCGGGATTTGGTAAAACGTTACTCTGACCACCTACGTTATACGGGTGGTCCCCATTAGAGGTTCACGGCGCCATAAGCTCGTTGAACAGGCTTTGTGTGAAATATAACAAAGTCTAGGACTGCTTTTAGTATCCTGGTGGTCCAGCGGTTAGCGTTCCCTTGTCACAGTCATAGGCTTGTGGGCCGTGGGTTTGAAACCTGGCGGGTTGAGGTGTTGATTATATATATATATATATATATATATATATATATATATATATATATATATATATATATGCTGATAACCACAAGGAAAGAAGAAAACACGAAGTTCCCAAGCGCTTTCGTGTAATTCACATCTTCTGTGGTGAGTGCAGACTGTACTCACCCCTAAATAATCTAATTTTACCTAACATAACCTAAACCTAACCTAAACTTATACATAATTTAAAACTAACAAAATCTAAACTTAAATTAACCTAACTTAACCTCACCTCACCTGGGATGGACCTAATCTTCAGATGATCCGAAAACCTTATAAGTTATAGTCTAGAGAGATTTGAAGATAGTTGGATCTTTGATTTTCTAAAATTAAGTTCACTTCGACCACGTGACCGTGCCTGACCCTTCTCACTCTACCAAGTGTGCTGGTTCAGCTTATCATGGTCGACTTCCCCGACGACCAGGTTTGGTGACCCACAGCTGACAGGTGTCAACAGACCGACACACACACACACACATTACCATATATCGACAGCCATGACTAATGCCTGTGATGACGTAAACTAGACTAAATTTAGCCTTTGAAATCTGCACACACACACACATATATGTATATATATTTCATGAGCCCAATAAAGCACGCGGACTTCTACATACAATCAACACCTCAACCCGCCAGGATTCGAACCCACGGCCCACGAGCCCATGGCTGTGACCGGGGAACACTACCTACTGGACCACCAGGATACACAAGCAGTCCTAGACTCTGTTATATTTCACACAAAGCCTGTTCAACGAGCTTATGGCACCGTGAACATCTAATGGGGACTACCCGCGTTCCCTGGTCACAGTCATGGGCTCGTGGGCCGTGGGTTCGAATCCTGGCGGGTTGAGGTGTTGATTGTATATATATATATATATATATATATATATATATATATATATATATATATATATATATATATATATATATATATGCTGGAAATGTGTGTGTGTGTGTGTGTGTTTATGTGTGTGTGTGTGTGTAATAATAATGATAATAATTAACGGTTATTGAGAGAGCATGCCAACCAGATAAATGAAAATATGCAATTACATAATTGGGGAATGCATCACTTGATTGACATAAGTGATTCAAAATTAATATGATATATAATAACAAGGTGGGGAAAAGGTCATATTACAGGGCATTTCAACATAGAAAGAGTGCACAAGGTAAGACTGGCAGAGAGTGAACGCACTGGTTGCCTACGAGTTGTTGATAATTTTTACAATGGTTGGGACTGGGCTGTTCTTATAGCGACAGTATGTGCTAGTATGGGCTGGATGCGATTGTGGTGTCGAAAAACAATTCGCTGTCGAGGAATCTCGGGTGAAAGCAGGAGCCGGTGTCGAGGATGGTGCAGAAGCTTCTCGCCAAATTTGCAGATGAGGTTGTGGTGATGATTAGACAGCCGAGAGGGTCAGTGTGTTAAGCGCTTCTTGATATGTGAAGTAGGAGGGGGAGAGAATAATCTTCCATTCCTCTTCTGCACTTTTTCTAGGTGTTTCCGTTGTGTGGCATTTAGTAGGGAATACCTGGCAGGGGAGGCATAGGTGAACTTGGGAAGTATGAATGTTGAGTAAGCACTGAGGATGTCGGGCGCGGGAACTCCGAGGAACTTGAGTCGGCGGAGGTGGAGACGAAAACTGGAGGATTTGATAATTATACTGGCTTGTGTTTTCTAATTTATTTTGTAATCTATAGTGACGCCGTGGGGCTTGGTGAAGTCCACAACCTGGAGTGTGTTGTGACCCAAAGTAATGAATGGAGGGAGGTGAGACAAGGTCAAAGGAAAGGTTGATGTGCATAACCATGGTCTTGGTTTGGTTGATCGTGACATGGTTTTTGGTGGCCCAATTTTGGAGACTATTCAATATATTCTGGAGGGTGGTATAGTCGGGAGCCGAGCTGTTCACACTAATCCCAATGGTGGATTCGTTGACCTATTTCCAGCGAGCAGAGGTGTCTCTTAGGACATCATTGATAAGCATAAGGAAGCAGAGTGGTCCCATCTTGGTGCCTTGGGCGACGCCACAGGTAAGTGACTGAAAAGTGGATACAGCCCCTCGGAAGCATACGGCTTGGCGTCGGTCACTAGGGAAGACTGTAAACCATGGTATAAGACTTCTCCGAAACCCGAGGTCGATAGCGTTGTTGATGATTAAATTGTGGTCAACTAGGCCAAATACCATGGTGAAGTCAATGAAGATGACAGTCACAGGCGTCTTTCGTTTTTCCAGATGGCGGTATATGTAGTCGAGAAAGCTGACAAGACAGCGAGTGGTGGAGGAAGTTTTCATATTGTTAAATTGCTAAGGATCTATGGGACTTGCAATATCAGCATAGACCCAGTCAAAAACGAAACTTTCGCAGATTAAGCTGGGTATTGGAGTGATGGCAATGGGTCGTAGCTCATTAAATTTTAAGGAACGTGTGCTCGTTGATTTGGGCACTGGGAACACATTTGAGGTTTTCCAGTCAACTGGGCATCTTGCTTGACTGAGGGAAGCATTGATGATGGAGCAGAGGGATTTAGCTAGTTCCGGGGAGAAGTCCTTGTAGAGTTTCATTGGCAAATCAATAGGGGTGGTGGAGCGCTTTAACTTCAGTTTGTCTAGACGTTTTGCTACTTCAAATTTTTCCACCAAGGCAGTGGGAAAGGGCTGGTAGGTAAGCAGGGAGACTGGTTGTGTCAAACCTGGTGAGCGTCTGACATGTAGTTGCGAAATGATTTTTTGATTGCTCAGCTGCGTCACCATAAGGAAGGGGAGGGGTGTGTCTTATTGTTTAGGTCACAGAGAGTTCTTTAAGCTTACCCTTCAACAAACTGATGTTAGTCTGTTTCAGTTGTTGCAGCTTGGTTGGGCCTCTTTGCAGCCCGTATTTCACGGATGACTTGGTTGTGAAGGGACCTGTAGCGGTTGTGGTCATTGAGATAAAAGGCGCTGTCTCTCTGCTGCATAAATCTTTTGATCCGAGGTGTGATCCAGGGCAAGTCAGCTAGGTATACTCTGACGGACTTCTCGGGGAAGAAGTGGTGGTGAGCTTCCATAATGGTGTTGGTGTAATTTATCCATTTGGTGTCCACATCATCCACACTTATTACTTCAGTCTACCAGTCTCTGCACTTGACTGGTAGTGGGGACCGGAGACCAGAACACTGAGAGGTGTCTACTACACCTGATAGGCGTTGGTTGTGGGGGTTGGTTCTAGTCCGCTAAGTCAGTTAAGATAAGGCCAAGGGTATTTTGACTGTGCGTAGGGAAGTTCACAGTTCATGATAGTAGCAGCTGGTCCTCGATATAAGTGGTGTCAATTTCGTTTTAATCCCCACAAAATACTAGCTTGCCACAAGAATACCTAACTCTGAGGTCGTCCGAAGTGGTAATGAGGTGATTGATAAGAATGTCTCTGGCGGTTGAGCAATGCGGATGGTATGTAAAACACTGCAGGTACAGTATATGATAGAAGTAGTGTGGCACATGGCACAAGACATAATCGCAATGCCTCCACATCAACTGGGACTAAAACATCCAGGCGTGATGGATGTAGTTCATCTTGAAAGAAGAGGGCAACACCCCCTCCACGTCCATGTGAACGAAGGTGATGAAAGAGCTGATAACCTTCAATGAAGTAAGTTTCAGGGACAATTTACCACACCATACAGATGACAACGACGTTGGCAGCAACTGACCAGACTGTGGTAGCCAGCTCGTCAAATTTGTTGGCGAGGAAAGTGACGTTGGAGAGCAGTAAGGATGGGAGACTGTACCATATTCTGGGAACTTCAGCGTATTGGTACGGTCTGTCAGGAGTAAGTTTCTCTGGTTTTCTAGTGGAAGTGATAATCTTGATGGGCTTATGTTTATGGCGTCCTTGTCTACGGCTACGAGCATGGAATATGCTCAGTGATTTTAACAGTGCAATAACACTGTCATCAGATATCCATTCCCTCACTTTAAACTGTACAAGGTGCTCCTGGAGTACTTCACTGGTGGACATCTGTTGATATCTGTTGTTGTGGACAAAGGGAAGTGTTTGTCAGCAGTAGCCTTTAACTCAATGGCGGCACTTCGAGTGCCACAGATAGAATTTCCGTGGCGTAGTACACTGGTAGACACCTGTTAGTATATGTCTAGTAATAAACACCGCGGTAGTCATTGTCTCTGACACTTTGAGGGTCACCAACAAAGTGCCCACGGTTTGGTACTTACACATTGGTGATTTGCTGTGAGTCACGCTTGTTTTGTGGTTTTTCCTTAGAATACGCCATTGAATAACTGTTTGATAACTATTCATTGCACTGATCACTTGAATGTTTTGCTGATAAATCCCGGTGTAGTGAAGTTAGTAAGGAATTTGGGTGGAGCAGGGCGACAGGGCCAAACAAACTTGGCCTAGATGATAATCAAGAGTGCCTAGAGGACACATCTTGTCTCACAGAGGGATGTGTGTGTGTGTGTGTGTGTGTGTAATAATAATTATAATAATAATTAACGGTCTATTGAAAAAGTTCTGAAAAAGTTCTGCAGCCCGAAGGCTGAAAATATACATTGGACATAAATGACTTATTACCACAACATTGACAAAAGCCTTCATTAGAGAAAGATAAATGTACATACAGTGAACATACAGATTAATGTTTACAGTGGAGGTCATGTAGATCTTGTGCGCTGAGGTTTTGAACAGCAGACACATAGTGTAGGAACTCCCTCACAGATGGCGTTATGAGGGGCATCACGTGGAGTAGTACTTCCCTCACAGGTGGTGTTATGAGGGGCTTGACGTGGTGTAGTAATTCCCTCACAGATGGTGTTATGAGGGGCCTAATGTGGTGTAATAATTCCCTCACAGATAAAAACATAAGAACATAAGAATGGAGGAAACTGCAACAGGCCTATTGGCCCATACTGGGCAGTCCCATTTACACCCAACCCCTATTGCTCATATAAGCATCCAACCTATGTTTGAAGCTATTCAGCCTTTTCGAGTTAATGATGATATTTGGTAACGTGTTCCATTCATCCACTACTCTGTTTCCAAACCAGTGTTTACCGATTTCACGCCTAAATCTAAATTTGTCTAATTTAAAGCCATTGTAACTACTTCGCTCCTGGTTGGATAGTTTGAGTACCTTTGTAATGTCCCCTTTGTTTAGCCCTGACTTCCACTTATACACCTCTATCAGGTCGCCCCTCGTTCTACGTCTCTCGAGGGAGTGCAAATTAAGATACTTTAACCTGTCTCTATACTCAAGGTTCCTAATACCCGGGATTAGTCTTGACATTCTCCTCTGAGTTCTTTCCAATGATTCTATATCCATTCTGTAATACGGTGACCAGAACTGAACTGCTTAATCCAGGTGTGGTCTCACAAGCCCAAGATACACTTTTAGGATGACCTCGCTAGTCTTGTAACTAACACTCCTTTGCATGAACCCAAGTACTTTATTAGCCTTCTTACGAGCAAAAACACATTGTTTACTTGGCTTAAGCTTCCTACTTATCATTACTCCTAAATCTCTCTCGCAGTCGGATTTCTCTATGGCATCGTTGTTCATCTGGTATCTGGTTTCCCTGTTTACATCTCCTATACTGAGTACTTTACATTTGTCCAAGTTGAATTTCATCTGCAATTTTTCACCCCATTCGAAACATTTGTTTAGATCTTCCTGTAGTTTTGCCGAGTCCTCGTCAGATTTAATAACACGTCCTATTTTAGTGTCATCAGCAAATTTACTTATGTTGCTGTCTATGCCGATATCTATGTCGTTTATGTATATAATAAATAATAATGGTACAAGTACTGAGCCTTGGGGAACTCCACTTGTGACGTTGCTCCAATGGGACTTAGTTCCGTTAATGCTCACTCGCTGTTTCCTGTCCTGCAACCACGCCCTAATCCATTTAAGGATGTTACCTTTGATGCCATGTGCTTCTACCTTTCTAATTAGTCTTTTGTGGGGGACTCTGTCGAAGGCTTTGCTAAAGTCGAGATATACCACATCATAATTGTGCCCCTCGTCCACCGATTCGAAAACTGATGAAAAGAATGTTAATAGATTAGTTAGACAAGAACGTCCACTTGTGAAGCCATGCTGGGAATCATTGATCAATCAGTGCATCTCCAGGTGATTTCGAATAGAGTTTGAAATGATTGCTTCCAGTAATTTGCCTACTATTGATGTTAGACTGATTGGGCGGTAGTTAGAGAATAGTGATCTGTCCCCCTTCTTGAAAATCGGTATTACATTCGCTATCCTCCAGGATTCTGGTACTACACCTGTTTTTAAGGACATGTTGAACAATTTTGCTAAGGGCATACTAAGCTCTTCCTTACATTCCTTTAATACTCTGGCAAATATCTCATCGGGACCAGATGACTTATTAGGCTTTAGTTTGTCTATTTGCTTACTAACATCATTACTAGTCACTACTATCCCGCCTAATTTGTTTTCTTCACTATCTCTGAATAGAGTCGGTGCCTCGGGTATCATGTTTAAATTTTCGGTAGTGAAAACTGTTGAAAAATATTTATTCAAATTATTGCTCATTTCTCCGTCGTTATCAGTGAGCTCGCCGGGATCTGACTGTATTGGTCCAATCTTTTCTGTGTTTTAGGTTGATACATTTGGTAGAATCCTTTGGGGTTTGTCTTCGCCTCCCTTGCTATCCTTACCTCATTATTTCTCTTGGCTTTCCTTATCTCGGTTTTAACCCTACTCGCCAATATCTTATAATAATCAGGGAGGTAAATTTCGCCACGCTTTATCCTTCTACCTATAGCCTTCCTTTGGCCAATGATGTTCTTTAAATAATTATTTATCCATTTAGGGTCATTGTTGTCTGATCTGAGTTTTTTGTATGGTATGTTCTGCCTTTGTGCATTAAGTAACTCATTATTTAAATTGTCGTGGAACTAGGCAATCTCAGATCTCGTTATCAGGTCTGAGTCATATGTCAGGTTCACAGCCAAGCGCGACACCCCCTCTCTCAGCTGCCTCTTTAAACTGTCAAAGTTTGTCCTTCTGAAATCTGGTACTTTAGTGGAATTTTCCTTACTTCTGCCCTGAAAATCTAACTGGAATCTAATTTCTTTGTGATCGCTGTTTGCAAGTTCCTTCCCTACCTCGACATTGCTAGTGAGGTTTTCTCTGTTCGACAGAACTAAATCTAGTATATTATTACCCCGTGTGGGTTCCGTTATATGTTGACTTAGGAAACAGTCCTGGATCGTCTCTAGAAAATCCTCTGATTCTGAGTTACCCGTAAGGTCGGTCCAAGCTATTTGGCCAAGGTTAAAGTCGCCTACTATACAGACTTTGTTGTGTATGGAAGCCCTGCTCATTTCATCCCAGAAAAGTCGCTCATTGACTCTATCAAGATTGGGAGGTCTATATATTACTCCTGTGATTAATTTTTCCCTACCGTCGCTTAATTCTATCCAAATTGTTTCTGTATTCCGCTCAGTTTTTATTTCCTTATTTATTTCACACTTCAGATTATCCCTAACATAGATTGCTACTCCTACTCCTTTCCTGGTCTGCCTATAGGTATGGAACAATTTGTAACCCGCAATTTGGTATTCGATCGGCAGCTCACGTGAATCCAGGTTGATCCATGTTTCAGTGAATGCTATTATATAGATTTTTTCGGTACATACCAAGGCCCTAATATCATCCATTTTGTTTCTCATACTTCTACTGTTCGCGTAGTAGACATTTAAGTTAGTCGTGTTCTGAGTCCTCCCTTTACCGCGTTTAGTTTTAAACTCCCTATTTATTTTGGTTTGTCATCATTCCTAACACTATTTCCCTGTAATCTTTTACTTTGTTTACCCGCTCCCACTGCAGTCTCCCCCACCCCTCTGCCCATATGTTCCCCTAGCAGTTTAAAGACTTGGATATCCTTTGAACTGCCCCCTCTAGAGACCCAGCCAAGGTTGCCACCCCATCCCAAGACAGGTGCACCCCATCCCTAGCATAAAGGTCCCTTCTGCCGTAGAAGTTGTCCCAGTTGTCAATCAATGGGACAGATATTGACTTGCAATATCTGTCAAGACGGTCGTTGACACCAACCACCCTTGATAACCATTCACTGCCAACTCTCCTTCTAGACAGGACACAGCATATGATAGAGATCCCTCCCTTAGACCTAATACGATCTATAGCTGCCTTGAACTTATCAAGAAGCTCCTCGCTCCTACACTGGCCAATATCATTGCCTCCTGCACTGAGGCAGATAATGGGTTTGTTCCCATTACCAGACAAGATATTGTCCATCCTGTCAATTATATCCCCCACCCCAGCTCCTGGCAAACACACCCTTATCCTATTTTTGTTTTTACCACAAAGGGCCCTGTCCAAGTACCTTACCCATGAGTCACCAATAATTCAAGTTTTTGTACCTTCCTTGTCATCCCTGTCCCTGACTGTACTAACATCCAATTCGTTTATCAAGGGACTGAACGAGTTGGTACACTTAGCTGTTGTTGTCGTTGTTGTCGCATCCTTGGTGTATTTCTTCACCACCAGCTTGGTCTTCCCTGTCCTCACAACCTTCCACTCGCTTGAGTTTTCGTCAGACACTGGCTTTCCCTGTCCCGCCTCCCCTTTTAACCTCGCCAGCTCTTCCTTTAATTTCAGGTTCTCCAACGTGGCCCTCTCAATTTCTTCCTTGGTCCTCGCCAATTCTTCCATGGACCACTCCAGTTTGGTCAACAAACTCGCACACCCAAGACCGCACATAGCATTGTGTTATGATGGGTATCACATGGTGTAGTAATTGGCTCACGGATGGTGTTATGAGGGGCATCACGTGGTGTAGTAATTCCCTCACAGATTGTATTATGATGGGCATCACATGGTGTAGTAATTCCCTCACGGATGGCATTATGAGAGGCCTGATGTGGTGTAGTAATTCCCTCACAGATGGTGTTATCAGGAACCTCATATGATGCTGTAGCATCTCATTGACTACGTGGTGTTGTAGCATCATGGGGACACCACGTGGTCTGGTGTCACAGGACCTCACTCACTCAAGTGAGTGAGGTGTGGTCCCAGGCCTCCCAATCGTCGACGGATTAACACGTAGCTGGTGTTGTGGAATCTCAGGGGCAATTATCACTGGGTACCTGGGACCTAACTATGTGAAGGTTAGCTTGGGTAAGACTCAGCTGTTACTACAGAGTAGTTTTTCACACTGTTCACCACTATCCAACACTGGTTCCATTCCTTTCCTAAATGAAAAAGTAACTTCTGGCGAGAACTTTTTGATATTCCTGTGGGGAGGGGTTCAGGGGAGGGAGTTGATATGGGCCAACATAACAGTTGACGTGGCTGCTGCCAGAGCAGTGCTAGGTACGTAATGACCCTTCCGTGGTTTAATGAAAATGTTCTACAGCCCGAAGGCTGAAAATATACATTAGACAAATATGACTTATTTCTTACAAAGACATGGGGGTAGTGGGTCATTTAACAAAGCTTTCATTATTGAAAGGAGAAGGAACCTGAACTGAACATACAAATTATTATAGTTTGTAGTTGATGGCCCAGGCTGGTCTCTTGCCATATTGTGTGAGGTCACTTAGGCCACGTGGTGCAGTAACTCGTCCGTAGATGTTGACATGAAGGACCTCACGTGGACATAGAGACACCTGGTGGTGTGGTGTTCACGTGGTGAAGCAACTCGTCCGTAGGTATTGATATGAAGGCCCTCACGTGGACATGGAGACACCGGGTGGTGTGATGTTCACATGGTGCAGTAACTCGTCCGTAGATGTTGACCTGAAGGACCCCACATGGTCATAAGAACATAAGAACGTAAGAAAATAAGGTGTCTGCAATAGGCCGGTTGGCCTGTGCATGGCAGCTCCTGTCGAGAGTTACTACCGCTCTCTATCTTCCATGAATCTATCTAGCCTCCTTTTAAAACTTTCCAGCATTCCAGCACTTACTACAAAGTTGCTAAGCTTGTTCCACTCGTCCACCACCCTATTTGTGAACCACTTTCTTCCTATCTCCCTCCTAAACCTAAATTTATCCAACTTAAATCCGTTGCTCCGAGTCCTATCCTGCTCGGATATTATAAGAACTTTATGTATTTCTCCTTTATTGATTCCTTTCACCCACTTAAATACTTCTATCATATCTCCCCACACTCTTTGTCTTTCTAGGGAATGCAAGTTTAGTTTCTTTAACCTATCTTGATATGGAAGGTTTCTAAGTCCCGGAATCATTTTCGTCATTCTTCACTGCACCGACTCTAGTGAATTGATATCCATTCTATAATAAGGGCACCAGAATTGAACAGCATAATCTAGGTGCGGCCTGACATCGGGTGGTGTGGTGTTCACGAGGTGCAATAACTCGTCCATAGGTGTTGATGTGAAGGACCTCATGTGGTCATGGAGACATCGGGTGGTGTGGTGTTCACGTGGTGCAGTAACTCGTCCATAGGTGTTGAAGTGAAGGACCTCACATGGTCATGGAGACACCGAGTGGTGTGGGGTGGTGTCAGAGTACCTCACTTTCTGCTAGGTGGTGGTGTATTATCTCGTACTCAGGTGTAAAGCCGGCCCACTGTTGTTCCCAGGTTGGAGTTATTTACACCCTCTGGTCAGAAGATTGTGGCCGGTTCCCAGGGGTACTTATCTCATTGGTGGGTCAGGATTTTGCTGGTACTGTCTAGTGCTGAATTCACTGGCTTAAACCCTGTTCATCACTGTTCAACACTGATCCTACTTCTTTTCGAAACGAAATTGTCAATTTTGACGGGAATATGTTGATATCCCGGTGGTGAGGATGGGTCGAGGAGAGGGACTTGAGGAATGGGCCAACTTTAGCCAAGGGAGGAAGCTGTACAGCAGAAGCAGCGCCTGATAGGTCTTTACCCTCCTGTGGTCAAGGATTTAATAATAATAATAATAATGATAATAATAATAATAATAATAATAATAATAATAATAATAATAATAATAATAATAATAATAATAATAATAATAATAATAATAATAAACGGTTTATTAATAGAGTTGCAGCCGGTGGCTGAAAATATACAGACTTACATTTGATTTAGACATAATGATAAAATATGCGTTGAATACATTTACAGGGCTGTACAGTACATAAATCAGGAGTTGTTTATTATTTTAACAATAGATGGGATGGTGCTATTCTTATATCTATCGGTGCAGGCTCCTTATCGGCTGAATTTTTTTGTGGTGGTGAACTGTGCGAGGTGGGTGGGGGGATGCCGGTGGCAGGAGGTGGCGATGACAAGGGTGGTGCATTAATTGGCTGCCAAACCTTTCCAGTGCTTGGTGGTGGAGATCACTGAGGGATGGCATTTCCAGGGTGGAGAGAGCATTGATGTATCTGGAGTATTCTGCGCCGAGCATGATTCTGCAGGCCCTTTTCTGTACCTTCTTTAGCTGACGTTGTTGGGTGGAGTTGAGAGATTTATGTGTGTGTGTGTGTGTGTGTGTGTGTGTGTACCTCAAGACATCAACGGCGGTATTGGCGGAAGAGGTGGCCAACATAAAAACCCAACAACTACACCGGTGGATGAAGGCAATGCATGATGGACAGGCTACTAAGGCGAAACCTAAGAAACTTGGTTATTGGCAATCCATTTCAACTCTCCCTCTCCAGATTCGTTGCAACACTTGCCCCACGGGATCAAGAAAAAGGAGAGCCAAGATGTGTGGTTGCAGCCTGGGCTCCTGCCTCACCACATAAGTTAACTCACGCACAGCCATCATTCAGCGCATCATACTTCTGATCATCATCAACACCCCCTATAACCCCAAAAGTCCTATGGCGACGGACGAGTGGCGACAGGGACAGGCAGAGATGACTGCCGGGAATCTCTAGTCACAACTCTGAACATGGGCGGCATAGATAAGATGGTCATTTATGCACTGGGATCTAGGCAGCAGTGCAATCCAGTCCTGTCTATGCGACTGACCATCCATCTCGAAGACCCACTCTGCTCACCCCAAATGGGGAAGGGGCTAGAAAAGATGCCCTAAACAAAGCCTGTCTAAAGAAACAACACAATCATATTCCCAGATCAACACAGAAACAAACTATACAACCTTTTATGGTCGCTACATGGAATGTCAGGAACCTTCGGGATACTGGCGCAAATATTTATCCTAAAAGAAGAACTGCCTTATGGCAAAAGAGCTGGCTAGGAATATCATCGGCATAGCAGCCATTAGTGAGTCTCGCCTCCCAGACGAGGGTCGACTCACAGTACGGGGGTCTGGCTATACCTTCTTTTGAAAGTGTAAGCCTGCTGCAGAGAGAAACCTCATTTATGGAGTTGGTTTACCATCCGCCAATGCATCCTACACAGGCTAACTGAAATGCATGTTAGAGTCAAAGAGCGCCTCCCTTCCTTTAAATCATATCTTAAAAAATATCTATTGTCTAAGTATTAATATTTTTTATAATACCTACTTTAAATACCTGCTTTTAATGGACCACCAAAACCGTTTAATCAGAAATTATCATGTACATAGATAAAAATGAATATTGCATTAAATATATTTGCCAACTTGACATGATACTGACAGCTCTGTCCTCTTGTTCCACCTAAATACAACCCATGTCGTACTGCTTCCCTCCCTTATCATATTTTTGTTTTTCAATTCCACTGTAAATTATGTATACACTTATAATATAAATGTACAAAAATAAATAAATAAATATATAAATAAATCAATAAAATAAATAAATGCTGAAGCGATAACCGCGGTAACATTCTGATATGTTCTTATTACCACCATGCTATGTACTATTCCAGATGATAGTAAACGCTACATAATACTTCCTTGAGATAAACGTACAGTATATGAGGTGCCTACAAGAGAGTTCAGGCACTCAACTGGCTCAGCGGTGTTAATATTATGATTATTAATCGACTCTGTATCTGTGTTCTTCTGGAGAAATATACTGTTTCAATATCAATACCAATATCAGTATCAATATCTCTTTTCTACCCATTTCACGATTATTTGTCCTATATTCCATTCCCCTTTAACTTCACCTCTTTACTTCTTCCTTCTCTCCCTCTTCCTAGCATCATCCCCTTCTCCCAAATTCTTCCTGGTTCTTTTTTTAGCTCCTCCCAGCGGGTGATGCTCCCTCTTACCTCCCACGAAAATTGTCTTTTATCGCTCTATATAACCGAGACAAACACACACACACACACACACACACACACACACACACACACACACACACACCCTAGGACGAGTCGCCGCGCCACTTGAACACCACACTACCCGGTGTCTCAATGACCACATGAGGTCCTTCATATCAACACCTGAAGATGAGTTACTACACCACGTGAGCACCACACCACCCGATGTCTCCATGACCACGTGAAGTCCTTCATATCAACACCCGAAGACGAGTTACTACACCACGTGAGCACCACACCACCCGATGTCTCTATAATAATTTGTATGTTAATTCACGTTGCTTCTTCTTTCAATAATGAAAGCTTTTGTCAAACGACCCACCCACCCCATGTCGTTGTATGTAATAAGTCATTTTTGTCCAATGTATATTTTTAGCCTTCGGGTTGCAGAACTTTTTCAATAAACCGTTAATTATTATTATTACGTATTATTATTATTATTAAATAAATAATGGTTGCCCCTCGTGTAACGAGAATGGCCAGCCCAAGGGCCACCTAGGCGTGAATTTGTTTAAGGTGTAGAAGCTGTCGCCAACACAACAACCACACCCTAAGTTAACGAGTTGCATGACCCAGTGTCAAGGAATAGTCCTTGCTACCTGACCCAGCTTGGAGAAGGTCGTGCCCGCAAGTGCTCCCGTTAGAGACCAAGGAAAATGGCCGCCTTGGATCGTTGTGTCTTGGGGGAAGAGGAGGGGAGTGTGAGGAAAGACGACCTCCTTGCCACTCTGTTAAGGCAGCTGGGGCAGTTGAGGAGTGAGGTTGACACTCTAAAGGGAGAAAATGAAGCCCTCAGGACGGAACTCCTTCAGGTAGGTGTCCTGCCTAGCAGAACACCTGCGAAGGAGGAGCAGGCGTGGAGAGTGGTTGTCTCCAAGGGGACTAGGGTCAGGATCAGGAAAGCTGACCAGGGTGTGGAGTGTAGTAACCCTTACCAGGTGCTGCAGGAAGCTGGCGAGGAAGAGAAGAGGCAGGACGGTATGGAGCAAGGAGAGGAAAGGGCAGTTTTACAAACCCTGCCCACAGGTAAGGTCGTGGTAGTTGGGGACAGCCAGGTGAGGTTTGTAGATAAGGCTTTTTGTGCGAGAAATAGGAAACGTAGGACTAGGGTGTGTTTTCCTGGGGCTGGGATAGGGCATGTAGCTGAGAGGTTAGACAGAGTTTTGTCAGGGGAGGGTACCAATCCAGTAGTGTGTCTTAGTGTGGGAGGAAACGTCATAGGTAAGGTTAGGAGTGAGGAACTTTTCAAGAGGTATAGGGAGGCGCTGGGGAAGATTAGAGATAGGGGAGGGATCCCGATAGTATGTGGTGTCTTGCCTAGAAGAGGGGTTGGTCGTGAATGGCTGTCCAGGGCAATTGCTATAAATTGCCTACTGGAAAAACATTGTGCAAACAATGGTTGGGCATTCATTGATAACTGGCAACGATTCTATGGCAACGACTACCTGTACAGTCGAGACGGAGTACACTTGTCTCGTGAGGGGGTAAAGACGTTGTCTGCATCCCTGGAGCGTTGAAATTGTCACTCCGAAGGGGGGGTTTGCCAGTAGAGAGAGGTCCGGGGAAAGTGGGAGTCAAAAAACAAGCTGGTCCTGGGAAGTAAAATTAGTTGCTCAGGACAAGGGGTAAAACAGGACCAGGGAAGGGTAGGTTTAAATGTATACTATACAAACAGTAGGAGCGTTAGAAATAAAATAGACTTGCTGAGAGCGGTTGTATGTACCGAGAATGTAGACGTCATAGCAATCACCGAAACTTGGATGAATCTGGCGAGCAAAATTTTTTTATCAGAGTACCACATAGAAGGGTACAACCTTTTTCACAAGGACAGGGAAGGTAGGAAGGGGGGAGGGGTCGCACTCTTCGTCAAGGATACATTAAAATGTTGAATTAATAATTCAATAAAGGGTTAAATAGGAACCGAGTCTGTGTGGGTAGAAATCACGGAAGGAAGAGAAAAACTAATTATGGGAGTGATTTACAGGCCCCCAAGTCTTGGCAAAGAAGCAGCTCAGCCAATATGGCAGGAAATGAGTAGGGCAGCAAAATATAACAACCTATGCATTATGGGGGATTTCAACTTCAGAAATATTGACTGGGACAACATTGTAGGTGACTATGAATCTGAAGACTTCCAAGACGCAGTACAGGACAATTTGTTGAAACAACTAATTACAGAACCTACTAGAGGTGACAATATATTAGACCTAGTATTAACAAATAAAGAAAATATTATCAGAGATATCACAGTAGGGGAAAAACTTGGTATCAGTGATCACAGAGAAATCAGGTTCACCCTAAATTGGGAAACGAAAAACAATGACAATATGGTCAGAGTCCCAAACTTTCGGTTGGGGGATTATCAGGGGTTAACAAGGTACCTAGGTGAGGTCACCTGGGAACAGTCACGTCAGTCCCCAGTAGGAAGGGGTGAGGTCATAGATGACACAACAATTGATCATGACTATAATATATTCACTAGTATACTACATAAAGCACAAGAACAAAATATACCATACAGAAAAATTAGTTCAAATAAGAATGAGCCAAGGTGGATGACCAGAAAACTTAAACATGACATAGGAATAAAGAAAGGAATATATAAGAAATTAAAGGGAGGGGAGGAGCAGCTCAGAAATAGGTATAATGAACTATCTAGGAATGTTAAGAAAAATGTAAGGAAAGCAAAGAGAGACTATGAAATCAAAATAGCAAGAGAATCCAAGGCGAATCCCAAGGGATTTTTCCAGGTATATAGAACAAAAGTCAAGGACAAAGTTGGGCCTTTAAAGTCAAGGAGGGAAGAAGTGTTAAATGGCAGTGAGAAATAAGCAAAGCATTGAACAGCTACTTCTTATCAGTTTTCACAGAAGAAATTTGCAATGAAATTCCAGAGGTGGAACTGATATTTAAGGGAAAGGAAGAAGAGAAATTAAAGAATATCACTATCAGAAAAGAGGATGTTCTTAAGAAGATAAATAAACTAAAGAAAACAAAATCCCTAGGGCCGGATGAAATTTTCCCTCGAGTCTTGAAAGAGTGTAGGGAACAGATTAGCGGACCCCTCGTAAACTTATTTACAAAATCATTAGACACTGGAGTTGTGCCAGACTTGTGGAAACAGGCAAATGTAGTACCCATATTCAAAAAGGGAGACAGAGCATCAGCATCAAATTAACGGCCGATCAGTTTGACGTCAGTAGTGGGGAAATTTCTTGAATCAATTATAGCATCTAGAAAAAAGCAAATTAATCTACGACTCTCAACATGGGTTTACAAAGGGAAAATCTTGTCTAACAAATCTGCTAACGTTTTTTAGGAAAGTCTTCCAGGTAGTAGATAATGACGAAAATTACTATGTTATTTACTTAGACTTTAGCAAAGCATTTGACAGAGTACCGCATCAGAGGCTTCTGAGAAAAATTAAGGCTCATGGTATCGAGGGGAAAGTTTTAAATTGGATAAAATCATGGGTCGCCCATAGAACGCAAAGGGTCAGCGTAGATGGTCTTGAATCTGAGTGGGGCCGTGTAACCAGTGGGGTTCCCCAGGGGTCAGTACTAGGCCCACTCTTGTTCATAATCTACATAAACGATCTAGATACTGTGATAGGCAGTGACATAAGCAAGTTTGCGGATGACACCAAAATAGGGCGGCAAATTAATTCAGGGCAGGATGCAAATGCATTACAGGAGGATCTAAATAAACTGCAGAGGTGGTCTGAAAAATGGCAAATGAAATTCAACACCAGCAAGTGCAGCGGACTTAATATTGGAAGAACAAATACTTAAAATGTATACAGCCTTAACAACATCAACCTAGAGAAGTCGACTTGTGAAAGAGACCTAGGGGTAATTGTAAGCCCGGACCTACGGCCTAGAAAACAGTGCGTTAATGTTTGAAATAAGGCAAACAGAGTATTGGGTTTTATATCTAGAAGTGTAAGTAACAAGAGTGCAGAGGTCTTATTGCAACTATATCTTGCGCTAGTCAGGCCGCACCTCGATTATGCGGTTCAGTTCTGGTGCCCCTATTATAGAATGGATATATATTCACTAGAGTCGGTGCCGCGAAGAATGACAAAAATGATTCCGGGACTTAGAAACCTTCCATATCAGGATAGGTTAAAGAAACTTAACTTGCATTCCCTAGAAAGACGAAGAGTGCGGGCAGATATGATAGAAGTATTTAAGTGGGTGAAAGGAATCAATAAAGGGGATATAGATAAAGTTCTTATAATATCCGAGCAGGATAGGACTCGGAGCAACGGATTCAAGTTGGATAAGTTTAGGTTTAGGAGGGAGATAGGAAGAAACTGGTTCACAAATAGGGTGGTGGACGAGTGGAACAAGCTTAGCAACTTTGTAGTAAGTGAGGGAACTCTGGAAAGTTTCAAAAGGAGGCTAGATAGATTCATGGATGATAGAGAGTGGTAGTAACTCTCGACAGGAGCTGCTATGCATAGGCCAACCGGCCTATTGCAGACTCCTTATTTTCTTATGTTCTTATGTCCTAAAACCGGGCAACTCGCCAACTGCACTGGAAAGTATCCAGCCATTTACTATCAAAAAAAATATTGCTTACCTAGGACAACGGCGCCTTAGTCCCCTTCAAGGTACTCCCCTTGGGACCTCACACACTTCTCCCAGCGTCCCTTCCACTTTTCAAAACAGTCTGCAAAGTCCTCTTTCGGGATCTTCATCAGCTGCCTCGTCGCATTCTCCTTAATCTCGTCCACGGTCTGAAATCTCTTATCTTTCAACAACGATTTTAGCTTTGAGAAAAGCCAGAAGTCGCAGGGAGCCAAATCAGGGCTGTAGGGGGCTGAGAGTTCTGGGTGATGCGATGTTTTGCCAAAAAAACCTGCACGAGACGTGAAGAATGGGCAGGCGCGTTGTCATGATGAAGCTGCCAGTCACCACTTGCCCACAGCTGCGGTCGTTTCTTCTTACCGCATCCCTCAGCCGGCGAAAAACTTCGATGTAGTACGCCTTCGTTATTGTTTGGCCTGGACGAGATTAAGGAAAATGCGACGAGGCAGCTGATGAAGATCCCGAAAGAGGACTTTGCAGACTGTTTTGAAAAGTGGAAGGGACGCTGGGAGAAGTGTGTTTGGTCCCAAGGGGAGTACCTTGAAGGGGACTAAGGCGCCGTTGTCCTAGGTAAGCAATATTTTTTTTAATAGGAAATGGCTGGATACTTCCCGGACAGACCTCGTATGTGTGTGACACGGAGTCATGGTCCCAAACACACTTAACAAACACATGAGCCACATACATATTCAATAAACACAGTGGAAAACACCACTTGCAAAAAAAAAACAGCCACAAACACACCTCGGAAAAAACACAAGCCTGGTACTTATTGTAAAAAGAGTACGTGTATAAAATCACATGTAAATAATATTTCAAATACTCGGCAAACAAACAGGGCTGAAGGAGAGAGAAACCTGACAAAGAGCGCCCAGTAAGGCTATAACACAGTCAGCTCCCTGTATTGGGCTATTACCATTGATCCCGGCCCCGATTTCCGTTTAAATACTTGCGAGACAGACAGACAGAGGTGTTGTGTGTAGCCTGTAGAGAGAAAGATGGTAACAGTCTGTCAAATGTCTTTGTATAATAGTCTGAGGGGAAGGTGAGGTAGGTCTTCCTCTAACGAATGTAGGGTGTGTGGTCTTTAATTATTTATTAAAGACCTCTCTCTCTCTCTCTCTCTCTCTCTCTCTCTCTCTCTCTCTCTCTCTCTCTCTCTCTCTCTCTCTCTCTGTCAGGGTGATTCACTTCCAAGAAATATTTCACTTTCTAAAATCAATCCTGATTAGATGTTTTGGAAATGTTATCAAAGCAACTGAACAAATAATAATAATAATAATAATAATAACAATAATAATAATAATAATAATAATAATAGTGTTTTTGCTTTTGGGATTTATGCATATCATTGTAAAAGCCTTGAAACAGATATTATGAAGGCACTTAATAATGAAATAGAAGGATAATATTAAAATAAAAGTAAACATATTGCATATTAAAAAAAAATATGTATACATAAACTAAGATTAAAAAGACTGATTTTACGAGGTCAAATATTTCATTTTTTAAAAGCGTTCGTCGGGATGTGAATACACTCGCCAAGTCTCACAAACGCAGAGTAAAGGTGATTTTATTTTTCTTGTGAAAGAGTCAGATTATTTCATCGTTTAAAAGCTTGGAGTTAAGAAACGCTTACAGGAATAGTCAAGAAATGAAAGCTATTGTTGTCTTTTAAAGGGGCGTTATACATCTGACGTTTGTTTATTTGTTCACTCTTCACTTAATATTTTGCAAGTGTAAGAGTTAGGGAGTGAAGGCAAGAGGAGGGTGCTAAATAATGTTAGTATTGGACCGACAGACACATATGGTGCTTCTATGTGTTATAAACTCTTATTGATACATAAGGAATGATACTTTTTCTTTGTGTTTTTCTCTCAAGAATGATACGAGTTCTCTCTCTCTCTCTCTCTCTCTCTCTAAGCAAGAAGGATAAGATATCCACCAAACCATCTTTTTACTGAGTTGCTCGGACATGGTTGAGTGGTTTCAAGAACTGGTTCCGTCAACCCCTGGTGAAGCTGTTTCAAATCTAGCGTTGTCGACGACGTGTTTTAAGGGGACGTGTGTAGCCTGTATTTACCCCCCCCCCCCCCTCCTCTCCTCCTTCTCCTTCTCCTCCTCTCCTAATTATCTCAAGTTCTGACAGCAACTCTATATTTGACTCACTCACTCACTTACTCACTGAATAACTCACTCACTAACGGAGATTTATGTTGTTTACACTTCTGAGACGCGACTTCTTAATGACATTTAAAAGTTTTGGGTTAAATTTACAAACTCTCACCGTGATTTTACCTTCACTATTCCACCACCTCCTTCTTCACCCAGTCTCTTTCAGCTCATAACGGTGACAGACAAAAAGGAGAGAGAATGAGAGAATATGTCAAAACATATACTAATGTTATTAATACTGTATAGAAACACTAAGTGTGTTAATAACTAGCAAAGTACCCTTAAGTATTGTGTGTGTGTATGTGTGTGTCGGTTCATTAATCCCTCAACAGGTGACGTATCAACAGGTAATCAGATACACGTATGGCCCTGTTCAGGTAGACAGGTAGACTCACACACGCACCTGTCTTTGCTTCCAGGTAATCTCCTTAATGACTGTAAAGCAAGCCTCTCTCTCTCTCTCTCTCTCTCTCTCTCTCTCTCTCTCTCTCTCTCTCTCTCTCTCTCTCTCTCTGGCACCCTGTAGAAGAGAGTATGAGTATGTCTTTTTTGGGGGATGCCAAGAGGTGCCTATAGGTAAGCTTTATATAACTGTTATGAAGATCAGAGAAGTACCGAGAAATAGATCTGGGAAGAAAGAAAGTGAGTCTTAAGAAATAGATCTCAGATGAAAAATACAGCCCAAGAAATCATAAACAATTAAAGAAAAATTACAACTTTAAGAAAGGATCCTTAAAACAAAAGCAAATAAACCCAGCGAATCAGATAAACGAAGGTGGTTCAGAAGCTCTCAAAGTGACTATTGTGAATGACTCTTAATTTTCCCATCGTGATGAAACCTGACCCTTAGCTTGATAACACTGGCATCTGATGCGTAGAGAAAAAATAATATAACAAGGACAAAAAACTATTGAGGTTTGAGATCAGTGCATCTTAAAAAGGTCATTATTATGCTTCTTTGAGGTTGGGAACACATTAGGGAAGGTCCTGTTGTAGTTATTAATATCATATTCTTATTATTTATTTATTATTATTATTATTATTATTATTATTAATATTAATATTATTATTATTATTATTATTATTATTATTATTATTATTATTATTATTATTATTATTATTATTATTATTATTATTATTATTATTATTATTATTGATGAACACCAAACACCCATAAAACTTTCAACAGTCAGAATTCAGAGGAAGACTTCAAGAGAATCCTAAATACGTCCAAGTATAAGAATAAACCTGAGAGCGAGGATATGAGAGAACTATTCTTTATGCAACTTTTACGCTCATTTTAAAACTTCTTGGTTCATAATACAACTTTTGCCTTCGTTCAGCATTTTTGACGATTTTTTGTACCTTTTCTTGTTTATTATCGCTTTGGTAAATTTAGATCTGTAATCTATCTCTCTCTCTCTCTCTCTCTCTCTCTCTCTCTCTCTCTCTCTCTCTCTCTCTCTCACACACACACACACAACCCCTGCCAAGTTTAAATACATTCCACAGGTCAAACTTTATTCTACCCTGGTGATGGTGAGTGACAGGATGGACAATATCTTGTCTGGTAATGGGAGCAAACCCATTATCTGCCTCAGTGCAGGAGGCAATGATATTGGCCGGTGTAGGAGCGAGGAGCTTCTTGATAAGTTCAAGGCAGCCATAGATCGTATTAGGACTAAGGGAGGGATCCCTATCATATGCGGTGTCCTGCCTAGAAGGAGAGTTGGCAGTGAATGGTTGTCAAGGGCAGTTGGTGTTAACGACCGTCTAGACAGATATTGCAAGTCAATATCAGTCCCATTCATTGACAACTGGGACAACTTCTATGGCAGAAGGGACCTTTATGCTAGGGATGGGGTGCACCTGTCTAGGGATGGAGTAGCAACCCTGGCTGGGGCTCTAGAGGGGGCAGTTCAAAAGATATCGAAGTCTTTAAACTGCTAAGAGAACATAGGGGCACGGGGGTGGAGGAGACTGCAGTGGGAGAGGGTAAACAAGGCGAAAGATTACAGGGAAATAGTGTTAGGAATGATGACATAACTAAATTAGACAGGGAGTTTAAAACTAAACGCGGCAACGGAAGGACTCAGAACACGACTAACTTAAACGTATATTACGCGAACAGTAGAAGTATGAGAAACAAAATGGATGATATTAGGGCCTTGGTATGTACCGAAGAAATCGATATAATTGCATTCACTGAAACATGGATCAACCTAGACACACGTGAATTACCAGTCGAATACCAAATTGCGGGTTACAAACTGTTCCATACCGATAGGCAGACCAGGAAAGGAGGCGGAGTAGCAATCTATGTTAGGGATAACCTGAAGTGTGAAATAAATAAGGAAATAAAAACTGAGAGGAATACAGAAACAATTTGGATAGAATTAAGCGACGGTCGGGAAAAATTAATCACAGGAGTAATATATAGACCCCCCAATCTTGACAGAGTCAATGAGCGACTTATCTGGGATGAAATGCGCAGGGCTTCCATACACAAAAAAGTCTGTATAGTAGGCGACTTTAACCTTGGCCAAATAGATTGGACCGACCTTACGGGAAACTCAGAATCAGAGGATTTTCTCGAGACGATCCAGGACTGTTTCCTAAGTCAACATATAACCGAACCCACACGGGGTAATAATATATTGGATTTAGTTTTGTCAAACAGAGAAAACCTCACTAGCAATGTCGAGGTAGGGAACGAACTTGCAAACAGCGATCACAAAGAAATTCGATTCCAGTTAGATTTTCAGGGCAGACGTAAGGAAAATTCCACTAAAGTACCAGATTTCAGAAGGGCAAACTTTGACAGTTTAAAGAGGCAGCTGAGAGAGGGGGTGTCGCGCTTGGCCGTGAACCTGACAGATGACACGGACCTGATAACGAGATCTGAGATTGCCGAGTTCCATGACAATTTAAATAGTGAGTTACTTAATGCACAAAGGCAGAACATACCATACAAAAAACTCAGATCAAACAACAATGACCCTAAATGGATAAATAATTATTTAAAGAACATCATTGGCCAAAGGAAGGCTATAGGTAGAAGGATAAATCGTGGCGAAATTCACCTCCGGGACTATTATAGGGTATTGGCGAGTAGGGTTAAAACCGAGATAAGGAAAGCAAAGAGGAATAATGAGGTAAGGATAGCAAGGGAGGCAAAGACAAACCCCAAAGGATTCTAACAAATGTACCAAACTAAAACACGAGAAAAGATTGGACCAATACGGTCAGACTCCGGCGAGCTCACTGATAACGACGGAGAAATGAGCAATAATTTGAATAAATATTTTTCAACAGTTTTCACCAGCGAAAATTTAAACATGATACCCGAGGCACCGACTCTATTCAGAGATAGTGAAGAAAACAAATTAAGTGAGATAGTAGTGACTAGTAACGATGTTAGTAAGCAAATAGACAAACTAAAGCCTAATAAGTCACCTGGTCCCGATGAGATATTTGCCAGAGTATTAAAGGAATGTAAGGAAGAGCTTAGTATGCCCTTAGCAAAGTTGTTTAACATGTCCTTAAAAACAGGTGTAGTACCAGAATCCTGGAGGATAGGGAATGTAGTGCCGATCTTCAAGAAGGGGGATAGATCACTATCCTCTAACTACCGCCCAATCAGTCTAACATCAATAGTAGGGTGTGTCAATTTTGTCAACATGTTAAAAATCAAATTTGGTAGTCAAAATATTGTGCCTCTTTATGTCTAAACTTGAGATTAGCAAACAAAAATGAATTGAAATAACCCTCACCTACATCAATTATACCTTAAAGTTTCAAATATCAGTATTTCAACAAATTAATGAGACTTGATTAGATTTATTCACTTGATATTAACTAATCTCATGTAAGCATATGGATTATGGAGTATTTTATGGTTCTATAGCTTGTGTACAATATGCATGTCAGAACATGAACATGAACAGGCTCTCCGTGTGGGACAGTTTAATTCTTGTTTTGACTTGTACCAAGCGTGAGGATAAGGCGTCCGGCTCACTCTCCTTCTAGATATCATAGACGGTGGTTTGCTCTCATTGCACTTGCACCTACTCTACCAGACGAATTCTACATTTTAGTTATTGTAAGTAGGGCATATTGATTGTCGCAGTTACTTATATCATTGTATAAAACATTATGTTCTAAGAAATAATTATGTTATTTCTGTTACAGCATTTTTGATAAACAAATTGATATTTTTTGAAACAACAATTGAATTATGAAACATTGAAATATTTTTCTATTTGTCAGATAGTGTGAAGATGTCAAAATTGAAGACAAGAAGTCAGTTGTCAACCCACTTGAGCCTGCTAGTTGGTAAAGGGAAGGAGCTTCCTGTATCAGAACTTCCAACAGTGAGAGACATGCTAAGATTAGGGTTACTCCTTCGAGAAAAAAATGCAAAGGACAGAAGGAACTATACAGGTAAAGAACTCATAAATGACATGATAGTCCCTCTTCTGCATCAATGGACAAAAGCTAATGCACTATTCAAACCACCTGTGATTAATCAGTGTCGAACTATTGAGCTAAAACTAACGAAATTATGGCACAAAGCAGTTGAAACATCACTTGGTAAAGGAAACTTGGCCAGGAAAAATGAATTTCTGCACACACTTGATACTCTGTTTGACATTTTGACCTGCAAGTGCTCCATACAATTATGTTCTGAATCCAACTGTTCTCACTCAGGTAAGAGAGAAAATAATTCCCACATTGATTGTGGTTGTCCTCGTGAAAAGAAGATCCCTGTTTTAGAGCTTGAATTTATAAAGGCACAGAGGACAAAGGCAGAAGGCCAAGGAAGTATGCAAATGGGTTCAATAGATTATTCAGAAACAAAGAAGCAGATTGCTAATGCCAAGAAGAGAGAACAAATCCGAGAGAGGGAACAAAAGAAGAAAATGAAGAGTGAAGAAGCCATCCAAAGAGAGGAAGAGCTGTGTCAAGATGTTTATCACTTCTTTGATAGTTATTCTGATGAACAGGAAGCAACATCAGATGATAGTTCCAAAGAGCCCTCTGAACCTTTACCAAAGAAAATGAAATACAACACAAAAAATATTTCAAACATTGCTTTAGCTAGTATTCGCCACCATGCTGGACTTCGTGAGGCTGCAGAAATTGCAACTGCCGCTTGGATAGATGCAGGCCTCATCAGCCGAGAGGATGTATCTTTGGTGATAGATCATAATAAAATTAGAAGAGCACAAGAAAAAATAATGAAGGAAATATCTGATCAGCATGAAAAAGATTTAAGCGAGGGAGGGCTCTCCTGTCTTTTGTTTGATGGAAGAATAGATGACACAAAAGTTTTGCTAGAAGTAGAGGGAGTGAACAGAAAGTTTCCAGGTCTCATCAAAGAAGAACACTACTCTGTCTGTTCTGAGCCTGGTGGTCGGTTTTTGTTTCACTTTGCTCCCGAAACTGAAGTAGAAGGGAAGAAACATGCAGAGGTCATTGCTGATCATATTTTATGTTGGGTTCAGGAGAGAGGACTTGGCAGTTCACTGCAGGCTGTTGGTGGAGATTCAACTGCAGTGAACACAGGATGGCAGGGGGTTGTAATGACGCATTTAGAGAAAAAGCTAGGAAGAAGACTTGTTTTGATTGTATGTGATTTACATACAGGCGAGCTACCTCTTCGTCATCTCATCCAGGAACTTGATGGTCCTACAAAAAGCAACAACAAGTGGTCAGGTCCCCTTGGCATCATGCTGGATGAAGCAACACAACTAGAAATAAATACAACCTTTCCAAAGGTCGAAGTTGGCCCTCCCCTTCCGGCGTTGTCTGAAGGAGTCATCAAAGATCTCAGCACAGATCAATCCTATGCTTATCGTATTGCCCAAGCAATAAGATCAGGAGAAGTGCCTCAGTCATTGGCTCTCTTGGAGATTGGACCTGTCGGTCACAGCCGTTGGTTAACTACAGCTCTTCGTTTCTGCAGGATTTGGATTTCCAAACACGAATTGAAGGGCAAAGTGCTGAAGAATTTGAGGTTAATTGTTGAATTTATTATTGGAGTTTATCTTCCCCAGTGGTTTAGTGTGAAACTTAATCCTATGTCGGTGGATGGGCCCAATCACCTTTTGTTTCAATTGCAGCTAGTAAGAACACAGAGGAAGGTAGTGAGGGACATCGTGTTACCTGTGGCAAGAAGGTCCGCTTGGTATGCTCGATCAGAAGCAGTTTTGCAAGCAATGCTTTGCAGTCAATGTACCAATCTCCGAACCGAGGCTGTAGAAGTCATTCTAAAGATTAGAGGAACGCTAATAGATGACGACCAGTTGGGAGACTGTTCGTTTCATTCAAGAAAAGTTCCCCCAATAAACGTCAATGCCACCAAATTGTCAGAATTGGTTGACTTGAGTTTGGAAGTCTTAGAGCCACCATTGACAACAAGTCTAACTAGCCAAGAATTGAGAAACCTTAAAGAGACTCCAATGCAGGTGCCGAAGTGGCCTTCCCACACTCAAAGTGTGGAGAGATGTGTGAAAATGGTCACAGAAGCAGCGGGCCATGTTTACAGCCACGAGAGGCGAGAAGGTTACATCAAAGCACAAATAGCAAGCAGACTACTGATGACAAGAAACCAAAGCAAAGAGAGTATGAAGGCATTGGTTACTTTCAAATAGACTACGGATAATAAAATATAATAATTTGAAACTTGAAACAGTAACATGTGTGCAAACGCTGGTTATGTTATAAATTCACAAATATGTACATTTAAAAATCCATTTGATGTAGGTAGGACTTATTATAAAAAAAAATTTATGCCAGAATATTGTTTTGCATGCTTAAAGACTACAATAAATTGCTACCAAATTACTCGATTTTCAATTTAGCCAGTTCACCCCCTAAATTGACACACCCTAATCAATAGTAGGCAAATTACTGGAAGCAATCATTTCAAACTCTATTCGAAATCACCTGGAGAAGCACAGATTGATCAATGATTCCCAGCATGGCTTCACAAGCGGACGTTCTTGCCTAACTAATCTATTAACATTCTTTTCATCAGTTTTCGAATCAGTGGACGAGGGGCACAATTATGATGTGGTATATCTCGACTTTAGCAAAGCCTTCGACAGAGTACCCCACGAAAGACTAATTAGAAAGGTAGAAGCTCATGGCATCAAAGGTGACATCCTTAAATGGATTAGGGCCTGGTTACAGGACAGGAAACAGCGAGTGAGCATTAACGGCACTAAGTCCCATTGGAGCAACGTCACAAGTGGAGTTCCCTAAGGCTCAGTACTTGGACCATTATTGTTTATTATATACATAAACGACATAGATATCGGCATAGACAGCAACATAAGTAAATTTGCTGATGATACTAAAATAGGACGTGTTATCAAATCTGACGAGGACTCGGCAAAACTACAGGAGGATCTAAACAAATTTTTCGAATGGTCTGAAAAATGGCAGATGAAATTCAACATTGACAAATGTAAAGTACTCAGTATAGGAAATATAAACAGGGAAACCAGATACCAGATGAACAACGATGCCATAGAGAAATCCGACTGCGAGAGAGATTTAGGAGTAATGATAAGTAGGAAGCTTAAGCCAAGTAAACAATGTGTTTTTGCTCGAAACAAGGCTAATAAAGTACTTGGGTTCATACAAAGGAGTGTTAGTTACAAGACTAGCGAGGTCATCCTAAAACTGTATCTTGCTCTTGTGAGACCACACCTGGATTACGCAGTCCAGTTCTGGTCACCGTATTACAGAATGGATATAGAATCCTTGGAAAGAATTCAGAGGAGAATGACAAGACTAATCCCGGGTATCAGGAACCTTGAGTATAGAGACAGGTTAAAGCATCTTAATTTGCACTCCCTTGAGAGACGTAGAGCGAGGGGCGACCTGATAGAGGTGTATAAATGGAAGGCAGGGCTAAACAAAGGGGACATTACAAAGGTACTCAAATTATCCAACCAGGAGCGGACTCGTAACAATGGTTTTAAATTGGACAAATTTAGATTTAGGCGTGAAATAGGTAAACACTGGTTTGGAAACAGAGTAGTGGATGAATGGAACAAGTTACCAAATATCATCATTAACTCGAATACGCTGAATTGCTTCAAACATAGGTTGGATGCTCATATGAGCAATAGGGGTTGGGTGTAAACGGGACTGTCCAGTATGGGCCAATAGGCCCGCTGCAGTTTCCTCCATTCTTATGTTCTTATGTTCTTAACACACTCTAGACCAGTGGTTCTCAACCTTTTTCACTCCATTCCCCCCTTGAGGAATTTTCAACATCCTCGTGGCCTCCTTCATTTTTCTCCCAGAACAGACAAACAGACAAGTGATAAAGACTAAAGAATGAGAAAGAAGGACAGATAAATAGGAAAAGAGTTAGAATGGCAAACACACACACACATTCACATACACAACACGCCCATGCACTCACACATTAGCACACATACAGTCATGCACAAACATGCACACAGGTAAACATTCACACTCAAGCTAGCAAGCTGAAGTGTACTTCCTGTAAGCAAGAACACACCTCCCTTGACAAGCACTGCCCAACTTGGAAGAATGAGAAGAATAGTGAGTCATACCAATTTAGCACTAAAAATGGTAGGATTATATAAGTAAAGAATGAGTATGAAGAACAATGGCACCAATAAATAAGGAAATAATTAAAAAAAGAAGTGTACTCCACTGTTTTCGTGATGGTATCCCAGGCCAGACTGAGATCGCTTGGTCCTATCACCACTTGCAAAGGGATAACACACGGACACGTACTGAACAAGTCAGTTCAGCAGCTCGGTCCAGCGCCTGTCACACAAACAAGGACTGGACCTGTGAAATCTTAAATTATCCGTAAAAAAATAAATAGCACCGGAGTATGTAAATATTAAAATTGTATTGTCGTTATAATTAAACAAAATGACACAGAAGAATGAAAATTCTCTTCTGCCAAGTCAAAGAAAGTAATACAAGTTTTGTTTAATTCAGATTCCCAACATTATTTGGAAACGTACAATTTCTAACAGCTCGCCGTGGGTCCCCTAAATTCTTGCCGTGGCTCCCTTGGGGGCCATGGCCCCCAGGTTGAGAACCACTGCTCTAGACACTGAACCAAGTAGACCTCACGCCGAATACATGTTTCAAATCAACCCAAAAACTTTTTTGGGGATGGTCTTATAATTAATTGTTCTTTAGCGTTATTTCTTCAAGGGAGTGGAAGTGACGTAAACCCCAATAATTATGGCATATTAAGTGCTGAAAAACAACACTCCAAAATGAGTCTTTACGGGGTGGTCCGATAAATTTCAAAATGAAAACTGTGACCCTTGTTCAGACAACAGGGGTCACAGGGTTCGTTTTGAAATTCATCGGACCCCTCCGTAAGACTCATTTTGGAGTGATCATATTCCTTCGCTCGTTCTCATATCGTCTCACACAAAATAGTAAAGATACTTTTTGAGGCGAGTTAGGTTGATAGATAAACCCTCGTAAGACCAAGACACTGTTACGAGGATATAGAGGGCGGGAGACGAGTTAATGAAAGAAGAGAAAGAAAGAGAGAAAGAGGAATAGTAGAGAGAAAGAGAGTAAGGGAAAAATTTAAATATAACGATGTGCGTGTGTATGTGGGTAGGGGAGAAACAAAAGAGACAGACAGAAAGAGAGATAAAGGTAGAGAGAGGCAGAAAACAAACACACAGATAGAGACAGACAGACAAGAAACATAATTATACACTCCTCAAATATCACAAGGTCGCGTGTCTCAGTCCAGTGACGGTGATGCTCCTTGTGTCTGTCTATCTGTCTCTATCTGTCTCTTCCTCTATGTCAGTGTATCTGTTTATCTGTCTATCTGTTTGTTGAAATAAACCAAACATAGAACACTTAATCGTTTCAACACTCAGCCTCCACTAACACGTCCAACACATTTCACAACACTACCTAGGCAAGATGACAAAGTTTTTCTGAGTAATACAAAGAAAACAATTGCCGGAACGGTGAAAAAAAAAATATGACCTACCAACCCCCAAGAGCACACACACACACACACACACACAGAGTAATACCGAGTGTTGTATCACGTTACTTGTACACAACACAGGGAAGTGTGACGATACTTAAGCGGAAATAGCGGGGGAAGTCGCAAGATGTACGGGATTGTGTAAGTTAGGAGGAACCGTGTAAATACCAGAGGGAGGGAGATTCGCTGTACAGTGTGTGTGTGTGTGTAGGTGCATGCATTGGGATAATATGTATGTGTGTTTGTGCGTATGTGTCTTTGAGGGATGTATGTGTGTGTGTATGTGTGTGTGTGTGTGTGTGCGTGCATTGGGATAATATCTATGTGTGTTTGTGCGTATGTGTCTTTGAGGGATATATGTGTGTGTGTGTGTGTGTGTGTGTGTGTGTGTGTACGTGTATTGGGTAATGTGTGTGTGTGTGTGTGTGTGTGTGTGTACGTGTATTGGGTAATGTGTGTGTGTGTACGTGTATTGGGTAATGTGTGTGTGTATGTGTGTGTGTGTGTGTGTGTGTGTGTGTGTGTGTGTTTGTATTGGGGTAATGTGTGTGTGTGTGTGTGTGTGTGCGGGTGGTACTTAATCTTGCCCAAGTCTCATGTGGGTGGCATATGGACTCACTTTATTAACATTTGAGCGGATCTTTGTTATGTGAGTTCCACCTATTTATACATGGGTGCCACCTAGTTATAGGGGTGCCGCCTAGTTATATTGGTGCCACTGAATTATATGGGTGCCACCTAGTTATATGGGTGCCACATAGTTATATTGGTGCCACTGAATTATACGGGTGCCACCTAGTTATATGGGTGCCGCCGACTTATATGAGTGCCACCTAGTTATAGTGGTGCCACTGAATTATATGGGTACCACCAAGTTATATGGGCACCACCTAGTTATATGGGTGCCACCTAGTTATATGGGCGCCACCTAGTTATATGGGTGCCACCTAGTTATATGAGTGCCACCGACTCATATGAGTGCCACCTAGTTATATGGGTGCCACCTAGTTATATGGGTGCCACCGACTTATATGAGTGCCACCTATTTATATGGGTGCCACCGACTTATATGAGTGCCACCTAGTTATATGGGTGCCACCGACTTACATGGGCGCCACCTAGTTATATGGGTGCCACCTAGTTATATAGGTGCCACCTAGTTATATTGGTGCAACTGAATTATATGGGTGTCACCTAGTTATATGGGTACCACCCAGTTATATGGGTGCCACCTAGTCATATGGGTGCCACCTAGTTATATTGGTGCCACTGAATTATATGGGTGCCACCTAGTTATATAGGTGCCACCTAGTTTTATTGGTGACACCGATTTATATGGGTGCCACCTAGTTATATGGGTGCCACCGACTTATATGAGTGCCACCTAGTTATATGGGTGCCACCGACTTATATGAGTGCCACCTAGTTATATGGGTGCCACCGACTTATTTGGGTGCCACCTAGTTATATGGGTGCCACCGACTTTTATGAATGCCACCTAGTTATATGGGTGCCACCGACTTATATGAGTGCCACCTAGTTATATGGGTGCCACCTAGTTATATGGGTGCCACCGACTTATATGAGTGCCACCTAGTTATATGGGTGCCACCTAGTTATATGGGTGCCACCGACTTATATGACTGCCACCTAGTTATATGGGTGCCACCGACTTATTTGGGTGCCACCTAGTTATATGGGTGCCACCGACTTATATGAGTGCCACCTAGTTATATGGGTGCCACCGACTTATATGAGAGCCACCTAGTTATATGAGTGCCACCTAGTTATATGGGTGCCACCGACTTATTTGGGTGCCACCTAGTTATATGGGTGCCACCTAGTTATATGGGTGCCACCGACTTATATGAGTGCCACCTAGTTATATGGGTGCCACCGACTTATTTGGGTGCCACCTAGTTATATGGGTGCCACCGACTTATATGAGTGCCACCTAGTTATATGGGTGCCACCGACTTATATGAGTGCCACCTAGTTATATGGGTGCCACCGACTTATATGAGTGCCACCTAGTTATATGGTTGCCACCGACTTATATGAGTGCCACCTAGTTATATGGGTGCCACCTAGTTATATGGGTACCACCGACTTATATGGGCGCCACCTAGTTATATGGGTGCCAACTAGTTATATGGGTGCCACCGACTTATATGAGTGCCACCTAGTTATATGGGTGCCACCTAGTTATATGGGTACCACCGACTTATATGGGCGCCACCTAGTTATATGGGTGCCACCTAGTTATATGGGTGCCACCGACTTATATGAGTGCCACCTAGTTATATGGGTGCCACCGACTTATATGAGTGCCACCTAGTTATATGGGTGCCACCGACTCATATGGGTGCTGTATAGATATGTAAATACCAAGATATGTGAACACGCCTGACGGCAAGACTCTGTTACCATTCATTGTACCATATATTCACATGTCTGTATTACTACATATTATTATAGCATGTCTGATATCTATGCTTATGTCTAATGCCTATGTTCACTTACTATGTCCCGAGGTACTATGTCTGTACCGCGCTAGTCGAGTAACTAGAAGATCTCATTTATTGTCCTAGTAATGTCTAGCAACTCTCCTTGCCTAGCTAGCTAACTTCCCTCAGATCGGCCCAGGCCTGGTTTCGACGAGGAGTTCCTTGTGCTGGCTCCTGTTTTGTATCGGTTGGTTATCCTGCCAAGTCTTGTACTACTTATGGAATATATCTACTGCTCGTGGAGTTTGAAGAACCTTGTTTAGGATTGCATCCCACCACAGGTGCCACCAAGTTATATGGGTGCCACCGACTTATATGAGTGCCACCTAGTTATATGGGTGCCACCGACTTATATGAGTTCCACCTAGTTATATGGGTGCCACCTAGTTATATGGGTGCCACCTAGTTATATGGGTGCCACCGACTTATATGGGCGCCACCTAGTTATATGGGTATCACCTTGTTATATGGGTGCCACCTAGATATATTGGTGCCACCTAGTTATATGGGTGCCGCTGAATTATATGGGTGCCACCTAGTTATATGAGTGCCACCTAGTTATATGGGTGCCACCTAGTTATATGGGTGCCACCGATTTATATGGGTGCCACCAAGTTATATGGGCGCCACCTAGTTATATGAATGCCACCTAGTTATATGAGTGCCACCTAGTTATATGGGTGCCACCTAGTTATATGGGTGCCACCTAGTTATATGGGTGCCACCGACTTATATGGGTGCCACCTAGTTATATGGGTGCCACCGACATATATGAGTGCCACCTAGTTATATGGGTGCCACCTAGTTATATGGGTGCCACCTAGTTATATGGGTGCCACCTAGTTATATGGGTGCCACCGACTTATATGGACGCCACCTAGTAATATGGGTGCCACCTAGTTATATGGGTGCCACCGACTTATATGCGTGCCACCTAGTTATATGGGTGCCACCTAGTTATATGGGTGCCACCTAGTTATATGGGTGCAACCTTGTTGCGGTTTCCAGTTACCTGTTGAATCCCTAATTAGAGGTGAACTGGAAGCAGCATTCATAAATTTTATGGGTTTTGTTTTCTAACCTATTTGGTCTTTTCTCCATTATTATGAAAAGAAACTATAGCACAATTACTGGGATATCACCGTAATTAACGGTGTGAGCTATGAGCATTAATATGGGACGTAGCTTGGGTATAATAAGCTGCTTAGAGCACATGTCTCAGTGGCTCAGAGACGAGAGTCGAACTAGTGATAGTCGGCTACTTAACGGGTGACTCTGCGGTCCAGTTGATGACTACTCACCGCTCATAGCAATGTTACCTTGGGTGATGTAATTATAAAAACCTATTGTATGTAACCCATATTTATACAAGTATTACTGTCTGTTAGACAGGGGCTAATACATTGCTCGGCCACCACCCTCCGAGTTCTTCGAGGAATAAATTAACCACGTAGCATAACATAATACCTATGGATGCCTATCCATGTTATAAAAGATAAAATGTGCTGTACTTAACTGGGGAATATACAACTGGGGGTTGAGAGTCAGAATTCCAAGCCTTAGATGCCTTACATGTTAGGGCTTTAACATGAACAATTGCAACTTTCGAAGAGACATGTCTGAAATATCAAAACATACAAAAAAATTAAAATGAGACTGAACATTGGTACAACAAAACTAGGAATCACAAAAACCCGAAGAAAATAAAATCTTCAAATAAAGGGGTTTGTGTTTTATTGAGATAAGTAAATAATGTTAAATTGTCAGAAACTAGATTGAGTTTGCTAGAAGCAATATCATCATTTAAAGAATAAAGATATCAGATCTGAAGTTAAAATCAAATTAAAGACAAAAAAATATGATGGGCTGGCAAGTTTATGACGGCATTCCTAGTGAGTTCACAATAGTGGGAAGTCATATAATAAAATAATAACCTTGAACTACGAAGTGCTTACCACCATCCTGGCATAGTAAAATAACACTGGGTTGGTCAAGAAAAAAATCACACTTTATGAAGATGTGCACGAAACTCCGTATTCATGGAACTAGGTGTATAAACACACTGTGTAAGCCCTGTGTGAGCAATCGTTTGAATGAAGAATTACACGGTGAAGTCACCTTGGGATCCGCCATTGCTAAAACAAATGAGAATTGATCAGCCTATACTAATGTTCAGTTTGTTTATCCAGGGTCACAAGTGTGTCAATACATATATTGGAAAAGGTTCCATTTGTCGTGCGGTGAGAACATTGGACTGTGAATAACAATAGAAGTACACTATGTGGTAGCATTGTTTCTAATTAAATGAGAAAAAATCACAGAATTGTGGTGTGCAAATTAGGGGTTAAATGAAGAGTGTGTACAAGCAAGAGGTGGACATCCACACGTCTTAAACCTGAGTTAATTAAAGCAGCAATGAGCATGTCACTGTTATTAATGTTCTTCAGTGAGCTTGTCACTGGTATTAATGTTCTTCATTGAGCTTGTCACTGGTATTAATGTTCTTCAGTGAGCTTGTCACTGGTATTAATGTTCTTCATTGAGCTTGTCACTGGTATTAATGGTCTTCAGTGAGCTTGTCACTGGTATTAATGTTCTTCAGTGAGCTTGTCACTGGTATTAATGTTCTTCATTGAGCTTGTCACTGGTATTAATGTTCTTCAGTGAGCTTGTCACTGGTATTAATGTTCTTCATTGAGCATGTCACTGGTATTAATGGTCTTCAGTGAGCATGTCACTGTTATTAATGTTCTTCAGTGAGCTTGTCACTGGTATTAATGGTCTTCAGTGAGCTTGTCACTGGTGTTAATGTTCTTCAGTGAGCTTGTCACTGGTATTAATGTTCTTCAGTGAGCTTGTCACTGGTGTATGTATATTATGTATGCTGGATTATATATCATGTATGTATATTATGTATGTGCTCCATTTATGTATTATTTATTCAGCCTAGCTAGCAGCGTGTGGCAAGGTTATTACCATATCCCACACGCTTAATTAATGTGCCTGGCGACGTATGGAAGCTGCTAATGTATCACTTGCCATACGTCGCCTATAGCAGTTGACAAGGAGCCTAGCCAGGGAGACCGCTGCTTCCCTCTGTGTACATACTCTTCTCCAGTAAACCGAACCTACAAAACTATACAGGTGTTTGTGTTCTCTCCTGTATATAGAACTTATTATTCAGAACCTAACAACTGGTATTAATGTTCTTCAGTGAGCTTGTCACTAGTATTAATGTTCTTCAGTGAGCTTGTCACTGGTATTAATACCACCGAGTTATATGGGTGCCACCGAACTACATGGGTGCCACCGAGTTATATGGGTGCCACCGAACTACATGGGTGCCACCGAGTTATATGGGTGCCACCGAACTATATGGGTGCCACCGAGTTATATGGGTGCCATCGAACTACATGGGTGCCACCGAGTTATATGGGTGCCACCGAACTACATGGGTGCCACCGAACTACATGGGTGCCACCGAACTATATGGGTGCCACCGAGTTATATGGGTGCCACCGAACTACATGGGTGCCACCGAACTATATGGGTGTCACCGAACTATATGGGAGCCACCGAACTATGTGGGTGCCACCGAACTATATGGGTGCCACCGAACTATATGGGTGCCACCGAACTATATGGGAGCCACCGAACTGTATGGGTGCCACCGAACTATATGGGTGCCACCGAACTATATGGGAGCCACCGAATTGTATGGGTGCCACCGAACTATATGGGTGACACCGAACTATATGGGTGCCACCGAACTATATGGGTGCCACCGAACTATATGGGTGCCACCTAGTTATATGGGTGTAATTTAGTCATGTAAGTGATACGAAATTATATAGGTAACTCATTGTTATGTAGGTGGTACTTAGGTAAGTTAATGGGAGTTAGTCATGTGAGTGGCAGTTAGTCGTATGGGTGGCAGTTAGTCTTGTGAGTGGCAGTTAGTCGTGTGGGTAGCAATTAGTCGTGTGAGTGGCAGTTAGTCATGGGGCTGGCAGTTAATCGTGTGGGTGGCAGGCAGTCATGTGTTGGCAGTCAGTCATGTGGGTGGTAGTTAGTCATGTGGATGGCAATTAATCTTATGAGTGGCAGTTAGTCATGTGGGTGGCAGTTATTCATGTGGGTTGTAGTTAGTAATGTGGGTGGCAGTTAGTCATGTGGGTGGCAGCTAGTCATGTGGGTGGCAGTTAGTCATGTGGGAGGCCGGCAGTTAGTCATGTGGGAGGCCGGCAGTTAGTCATGTAGGGACAGTTAGTCATGTGGAGAGACAGTTAGTCATGTGGGTTGGCAGTTAGCAATTTGGGTGGCAGTTAATCAAGTGGGGAGGGCAATTAGTTATGTGGATGGCAGTTAATCATGTGAGTGGCAGTTATTCGTGTGGGGAGGGGCAGTTAGCCATGTGAGTGGCTGCTATTCATGTGTGGAGGGGCAGTTATTCATGTGGGGAGAAGCAGTTAGTCATGTGAGTGGCAGTTTATCATATGAGTGGCAGTTATTCATGCGGGAAGTGGCAATTAGTCATACGAGTGGTAGTTATTCATGTGGGGAGGGGCAGTTAGTCATGTGAGTGGCAGTTAATAATGTGGGGCAATTAGTAATGTGGGTGACAGTTAGTCATGCGAGTGGCAGTTATTCATGTGGGGAGGGGTAGTTAGTCATGCGAGTGGCAGTTATTCATGTGGGGAGGGGCAGTTAGTCATGTGAGTGGCAGTTATTCATGTGGGGAGGGGCAGTTAGCCATGTGAGTGGCAGCTATTCATGTGTGGAGGGACAGTTATTCATGTGGGGATGGGCAGTTAGTCATGTGAGTGACAGTTAATCATGTGAGTGGCAGTTATTCATGCGGGGAGTTGCAATTAGTCATACGAGTGGCAGTTATTCATGTGGGGAGAGGCAGTTAGTCATGTGAGTGGCAGTTAATAATGTGGGGCAATTAGTAATGTGGGGAGGGGCAGTTAGTCATGCGAGTGGCAGTTATTCATGTGGGGAGGGGCAGTTAGTCATGTGAGTGGCAGTTAGTAATGTGGGGCAGTTAGTAATGTGAGTGGCAGTTAGTCATGCGAGTGGCAGTTATTCATGTGGGGAGGGGCAGTTAGTCATGTGAGTGGCAGTTAGTCATGTGTGTGGCAGTTAGTATTGTGGGGCAGTTAGTCATGTGGGGGCAGTTAGTCATGTGTGTGGCAGTTAGTAATGTGGGGCAGTTAGTAATGTGGGGGCAGTTTGTCATATGGGGGCAATTAGTCA